>SRZU01000074.1:0-205770 GCA_013183765.1 Fusarium xylarioides
CCTACCTTATGCCTATCTACAACACAGTTACAACCTTTTTCCCTCCGACTTCTACAGCCTCTTCTGTACCTATTACAGTCATCTATCCTTCGACCTATATCGAATTCATAGGCTATTTTATTCAAGCCTTAACACTTAGCTAGCCTTTTATATATAACCTTTATTAATAGCAACTTCTTATTCTCTAGCTACTCTATAACCTACTTCTTACTATATAACTTAAGTAGATATTCTATCTAATCTCTAGTTTACCTTAGCTTAATATAGTAATTCTTTATATCCTTCTAAGGAGCCTTTTATATCCTCCTTTTAGATGCTGTTTATTACTATATAGAGGGCTAAGTTAAAAAAGGCTAACTTACTAGCAGCTTAGTTATTTAAGTCTTATTATTGCTTTTACTTGCAGTTAAGATATCTTCTTTAGTAGGTACAGCTAGGGGCAGTATAGATTGCTGTAATAAGGCAGGCATTATTATAGGTTCTTAATTATATAAGGCTATAAGGCTATGGCTAACTTCTAATAATTCCTTACAGTTACACTGCCTGCCCCCTCTTCTGCTGACCGCCTTCCACATCTGTTAAGACTCTAAGACCGACTAGGCCTAGCCTGCATAACCGGTACAAGCCTGACTTGTGCTCGGTGGCGAAGTCACTTTGCAACGGATCGACTGCAACGGATAAATCGATTGGATCAGGGCCCTAAGCCGTAGTTTAACGGAGACCTCCGCATTTCACCATCCAAGGCTCTGATGACGAAGTGGATAACGTGCAATCCCGGGGATTTGACAAGCTAGCACGCCATCCCGAAATTCCATCGATCTACCCAAATTGCAAAGAAGTCGGACCTAATCACATGGTTTCGAGCCCGAAAGCAATCGTCCTCTCGGCCTGTCGGAAAGACGAGACATGGCGAAATTGTAAGCGGTGGTCACCTAATGCGAGAGAACATTCATGACCGAGTACAAGGATAGGTTGTCCGATTCAGATGCTTGCGACAACCGATATCTCGGAGCTCAAAGAAGCTCCTCCATGTCCGATCACCCAATAGGATCAATAATGGAACGAGATCCGAGTGACTCCGAGATCCGAGTGACTCCGAGTTCCGAGTCGGTTGTCGACCGATGATGCGGATGAAACAACGTTATCGCAAGTCCAGCTCCAGTCTCACTATCCAATGGATTCACAAGCTAAGTGACACCATCGACCATGATGAAAGCGCAAGACCAACGGCATGACTCACTAGACTTGCTGCGTGCCTGGCCTTGCGGGGTTAGCGATGCAAATCGCGATGTCGTAAGTGAAATGACGGATTGTGCGATCTGATAACGCGTAGTGGGGACTTATGGCATGATATATAAAGAAAGCATAGAACCCCAAACGAAAGGCCTTTTTGTTCACTAAAGACAAGCCTTCTTTACGACAGGTCAAACATAGATCAACATGTCGACTACTGCTACTATCACCCAACAGGCTGAGCGCATCGTGCCGCTTAATGTCGAGGCCAATAAGTATCCCGAATCTCTCAAGGCATCGGGAGCACTTGACAAGTTCACATTCGAAGAATCTACCCCCGTCATCGGACGCGAGTATCCCAAAGTCAATCTAGTCGACGACGTCATCAACGCCCCAAACGCAGACGAGCTGATTCGTGATCTCGCCATCACCAGTACGTTTCCTCCCCAGCTCCCAAACTCATCTCTAACAACCCTAGTCTCCGAACGCGGCGTCGTCTTCTTCCGCGCCCAAGACAACCTCACAGACGAACAGCACAAACAACTCGTCCACCGTCTCGGCCAACTAACCAACAAGCCCAAAGACTCAACCCTTCACATCCACCCTCTTCTCAACAGCACCAATGAATTCGGCGTGGATGACAATGAAATCAGCGTTATTTCATCAAATGTTGAGTTCTTCCAGGACAGAATCAAAGATCGTGATGATCAAAAGCAAGGCACTGCAAGCTGGCACAGCGATATCCAATTCGAGCAGTATCCCGCTGATTACACGAGTCTGCGCCTTACAAAACTCCCAGCCGGAGGTGGCGATACACTCTGGGCTTCGGGATATGAGTTATATGATCGATTTAGCGACCCTTACAGAAAGTTCTTTGAGGGCTTGACTGCTACGTTTTCTGGCGAAGGGTTCTTGAGGGAGCGAGATGCGAGACCGGATCATTACAAGGTCTACGAGGAACCGCGAGGAAATCCCGCCAATATCGGTGATGAGCTCAAGGCCATCCATCCCGTTGTTCGAACGAACCCTGTTACGGGATGGAAGTCTATCTTTGCTATTGGAAACTTCCCCAAGCGCATTAATGAGCTGAGCGAGCGTGAGAGCAGAGAGATCTTGGAGTCGCTGTACAAGAGGATTGAGCAGAACCATGATCTGCAGGTTCGGTTCCGATGGAGAAGCCCTAATGATATTGGTAAGTACTTTGACCTTAGTGGTGGTTGAGGGTGATGCTAATGATGTCTAGCGTTCTGGGATAATCGGAGTGCGTTCCATAGCGCGACGAATGATTATGATGGTCTTGGTGAGCGCACGGGTCACAGGGCTGTCGGCATTGGCGAGAAGCCTTACCTTGATCCTAACAGCCTTTCAAGGACCGAGGCTTTGAAGACAGTTTAGTATCTGTTTAGAAATATTAGATAATGATATGCATGAAATTCACTTCAACTCGGCTTTTCTACCCCTCACACCTTTACCCGAATGCCTTGAACAAGCCTTGCTGGGCCCCTTGATGCACTTATCCCACAGTTGCCGAAGTTCTCTTGGCTTGCAGTTAAACAAAGCGCAGAACCCGATGTAGCCGCCTTGGCTGCAGGAAAGTATTTGCCCTTGCACCTATCTCCGTGTGTCTTCCTGCGGGGACATACGCTCCGACTGTGACGGGCGCAACCGATTCTGTTAAGATATTCAGGCGAGCTGCAGGACAGTGGATCCCGATGTGATCGAAAAGACTGCCAAGGACGATCACTACGGCCGAGAGTGAGTCGTAGAGGTTTTACTGTTTGCCACCGGACCTACTACCCAAATCTTGCCTTGATCGATTGACCTTCCACAAAGCAAAAGCCTCTTAACATAAACCAAAAGGCTATGCGAAGTTCAATTATGAATTCTCGTTTAGCGCTCAAGGTTATACCCTGAAGCCGCCCCTATCAGTGTTCTTTTTTATATACCCTCCCTCAGTCTAGACTTTTTGTTTCCGCCCCCAATGCCAGCTGGCTCAGACCATCTTTCGGGTAATTCATAAAACGAAAGCCCAATCAGAGTTCCTTGTACCGGGTGAAAATTTCGAAGCTGCGCGATCCCTGTCTCGGCTAAATGACCCTTTCAGCTAAATTTACGAGCCCTTACTATGTTGTGATTGGCACGAGCCCTGAGCTGAGATCGTATCATCTCACTTGGGAACTCTGTTTTGTTCTTAATATTCACGAGTTGGACTGATATGCAGGCACCTATCATTATTTACTGATCAACTCTCGACTGACCTTCCCAATAAATCAACGTGATAACAGTAACGAGCCTCATTCTTACTCTAACTCATCCTTATTCTCAGTTTCAGTAATGCGCGCTCACTTGCCGATCTGCATTTCCTCACGCGGTGGTTTTAAATGGCCAGTGTCTGGTGAAGTCTAGACCTTCAGATAGACACAAAAGTGCGGGATATATGAAGTGTACCTAGTTGCGTTGACACCCCGATGCTATCTCTTGGGGGCCATTCATGCGGGTTTATATGAAACGATTAAGCGGACCGCCAATTGCAGACATTGTTACTATCCAGTCTGCTTTGAGGCCCTGGGGATGTTTGCTTGGGGGCCGTATCAATCCGGAAGTTACCAAACCGCAGACGGGGATACTCTCGCATTGAATGCACGCCAGAGCACACCGCATACTTGCAGTCAAGCGGCGTAGTAAGACCGATTGCCACATCAGGTTTGGTTGTGTCAAGTAGGAAAGGGAGCCACCTTGATAATAGTACCCTTCGCAGGACATGGTGACTATAAGTATCCCGATAATTCTCTTCATCTTCCCATCTTCATCCTCATCCTCATCCAACATTACATTCTTCTGAACTTTTATACCAACCCTTTTTGCCCAATATGCTTTTCAACGTCTTCACCGCCGCAGCCATTACTTTCCTCGCTTCTCCAGCCCTAGCCAACCCTATTGATACACTGCCCGCTGGCCTAGAGTCCCATCTCGAGAGCCGCGCATCCGACGTCACGGCTAGATTCTGGAAACAAACTACATGCAAGACCGAGCGATCTAAGAAAGGCTTCCAGAGTGGCCATTGCATCAAAGACCTAGCTGGTAAAGACCATGCCGTTAGCATGGACGCGAGAAAGAAAAGTAGCTGCCACAGTGAGTTATTATCCCCGTCAACATGATATCAGGGTCTACTTACCAGCTCTCGCTTTAGTGATCAGATATAGAGAGAAGGGCTGTACGGGTTACTCTGAGAAGGGCCTCAATCTCTATGATTGCTTCAACATTGGAGACGAGTGGAAGTCTATGAAGTTTAAGTGTTAGGGCCGAGAAGTCATACTCTTTTAGACGACATGAAACTGTTTACCAGCTTAGTCTCTCCTCAATTTGGTGAAGCGAAAGGGACACAGATGTTAAGGATATGCTATATAAGAGTAAATAAAGCATGACTATCAGGTGTAGGACGAAACACAAGAGCAGTAATACAATCATTGAGTGGTCTTACCAGAGTGTTGAACTTCAGATCATATCGTCTCATGAGTATGCTGAATTATTAAAGTAATAAGTATTTTGAGCTTTATAACATGAAAGTATTAACTAGCCTAAGTTACTAATACCCTCTCATTCTCATCATTCATCCCAAGCTTAATCGGCAGCGTCAAGAGTTCACTGCCCCCATCCTCCTCCTCCTCGCCATTTGCAAGTCTTCTCACCTCCGACGCATTATCACCTATCAAAGGAGAGGCCAATGCCAAGGCTACAAACTCGGATATTGTATCTCGAGACTTGCCAGGCCGCTCCCCACTTACCCAGAATATGGCTATATAGATTCCAAATACAAGTACCAATGCCACGTGGATGAAGAGAGCTGTGATGGCGAAGTATACTGCTGTACTCTGACGGCCATATCCCCATCCATACCTGTAGACCTCCCAGTCGATAGACACCGGCTCATCGACGTCAGTTGCGTCAAATACCTCCGATCCCGGTTTGCCGTCTTCTTCAGGATGTGGCTCCCAGAATTCTTCTATCCCCTGTGATGAGCCATTCTGGAGATTCTTGGTAATCAAGCGCATCTTTAGACTAAGAGCGTTACGAGACATACCATCTACTATAGCGAGGGAGAGTATAGCAGCTACAGTCTTGGAAATCTCGTTTATATAGGATTCAACCTTTGACGCATCAGTCGTATAGTTTCCCAGCTTTCTGCCAGTTGCCGTGTTGAATGGTGGAACAAAGTGATGGGGAATATAGTCGTCGTCATCCTCATCATGCTCGTCGTCAGTTTTGATAAAAATGTCCATTAGATTCTCAATCTTTGTGACGTCTCTTGTCCCATTGTCAACGTTGTAATGATATATTGTCTTGAGATTCAGTGATCTGGCCCAAGAGGTATTAATCACCACGTTTGGTGATGTGAGCCCTCCAGGAGCACCAGACGTGTTTTTGGGATCCTAATAACGTCTCAGCGACATTAGATCTGTAAAATTACTATGGATAGTGTTGTCCATCGTGGGGTCGTACTTAAGAGATACATCCACCCAACGGGCGTCGATCATGCATGGGAGGATGATGCTGTCAAGTTTTGCTTTATCGCCTTGAACATAATATGCGGGGACTGTTGCAACTGCAGCGAGAGAGAGACTCGGATTTTCAAACAAAGATGAAGCGTCGACCCATCTCAGAGTAGGGATGTGAAGTGTGGATTCTGTGTGATGCCAATCCTTTGTTTTAGCGATTCGATTACCCAGGCGTTGGTAGCTGTCGGTATCGCCTTTATCAACAAGTTGACTGAAGTTCCTGAGATTATTTGCCTTGAATATTGGATCATGTATCTTTTTCGTAGCATTGATCCAAGAAAAGGGAGAACACTGAACCTGTACCAGTGGTGCACGAATGTCCTGGATTTTAGGTCGAAACTGTGGGCGCTCTATATCGTTTACCTTGCCAACTTTCTGTTCTAGTATGTGGTTCCAGAGCAGACCAGCTATCAAGGCGATTGAAGTATGGGAAGTTGTGGCGACAGCAAGACTCTCGTTTTCTGCTACATACTCGTTGAAATCTAAGGTTGAGCTGATCTTCCGGTACGACTTTGAAACTGGTAGTTTGATCTGGGTCTCGAGATCGATCCCGTCGGTTTGATATGCTCTAAGCAAGGAGAGAAGGGTGCTGTACCCGCCCCCAGGACATTGATCCCAGCTAGGATCACTCTCACATTTGCCACGTGGCGTCAAGTATGACGGAAATACTCGACTCGAATTCCCGGTGATGAGGGTTGTGAAGTTTTGACCATTGAAGGCGTCGTGAACCTTCCACCAATCAAGCGTCGGAGTGAGCAGAATAGCAGATGATGGAGCAATAACGTTGGCGTAAATAGCAGCCATCGCGAGACCTATTGCAAAGAAAAAGTTTTGGTACTGGGAAGGCCTGTGCAAGGCACCCCAAAGCCCTTTCGCGACCAGAGCCAAGGGACTGAACCAAACCGATAAACGCCATCTAGGACGCCAAACGACACACCCTGGCCTCGAAGCATATGCCTTATAATATGGAATGCCATGGCGGTCAGAGATGCTTGGATGAGGGCTTCATGGATCTTGGCAGCGAACTGGAGAGCCGATGTATTTGACTCGGCCCTGATTTCCATTCCGAGTAAATCAAGCTTCGCAGTTTGGTCAAACCAGTATATCTCGCGGAGTCTGAACTGAACAATGACGATGGTAATAGCGATGGCTAAAAAGTGAACCGCTACTGATAAAATTTGGAGTTTGTTTTGGTATGGTATTGTAAATCTTCTGGGCTTGGAGGTGGAATCGACGAGGTTTTCTCTTGATAAAGACTTTCCTGTCGGAAGCGTGTTCAAGGGTATGCTGTCTGATGAAGTGTTGATTGGCAACGTGAGAGGGTAACTCGGTACTGAAAGTAGACGGTCGGTCGCCTTGCCTGGCGTGTGGCTTTCTATGTCGACCATCCTAATGAGGTTCTGTGATATTGCGAGTGATATTGCGAAGAGTGTCACTGACGTTGAGTGATTTCTTTGTTTTCCCAGACGAGGAACGCGACCATAACAAGCTAAGAAAAAAACAGATATGCTATGCTTCAACAGAGTAGTTGGGTATTTAAGACTAGGTATTACCAGAGCCTCGCCTGCAGAAGGTCAGCTAGAATAAAAATAGACATTCAACACTTCCTAAAAATACTAAGCCCGCATGCAGCCCTGTCATTCTAACCGTAAGCCTGGAGGAGGGGTCGTGGAGTTACACGGGGATGATGGCTTTCATAAGACTCTGATCAACATCGGAGGGGCCGGAAACCCCCAAGAACAACATGAGTCCAAGTGGGTAACTTCTGGGCTGAAGAGTAGGATTGTGCTACGTTGAGTAGCCAATGAAGTCTTATGCAGCACTCAGCCCCCAACTCACATCATGCACCTTACTGCGGATTTAACATGGGGGTTGAAAATAGGTGTTACCTGCTAGCATACCCAATTAACGAAATACTCGTAAACACAAACTTTAGAAGTAAGAAAGATAAATAAATGATCTACTATTTAACAATATTTCAAGACTGGATCATTTCTATTATGAGTAGCATTTCTCTGCCTAATTAAAAGCTAAAGCAAGAATATCCTTCTCACTCTTTACAACAAGACTGCAGTCAGCTGACTTCGACATTTGGTGCGCCTCCATGAAGTCGTACTGGGGCTGTACCTTGTGATGGTCCTTTGTGTCAGCCTGCATGATGATATGGCGTACCTACGGAGCCTCGTCAGCCAGGCTGCCCGAATTCCATCACTTTAAAACCTCAGTGAGCAAATCAAATAAGATAACTCAATGGCCACGGGTCTAGAGTAGTTAGTCAAGTCATATTTTTAACGGGCGAGATAGATAGTTACAACTTGATAGAGAAATTTTGATAGAAAATTCACGACTTGTTATGACCTAGACTGCTATGCCAAGGAAACATCTGACCGGGCTGGCCCAGCTGACGCCGATCCGTTTCATTATATTCCCGAATCGCGCGTAGTATAGAAGAACGGGCGGCGGAAAACAAACTCCCGATCTGATCCTCTATAGTTGCCTTTAAGAGCCGGCGACAACTCCCCTATGTCATCTGCTTAGCCGTAGCCTCCCATGCGAGAGGACCATAGTACTATTGTATACACGCCAGAACTAAAGCTTTTTGGCAGTCCGGAATGATTCTCGGGAGGTTTTGACACGTGGATCTGCATGAAATTGCCGCACCCGCAACAACTACTCGCCTTTACTGGCTGAAGTCTTCGGATGCCAAGATGGATGGGGCCTCGGCATAGAGCCACCATTGGCTAACAACATCTTGTCGGTCCGTTTCTGTAACTGATTGAGCAATTGTCACGCAATGAGGCCTCTTTACATGTGGCTACGTGCCATGTTAAAATATGTGCCTTCATCTTTAAATGAGACGGAACGTGTACATATAGCTATCAAGCCCAGGTCTTATTCTATGGGCCTTTTCAAAGTCCCGAAATTAATCTCCAGCTACAAACATGATACTCCCATGTTGGAGGTTCTTCAGCTTCCTCGCAGCCGCCAAACTCTGCGAACTAAACGTCCCAGACTCCGATGTTAGGACATGGTGGCACGAGAACTCAGTCGTCAACACCAATACTTCAGTAGCGGCTGATGAGGTCCGGCGTTCACGACGATACAACCTCTCTGTTTCCCTTGCGGGTGAAGATGACTTTCATGACTCTTTCGTCTATGAATCCATTCCTCGTAATGGCAACGGCAAGATGTTTGATCCAGCTCAGCCTGGGAAGAAGTATGACTTGGCGGATGGAGATGGAATTACCGTTGAGGCAGATGAGGGAATCAACATGGCTTGGACGCAATTCATCTACCAGAAGGATGTCGATGTTCGGATTGTTACTACCGACGGATCTTCGATTGGCCCAGCTTCCAATGTTGTCATTCGTCCTGCTGATCTTGGTTTCGAAGTTAAGAGTCCAAAGGATAACACTGTCTTGATTCGGGTGCCTTTCCAGAAATCCGGGGCGAGATTCTCCGTTGAGTTCAAAGATGATATCTTCACGTATAGGTCCAACGGCACTGACTATGTGAACGATGGCGGTGTCATTGTCAGCGAGGAGCCTAGGAATGGCCTTGTCATTTTCGCCAGCCCGCCTATTCCCCAGGACCTGATTCCCTCCAAGACATCCAGTAATGTACAGGTTATCCGCCCAGGCAAGATGACGCATGACACCTTTGGGTCCAAACCAACCATGATCTTCGAATCGGGCATCCATTGGATAGAGAAGGATGGTGTTCTCGGCAAGGACCATATTAAGTTGAATCCGAACACTTATTACGTATATTTAGAGCCTGGTGCCTACGTCAAAGGAGCCTTGGAATACACAACGAAACACCCCACTTTCCACACCGTCGGCTATGGAGTGCTGTCGGGCGAGAACTATGTATACATGGCCAACACGGTCAAGGACTATACTTCAGTGAAGGACGACCGGTACAGTCTCCGTATGTTCTGGCACCAGTCCGTGATGGATAACCAGACATGGCACTGCATCGGCCCAACGCTCAATTCGCCCCCATTCAACACCATGGATCTTTATCCAGTGAACAGCACTCCGCGTGAGGAAGACAATAAGGTCAGCGCACATATACGCGATTACAAACAAGTTGGAGCATATTACTTCCAAACCGACGGAACTCAGATGTACAGGGGCTCAGTTCGTGATGTATTCTGGCACGTTAATGATGATTCTATCAAACTATTTCACTTAGGAGCACAACTTGACGATCTCACGATCTGGAAAGCTCGGAACAACGCGATTATCCAGATGGGTTGGAAACCGCGCAATGTTAGCGACGTATCGGTTAGTAAACTTCGCATCATTCATAATCGGTGGATGAAGCCCGATGCATATGTTCCGTCTGCTATCTTGGGCGCATCGCCGTTCTACGGTGATCCAAAGGAGATCGATACTCAGCGAACCATGCAAGTCAAGATTGACGATGTTATCTGTGAAGGCATTTGTGCAGCGCTCATGATGATTGCTCCGATGCAAAACTTCGACTTGGAGATCTCTAATGTGCATTTTGAGACGTTGCATAACGATACAAAGCTGAGACTTGGGAGAAGCGTCGTTGGTATGGACGCGGGGGAGGGAATGGATAATTATACTCCCGGGCAGGGAAACTTGACGCTAGGTATACATATCAAGAACTGGACTATTGGGAAGGTGGAGGTTGATAAGAACAATGCGGGCGAGGATGCATTGGGTCAGCTGAAGATTAACCCCATGTTTGACGGAGATTGGAGCATTGAATGATCTCAACAACGAGAGGGTCCTGGTATCAGCCATGCACATTCCCAAGAGTTGTGCAACTCCTGGGAAATTAAAATAGATTCCCTACCACAATAAGAAACTATAAGAACGGGAATACTACGACCTTTCACCCAATCCAATAGGTTCCCAAACCGCTCACATTCATGCAAGCAGATCTTCAATCTGCACCACCGACGCGGGGTAAAGTAAACGATTCGGGAATATTAGTAACAGAAGTGGGCTTCCCTCCTCCCACTTTCGAGTTAGATAGCTAATTCGGTTATCTCGGTGACACAAACCCCTCACGACGGCCGGAAACACAACGGGAGATAACGTTTCATAACTACAGTCGGAAATAAGCCAATCAGCAAAAATGGGGCCGTTGTGCTATCGTGATAATGCGGGGGGAGTCTGTTGGGTGGCGTATTGTCCAAGGATGGGGACTGGTCAAGGGTGGGATGATGGTTCGTGATAACTACAACTAGTCCAAGTGGCTGACTTTAGAGGGGAGGGACTGGCTGAGCTGACATTTTTGTTTCTCCAATTTGTTGTTAGAGAATTGTCGAACCTAATTCTGCATTCATCTGTACCAATTGACTTGTATCTCATTCAGTATTCACATTGCTACAATGAAGGCTTCACAAGACGCTCTCCCATCACCGCCCCTATCCGACACCGAGGAAACCGCCCCCGAAACGCCAGTCGAATCCCTTGCGGCCCTGATAAAAATAACCTACAGAACCTCCGATATAAAATTCTACATCAATGGCCGACCAGTGACTGTCAAGAATCCCAATCCGGATTGGGTTCTTCTCGATTGGATCCGAGCTCAAGATTCCCTAAAAGGAACGAAGTTAGGATGCGGAGAAGGAGGCTGTGGAGCGTGCACTGTTGTCCTCCAGACACTTGAAAATGGACGGGTCAGACATCTTGCTGTCAATGCTTGTTTGTATCCGCTTGTTGGCGTTGATGGCAAGAGTCTCATCACTGTTGAGGGATTGGGCACGGTGAAGAGGCCGCATCCGCTCCAGGAGAGGATTGCCAAGATGCAGTAAGTTGAATGATGTCTTGAATGAAGGCACGAGACTAACAGGGGTAGTGGTACGCAATGCGGTTTCTGCACGCCTGGAATTGTCATGAGTTTGTATGCGCTCATCAGAAACTCATACCAAGATGGCAAATTCCATTTGACCAACTCTGAAGTTGAACTACAGGGCCATCTCGATGGAAATCTGTGTCGCTGTGTAAGTCTACTTGCCATAAATATACTTTCTTCTGCTTACAGTGATTAGACCGGCTACAAACCCATATTCGAAGCAGCACGAACCTTTATCACAGAAGACCTCAACGGAACAATAGCCGAGATCAACAGCAAGGAGATAACGCCCGAGAAGAGTACAGAAGACGATTATGCAACCGTTGCGCGTGAAGCTAACAAGACCGGGTCATGTGGTCGTCCTGGTGGATGCTGTCGAGATAACCCCGACTCAAAAGGATGTGGCTCAACTGGTGTAGACGAATCGAACCCGAAGGAGATGGAGACTCCAATCACAGCTCCCAGACCACAGGAAACACCAAGTACACCACCAAGATCACCAGAGAAACCAGCGTTTGGGGAGACATTCTTACCATACGACCCCTCAACAGAGCCCATCTTCCCTCCGGCGCTGCGAAAGTACGAACCTCAACCGATCTGCTACGGCGACGATCGAAGACTCTGGTTCAGACCGACAAACCTCCAGCAATTAATTGACCTGAAGGGCGTGTATCCGGAAGCCAAGATCGTTGGCGGTGCGAGTGAAACTCAGATCGAAGTTCGCTTCAAGAAGAGAGCTTATCGTATTTCTGTGTTCGCAGCAGACATTGTAGAGCTGAACAGTTTCACTATCGATCCTCTACAGATGAAACAGGCTGAGCTGGAATCACTGAAGAGTATCAGTATACCCGGAAACCTATCCTTGACCAAGGTTGAGGAGATGTGTACTGTCTTGTACGCCAAGCTTGGTCGTCGAGCTTCAGCGCTAGAAGCTCTTCGAAAGCAACTTCGGTACTTTGCAGGTCGACAGATCCGCAATGTAGCCAGTCTAGCAGGAAGTCTCGCCACAGCAAGTCCCATCTCTGATTCCGCGCCCGTCCTCCTAGCAGCCGGCGCAAAAGTGAAGGTCCATTCCCAAACCGGTGGGACAACTGAGATTCCGCTATCTTCATGGTTTCTGTCATATAGAACAACGGCACTTCCTGAAGATGGAGTCATAACAGAGATAGTGGTCCCACTTCCCAGCGAAGAGATTGAGATCACGAAGGCTTATAAGCAGGCGAAGAGGAAAGATGATGATATCGCTATTGTCACTTCTGGGTTTAGGGTTAGATTGGATGGGGATGGGGTTGTGGAGGATGCGGCTTTTGCTATCGGTGGTATGGCGCCGACGACTGTTATGGCTGAGAAAGCGCAGAAGGCTGTAGTTGGGAAGAAATGGTCTGATATGAAGACTTTGGACGCTGCCATCGATGCGCTGCTGGAGCAGTTTCAGCTTCCGTTTGGTGTACCTGGTGGCATGGCTCATTATCGAAAAGGTCAGTTAATTACTGAGAGCGTGTTTTACATCCTTCTAACCGTGCTACAGTTCTTACTATCTCCATGTTCTTCCGCTTCTGGCACGAAGTCGTTCACGATCTAGGTCTCGGTGAAGTCGACGCTGATCTCATTGAGGAGATTCACCGCGGTATCTCATCAGGTAATCGCGACAACTTCACTTCTTCGATGTTGAACAGAGGTACCAAAGAAGTCGGCCGTCCAATTCCCCATCTCTCCGCCGTCAAACACTGTACCGGCGAAGCAGAATACGTGGATGACATGCCACACCAGCACAACGAACTCTTCGGAGCGCTGGTCATGTCCAAGGCAGCTCATGCTGAGATTCTCAGCGTCGATTACTCAAATGCTCTGGAGATGCCTGGTGTAGTCGGGTACATAGACAAGGATAGCATTACCAAAGAGCAGAATATCTGGGGCCCTGTCGTCCTCGATGAACTCATCTTTGCAGATGGAAAGTCCAACTACTACGGCCAAGTAATCGGTATGATCTACGCCGAAACAGCGCTTCAAGCCCGTGCTGCTGCCGATGCAGTCACAGTAGCATACAAGCGCTTGCCCCCAATCTTCACAATCGACGAAGCCATCAAAGCAAAGAGTTTCTTCAAGCACGGGAAAGAACTTCGGAAGGGCGACGCTCTTAATGGTTCTTTAGATGAAGCATTTAGTAAATGCGCTCATGTCCTCGATGGCACCACCCGAATGGGCGGCCAAGAGCACTTCTATCTCGAAACCAATGCAGCCCTTGCAATTCCCCACATGGAAGATGGGTCAATGGAAGTATACATCTCGACACAAAACCTCATGGAGAACCAAGTCTTCACCGCCCAAGTCCTCGGCGTGCCTATGAACAGAGTTAACATGCGCGTTCGAAGAATGGGCGGTGCGTACGGAGGTAAAGAGTCGAGAACGACGGCGCTTTCGATGTATCTTGCTCTCGCGGCACAGAAGACGGCGAGGTCAGTGAGGATGATGCTGAATCGCGATGAGGATATTGCTTTTAGTGGACAGCGACATCCGTTCCAGTCAAAGTGGAAGGTTGGTGTTGATGAAGAGGGTAAGATACAGGTTTTGGATATTGATATCTATAACAATGCGGGTGCTTCGTTGGACATGAGCGGTGCAGTCATGTAAGGCACCTTTTGAAAACGATGGGGCGAGGGGCTAACAGTGATAGGGACCGAGCTTGCACTCACGTCGACAACTGCTATCACATTCCTCACGTTTGGGTCCGTGGACATGTCTGCAAGACGAATACAGTAAGCAACACAGCGTTCAGAGGCTTCGGTGGTCCGCAGGGGATGTACATCACCGAAACTATCATGTTCAAGATCGCAGAGTCTCTGAACATGGACGTTGATGACCTTCGCATGCGGAACTTGTACGAAGTCGGTCAGCGAACGCCTTTCTTGCAAGAGATCACAGATGACTTCCATGTCCCCACCATGATGGAGCAGCTGAGTTCCTCTTCCGATTTTGAGAAGCGCAAGTCTGCCATCAAAGAGTTCAACACCAAGAATCGTTTCAAGAAGCGAGGTATTTCTAGGATTCCAACCAAGTTTGGCCTGAGGTAAGTATCCCAACAAACCTTGGCGGTAATCTGCTTACAGTACTAGTTTCGCAACAGCCCTCCATCTCAACCAAGCAGCAGCCTACGTCAAGATCTACGAAGACGGCTCCGTCCTTCTCCACCACGGCGGCACAGAAATGGGTCAAGGCCTCTACACCAAAATGACCCAAGTCACCGCTGAAGAACTCAACGTGAGCGTCGATTCAATCTACAACAAGGAATCCCAAACCGACCAAGTCGCCAATGGTTCACCGACCGCTGCATCATCTGGTAGTGACATCAACGGCCAAGCTGTGAAGAATGCCTGCGATCAGATCAATGAGAGACTAAAGCCGTACAGGGAGAAGTTTGGTAAGGATGCCAGTATGGCGGTTATTGCGCATGCGGCGTATAGGGATAGAGTTAATCTGGCGGCGAATGGGTTTTGGAAGATGCCGAGGATTGGGTATGAGTGGGGGAATTGGAAGGATCCTTTGCCTATGTGAGTATGTTCGACCCTGAGAATGAAGCTCTACTGACTTTGAGGTTTAGGTACTATTACTTTACACAAGGAGTGTAAGTTTCACCATATCATCCTTGTGGGGAGTTTTGCTAATGATGAGTCCAGGGCCATATCGGAGGTAGAGCTGGATACTCTCACTGGAGACTCGACAGTATTAAGAACAGATCTCATGATGGTAGGTTACCAGTGAAACAACCGCCAGTCAGTGCTGACTCTATTATAGGACATCGGTCGTTCTATCAACCCAGCAATGGACTACGGTCAAATTGAGGGTGCTTTCGTCCAAGGCCAAGGTCTCTTCACAATGGAAGAATCCCTCTGGATGAAATCCGGCGAAATCTTCACCAAAGGCCCAGGGACATACAAAATCCCCGGTAAGCCGTCCTCCCATACACCTAATCCCCCCATTTACTAACTTATACCAGGCTTCTCCGACATCCCTCAAGTCTTCAACGTAAACACCCTCCAGCACGACTCTCAAGGCAACCCCATCAATTGGTCAAAGCTAGGTTCCATCCAAAGCAGCAAAGGCGTAGGAGAACCTCCTCTGTTCTTGGGCTGTGCCGTGTTCTTCGCTTTGAGGGAGGCAGTCAAGTCTGCTAGGGAGATGAATGGCGTTATTGAGCCTTTGGTGCTGGATGCTCCGTGTACGGCGGAGAAGTTGAGATTAGCTGTTGCGGACGATCTTGTGAGGAGGGCGGTTGTTGAGAAGAAAGATGATGAGCAGGAGTTCTTTATCAGAATTGAGTCTTGATATATAGATAAAGCTAACTAGAATCATATGATGTATAAAGGCTGAGGTTGACTGTCTTCCTTGACCTTATCATACCACGCCCCATCTTGTAGATTGCCCTCTCCAACCAAATGAAACTCGTTACTTCCACTGCTGCCAGTTTCCCTCAGAATAAACGGAACCAAAGCTCCAACACATATGAAAACGTCATCCCCAATCTCCGTTTCCGCAGGCGCAAGTCCAAGGTAACCCGTATCTGTAATAAAGCACCGACGCAAATGACAATTCCTCAAATGATCGAGTATAATTCGGCGATAACTTGGTGGCAAACCATCTGCAGCTTGATCAAAAGGGATGTCCTTAAACGGCAGTACACCATCTTTCATATGGAGAGCCATGTGTCGCATGGTTTTTGGCCACTGCAGCCACCCAGAACCGAAATTCCTATCCTCATCCTCATCCTCATCCTTATCCTTATCTAAATCCTTATCCGAATCCTCATCATTATCTAAATCCGAATCCGAATCCGAATCCTCATCCTCCTTTTCTCCTTTAGAGGACTCTATTTCATGAACAAATTCAAGAAAGTAACTAAATGATTCGAGTCGTGATGATGAATCAATCTTGCTAGCAAGATAATACCACTCCTTGGTAGGAAACAGTGTTTGCCCAGCGATGAATGTTGATCCAATTTCTAGGACCTTTCCCACTGAATATCCATACCCGCATAGTAGTAATGGTATCTTTCCGTTATCTGAGTGGCGCATTATGACTTGTGGTTTTTCTGAAATGCCTGGCAATACCTTATCTGCCCAGGGGATTTCCCTTTGGCTGTTCCGATAAGCGACAATAGATCTCTGAGGTGGAACGTTCCAATCAGGAACCCAGGATGGTAAGTCCGCTGTACTTGACCGAGACTGCACGGTATATAGGATTTCCCAGCCACAACCTGGCAACAAAGCCAGTGAGCAATCAGTGTAGACTTTGGCTACCGTATCGTGGTACTGGGGTGTAAGGCTAATTGACTTGTTGTGAAACTGGAATATCGACAGTAGGCTGTAGACTTTATCGCGCGGGTCAGTTGCCTCGCAGTGTCTTGAGTCAAGAAGGGCCCAAAACATCAATTCTTCCGCGGTCCTCGTGTCAAGATGTCGGTTTGATGTTGAAGCCACGTATGGCAATTGGAAGTCCAGTATCGAATTAGTGGCGTAACCTCTGAAATTTTCCATCGCAGACCATGGCATTTCTTTATCTCCGCAGTAGATGGTCCTTTTTGTTGATAGAAATACTTCCTGAATCACCCAGACCCTGGTAAACCAAGGACGTGAAAAGAAAGCCCGAAGTGATTGCATGGGGTCGACGGACTTTGGAACACTTAAATAACCAGAACCAGATGATGGACTATAACAATCCATGATCAATTCGATGACAAAATCGCTATTATCTGCAGCATCTCCAAGATAAACGATCACACCAGAGGCTTGTGAGTAAATTCTCGACATTAGGCTGACTTGGTGGTTTCTCTCGTCGATATCGGATTGATCGATCGCCAAAGCATCAATCCAAAGGACCCTGGATCTGTCTTGATAACGAAGGCGTTTCAGAGCGGAAAAGCAGTTGGATGTCACTGAGAATGCCTGGGTGGTTTCGGAGCCCTGGGTGGTCATCTTGATGGTTTCTTTCCTGGAGGGGTCACCCCATGTGTATGACAGAGCCTCGTAATGAGATGCCGAATCAATACATATTGTTGTTAGCTCGCAATTAATAGCTTCATCGCTTCCCGGTTCCAAGTGGACGAGACGAATGTGCCTTGGACTGGGAAGTGATGGTCCTGGATATGGCCAGGACAGCCGAGTCGCCTGGACGTCCGACATTCTTCCGGCACAACGTTGGACTGGAATGTTGTTGAGTGAGCTCTGTAGCTTTGGCAGGGATCAATAGACGGCAATCTTAGTAAAGAGTCTTTCAGTAGAAAGGCCAGCTTTGTGTGAAATGAGATAGAAGGAAGGCAGGCAATGCATCGAAATTCCTTCTCCGGAAAGCTCTAGCAATTCCTTATATAATTCCTCCAACACATATGACTGAGAGCGCCTACTGTGGCTGTATAGGGCGTTTTCCACTTGTAGTGGGCTATGCTTGAGATCCTTGTCCGATCTTATCCCATCATAGGGTGAGGTACGAGACGTACCACCCAGGAATCCACACAGCGTACCGTTGCCTCAACCCCGCAGTAAGAAGGGCGCTTTTTACAATCAGATACTGTTTCGGCTGTCTTGCATCATTTTGTTTGTAAGGTGGGTTCGGAAATTGCTTTCAGAATACTTGGAGCCTTTTGCCGTATGGTTTACACGTTCAGGCAGAAACTATCAACACAGCCACGAACCGCTGCCCATCATTTCATAGCACGATTGAGCATGTCTATCGAGAACTCGAGACTGTGCTGCTTCTGCCGTAAGCTTGAGCCGGTAGACCGACCTTGTCATTCAATCCAGATTCAACCAACCCAGGTCTTCCCCAGCGGTATAAACAATACCACGAAGCCATGGAGCAGAAATGACGAGGGCTTGCTGGAACAGCTGCGCCAGCACCCAAGCGAGCTCTGCCAACGATGTGCTGAATTTGACATCATTCGTGCCTTCAACGAAGCGGATCCTCTAGATGAGAGCCAGAGAGGCGAGCTAGAAAAGGCTTAGTATATTCAACACGCTGAAAAACAGGAACCATATCGACTACGCTTCGGTCTATTGTCACAGTTTCACATGAAGCCTTCTTGTCCGCTATGTCGGTTACTCTATCGACTCATTCCTAGACCGCCGCCGGAGCACGATACCACTGTTCTCACTCTTATTCCATATCGATGGCATATCCGACAGGATCACTGGGAAGGTGTTCCAGAAGATGATAAGCGAATGTTCGCAATTTGGTTCGGTCTTTCAACGCCTGGTCTTGATATGTCTGGACCGAGTTTCTTTAATGCGGGACAACAGTTGAGGGTTGGTATGATGACTGGCGAAGCTATTGCTCTGCACCCAAACTCATCTTCAGAGGAGTTTTATAACGCCAGGGTTATTGACGGGATGGTTGATGTTGATCTCATTCAGAAGGGCCTTGAGCATTGTCAGAGGTATCATTCGGAGCAGTGCAATGCGAAATTCGACAAAGGTCTGCTCACTACGAAAATGCTTGATGTTGATACCCGAAAGGTGGTTGATTGTCCTGATAACTGCGATTATCTGGCGTTAAGTTACGTCTGGGGCGGTATTCATCCGGCTGATGGGGCTTTGGAGGCTGGGACGCTTCCTCAGACGATTGAGGATGCTATCACCTTGACCAAGAAGCTTGGGAAACGATACCTATGGGTATGTAGGTCCATTGCCTCTGAAGATCTCGCTAACTGTGTAGGTTGATGCCCTCTGCATTGATCAAAGCCCCAATCCAACGCCAGAACAAGCAGCTAGCAAAGCCAAACAACTTCAACTCATGCACCTGATCTACTACTGCGCCACCATAACAATTTTCGCTGTCGCTGGTCCACGCTCCGACTACGGAATCCCTGGGATCTCAAAGCCACGCGTGGGTTCTACACGAGAGCGTATCAACGGAAAGGATCTCGTAGTCGTCCCTCCACAGATCATGTCAGAGATAAAGTCTTCCGTTTGGCAAACCAGAGCCTGGACCTGGCAAGAAGATGTACTGTCTACGAGAAAATTGTACTTGACGGAGACCCAGTGGATATTACAGTGTAATGAGACCTTAGGGCCAAGTGATTATGCGGAGGCGCACGATACGGCTGTGAATCTTACTTGGACCACGGTTTCGGGTGGGAAGATGAAAGCCGGTTACGTCGAGGTAAGTCAGACAGGTACTATTCAGATTCATAAAGCTAATACCTACTGCTAGACCACAAACACCGAGTTTCTTGATCGAACTTCCTCCATGTTCATATCAGCTGTGACTACATACACATCACGCTCTCTCACTAACGATGGCGACTCACTCAACGCCTTCCAAGGTGGTCTCGCACGCTTCGGGAAACCAGTCTACCCTCAAGGTTTCGAATGGGGCATGCCACTGAAAGAATTCCCTCAATCATTGGCTTGGATCCATGATCATACAGTCAAGCCTACCAGACGATCAGCCTTTCCAAGCTGGAGTTGGGCCGGTTGGGGCGGAACCGTGCAATATCCCACTGACCTGACCGAAACAGCTACTGAGAATGGCGATCTTATTCCACGGATGGTTAGTATTGACGATAAGGTGGTTACGCTAGAAGGCTGGACTGTGACGCTTGAGATTCGGACTGAACCGTTCAGTGAGGTGGTTATACCTGGGACTGATCAGGCGATTGGATGTGTTACGGAGAGGAATTTTAAGCATAATATGACTTTGCCAACGGGGAGGTATCGGTGTTTGGTTGCGGCAAGACTCAAGAAGGAAGTTTTGAGGAATGGCTTGGTTAATCAGTTGGTGTTCCTGGTGGTTTTGAGAGGTGACAAGGATGTTGAGATTGAAGAGAGGCAGACGGCGATCACAGTGAGTAGACTTGCTATTGAGGGAAAGGACTTTATGGAGTTTGGTCCAAAGAAGACGTTATAAAGATGAAGTAGATCTAGATCTATCTTTTAGGTATAAAGGTAAAGTTTCTTTATTGATCAATTTGTAAATGCAATAATTCCTCCAGTTTATGTGTATCTATCATTTTCATCAAATCATGTACGTAGACCATTCATTTTTCATTCTTCATTCCAAGGCACTCAACCATCGTGACAAATCCTTCGCTCCATCTGCTGTCCTAAACTTATGCCCATCATCCCACGGCGCAACCTCCGCCGGCTTCACAATATGCGCCAACTGCAAATGCGCCACCGCCATCATTGACGACGCCGATATCCTCACCCCGGAACTCAACGACACCGACGTCAACAGATCAATCTCATGTTTTCGAACAGTATCAGACGTCGTATCCTTCTCTTGATCAAAGATAGCCCGCCAATGACCCGTTCTCGCGAGTTGAGATCGGATATCCTGCTCCTCTTCGTAAACGGCTTCTTCGAGGGTGCTGTTGCTAAAGGCGGAGGACGATTCTTGGATGCCCCGAATTTTGCAGAACCATTCGATTTTGGAACCGATGACTTCGATGCCAAAGACTAGGGTAGCGATGAAGACGGATGCGCGCTTTTCGTTCTTTTTTATGCTTTGCATGCCTTGGATGGCGAGCACGCGGCCGTAGTGGCCTGCTTGATCCCATGATTGGAGACTGATGGTTCCGGATTCAAGGCGGGGGCAGGATGTTATGCTGTCGTAGGGAATGGCGCCGCTGTCAAGAGTGACGAGGACTTCGTAACTGCCGTAGCCGTGAAAGTCGGGTTGATATGAGGCGCGCTCTCGACTTCCAGCGATGAACATGTTTTCTTCTCGGAGTTTTGTAGATCCTGTGAGGACTGGTACTGGACAGGGTGGTGTTCGGTTACGAGTGCAGCGATCTTTTCCTGGTAAGCGGTTGAGGAGGAGTGCGACTTGTTGGTTCTCTGAATCTCGTCTGGCGTTGAGGAGAACGAGCCATTGCTCGACTGATTCGGTGATGGTGTTCATAATGGGCAGCCTGATTGACAGACCAGCATTTGTCATGGTGTAGGTCTTTGCTTCATGGACAGGCCATTCGGTGTAGATACTCGAGTCGACAAAGGTCTTTGGTGATGGGGAGAGGATACTAGCCCAGTCGTGAGGAACGTATCGCTCGTCCCAGGCCCAGCAGAAGAGTGTCTGGTCGTTTGAAACTCGGATGATCTCTTCTTGTAGACGGATAAACGCCCGCATTCCTTCGCCGTAGATGATTTGCATGTTGATGTCGAAGATCCCCAGCATGCAGTATGCGATATCCTCGACTCTTTCTGTCTCTCGTTTAGACAGCCAAGACATGCGCTCACCAATACTGGCCTTGTAAAAGGTACAGTCGAGGTATTGCTGATCGATCTTGGTAACAAACGAAATCGTATTCGCAAGCGTCTTTCTCGTTCCAATAGTCGTCCAATCATTCGCAAAGAACACCACCGACGTAGGAGCCAAAAGCTCAGGTAGCGTCCACCCTCTGGTAAACCACCTCGACTGTCTAAACTGCACCATCGGATCAAAAGCACCCGTATCAATGGGCGCCACATCACTCAGATACACATAACAAACCGACGCATTCTTGTACCAGGAAAACATGGCATTCAGCGCCTCAGAGACCTCTGAACTGCTGCTCTTGTCGATACAGTTGGTGTCGCACCAGAGATACATGA
Source organism: Fusarium xylarioides (assembly GCA_013183765.1). NCBI lineage: Eukaryota > Fungi > Ascomycota > Sordariomycetes > Hypocreales > Nectriaceae > Fusarium > Fusarium xylarioides. Next base: position 22,211 of record SRZU01000074.1, read on the forward strand.
GGCCATCCTTTCTCGCCTGCTCGCAGACGCGACGAATCTTCTGATGGCCCTTCTTGAGCTTCATGAGCTCGAGGTTGCCCTGCCAGTCTTGGTACGTGGCCTCGTCGGGACCCCATGTGTGTGATAAAATGGCATATTCGGGAGGCTGGCCGTAGAATTCCTCTAGCTGGAAGGTTTTGGTGTGTATGAGACGCATTCTTCTGGCGGGACATTTGATGACAAGGTATAATTGTGAGAAAAGAGGGAGGTGATGGGTTTGAGGGGAGAATTGAGGAGAATTGTAGGGGCTTGAAATAGGTATCCATACCGATTAATGGGTTTTGGCGGTGAAGCCCCACTGGTGGAATCGCGATGATGTGGCATGCATATCGGGGATGATACACGATGCTAGATTTGCTGGCAGGTAGAAATCGGGACTTGTTGTCATGAGTCAGAGTTTGTTATCCTTGGATTAAGTGGTATAATTGATGCCCAAGTGGATTTGCCAACGAAGTATGTATCGGCGATGGCGTAAGTCAATGACCGCCTTTCGTGGTGTTGATGATATGATGCCCTGGTCCTTGGCGGATGTACTGGCGATCTATGTTCCTGCAAGACACTTGATTGAGGAGGATGTTGCGGGTATGCATGTCGTAGATTATGCAGGTGCAGTAAAGACACGATGCGGACATGGACATGGTGTTTGTTGCTCCACTGATGATTCGTGGCATGATGGCCATTTTGAGTGGTGTTTGTCTGCTTCATGGGCTAGATCAACAGGAAATACCCAGAAGACTATGGAATAATTGACATCTTATTGTTGTAGTACCGGATGTTACTGTTTGCAGCCCAATGTGACACAGAAGGTTATGTATGAGCGGGCGTTGAAGTGAAACCGCCCAACGGCGGTGACCAGCAGCCTGAAATAATCGCTGGCAGCTAACTCAACGTTGATTGCGAATTATCGCATGTTTCTTCTCATCATCAAGCTCAATTGTAGGTTCCCAGCTTGGACTAAACTAGGTAGTATCATCTCATCAAAAGAATGTGGTTGGCGTCGAGGTACCCTCTCGTCCTCAAGGGTACCTGGCGCTACTTTAGCACTAACATCACATTCTTAATTTTCTCCGAACGCAGATGCTCTTCAAGTAGAAGCCTAGTATTTCAATCTGACTAATGCTCAATTATGTGACAACGCCAACAAATCCATGGCAAAGAGAGTGTCCCCATCCAATATCCCATATCATTCTCAAGGCAATCCACTGACATTGATAGCCAAATATCGATCCGCAAAAGACCCCTGCGTATAGTTCTGAGGCGTCTTGAGCGACGGCACAAGATGCACCGGTACACTAACCGTCAAAACACCACGGCCTGCGATATAAGTCGACGTCAGTCCAGAATCAATAACCGTCATGCCATTCTCATCCTCAAAATCAACACTGATCTGTGACTCAGGCGGTGCAGTTGCCTGAACGGTCCAGATGGCGAAATTGTAGGTATCGCCGACGGTTGCTTTGGCGTCGTAGCCGTCCCATTGGTGCCGAATGGTGATTTTACGGTTTGTCTTGGTGTTTTCCTAGAACTTTGTTAGTGCATGGTAGAAAGTTGAGGTGCGTTGGTTGTACCTGAGTGATCTTGACTTCGCGGTAGATGCCCTTTGCTTTGGTGTACTTTGCTGCATCTTTGTACTTGTGCTGGGGTAGCTCGATGGGTGCACTGTCGCGGCTGACACCGTCATCCAGATACATCGAGTATGACTGCAAGAACACTTAGCGTGAGATATTTGAGTTTCGGGGTAGTACTTACAGTAGGCTCAGTAGTCTTGCCACCTGGGTATACATGAATGGTAGGCGGGTTCAGATCGCCCTCCTTGACCCACTGACGAACATCAAGTTGGGGAATGATAGCACCTTCACACTGTCAGTTTTATTCATGTCACTGGTAGTTTTTCCTCACCTCCTCGAATATACACAGGAGTAACATAAGCGACCTGCTCGGGATCCGCAACGGCATCAGGAATATGACAATCATAGTCCACGATCTTGCCACCAGGAGCTGGTTTCTGCAACACAGCAGCATGTTTGAGAATTGGATCCGGTCCAAAGCCTTGGTTGTTAACACGAATGTTGGAGGGATACCACTTGTCGGAGTTTGGAAGATAGACATCGCGACGCCTTGCCTTTTCCTCGACTTGGGGACAGACAAGGATGTTATGGCCAAGAAGGTACTGGTTGTCGATGAATCCTTGGTTGGAGTTGAAGAGGCTTGTATCAAAAGGGTCGGTAACGAGCTAGATAGATTAATGGAACGTCGTGTCCTGTGGGATTGAGTGCTTACCATTGCACGAGCGACTGGCAGACCGTTGATCAGGTTGGCAAACATGTAGTCGTACAAAACTTGTAGGAGGGAGTATCGAAGCTGCACATAGTACCTACAAACAGGTACAACGGAGCGATACAACACAGCTTGGTCAGGCGTAAGAGGGCCAGGGAAGTTATTCAGAATATTCCCATAAGCCCAAGGTTCCTATTCTCGTCAGCATCTTACCCGTATATCTCAGACTAAACTTACCTGGAAAGCTTTACAACCCCCAGAACTCGCCTCAGGATGCTGCAAATAATGATTCCTATACCACGGCAGCGCAAACGCCCCCGCATACCACCTAATCAACAACTCCGGATCACACCACCTCGGATTCGGCAACGTATTCGCCGGGTCCGCCGTAAAACCACCCATATCCACCCCCGCAATACTCAACCCACTATATCCCAGCGCAAGGACCTGCGCAACAGAGATTCGGAAAAAGTCCCACGAGCTACCGTTATCACCTGTCCACAGCCCTGCGTAGCGGTGCATGCCGGTCTGGCTTCCGCGGCCGATGATGAAGTTGCGTTTGTTCTCGCGGCCTTTGAGATTGTTGAGGCCGTGGTACGTTGCTTTGTGGAGATTGTAGGAGTACAGACTCCAGAGTTCGATGGCGGTTTTGGTTTTGGGGGGGTTGGTGTAGGAGTCGTCTGTCATGAGGAGACGGGAGGGGAAACTGGTGTTGTTAGAATGTTTGGTGAGTGATGGAGGGGGGGAAGTACCCGAGGGAATCGCCGTAGCATTTTGCGGCGGCGGGAGTTGTCATGTCTGTTGGGGGGTTAGCTTGAGTTGATGGATATGTTGTGTAGCGTGACATACCTTGCCAGACGAATTCGAGACCGTTGTCGAAGAGATACTGATACTGCTCTCCCCACTTCTTTCTCGCAGCTTTCCTGTTCAAATCAGGATAGAATCCGGGCTGTCCACGTTAGTCCGCTACTATCATGCTCTGGGGCAAAAGGACTTACTGTTCCGAGGTTAGTACCATAACTAACACCACCGTGAAATGGATAACCACTGTTATAATTCTCAGAGAAGTTGTAGTCATCCCTATAGTCAGGAGCGCCGATATAGTCTGCAAATCTCTCACGCTGGTTAACATTATTGGGGTCTAGGTTCTGCAGACCACCATCGTAGCGCCAGCAAAGAGGTTGATTGTTGGGCAGACCATCCATGTATCGCTTATCAGCGACCAGAAGACTATACCTGTTAGCCAATATCGTCCACGACGCCGCCGCGACTTACTTGGTCTCTGGGTTCTTCTTATCATTCACATCCCAGAAGCTGTCCAGTGCTTTGTAGGGACCTTCATCCGAGGGGCGAATGGTGAGGATGGGGGTGATGTTGGTGCAGCTCTTCACGCCCTTTGCCTTGAGACCGTTCAAGAAAGACCCCACGTTGGGGAAGCCATAGTTACTGTTGGTGAAGGTGCGGTATTTATCCTGATACTGTTAGTCAAGCTCAGCTGTTTCGAGTGGACGTACCTGAAAGTCAACGTCGAGATGCATCCCGTCTAATGGAATGTCGGAGTCTCTGTACCGTTGTACGACGTTGTTCACTGTGTCTTCGTTGGAGTAACCGTAACCTTGATTTGTCAGTAGGTGATTTCTGTAAAACTTGCCATGCTTTATGCAACTCACATGCTTGGTGATGTCCCAGAATGAAACGAGGCTTGAGCTTAGGTCTTCCGACGATGGAAGTGTATTGCCTAGCAACAGTCAGCAAAAGGTGTTCTCTCAGTCAGCTACATACTCACCAGATCATCCTTGGCACATCGTCGGCCGTGAGAATCCATGCGTCAAAGGTGTTGAAGCGTGTAGCAATACTGATGGTATGAGAATCATTCTTGCCAAGATCAATAGCAACTTGGGAGTAGTTATCCACCATGACACCTGTGACATTCTTCCGATCCGGAGTGCCGTTCATCTCCAGAAAGAAAGGTGTAGAGTGGTACCTTTTCCAGTTAGATCGTGACTAGTATATCGAGGACCATACTTACAGCGGCTCTCGAGTATCCAGAGCTCCAAGGCCATAGACTTTCGAGTAGTTGAAGTTGTCATAACCTGATTCATTAGTGACCGCCCCATCAAAGTATGCTGATTAAACTTACAGAAGAAGTTGAGATAAGTCGGCTTCTTAATAACAGTCCGTCCACCCTGCTCTCCAAAGCCAAGATACGCCGCTGGTCCAGGCTTCTTGATATTGAGAACGACATTGTTCACGGCACCGATGTTTGGATTACCTTGATACGAGAAAGTCTCTTCCGTAGTCTGCCAGATGATCTCCTCGTATTCAGACACAGTGTCTATACCAACGGTCTTCAAGAACGCTGGGTCTGCGTCGAGAGGCTTAAGTTTTCTCGTCGCCTAAATGTGTGAGCGTGGAAGTATAAGAAAGAGGAGGGCACTTACGATGATGCGGAATGGGGAGGCGAAGAAGTGAAGAGCTGTGTTTGGAACACCAGCAGATTCTTTGGTCTCGTACTCAACGGTCTAAAGGTGTTAAATGGTAGTATGATGTGGTGCTGGGTGGCTTACAGTAAGAACCCAGTGATCTGAGGACTTCTGCTCAAAAGTCGTCTTCCAAAACCATCCCTCCTGAGCAGGATGAGAGTTCCAGGCCTCAGAGTCTCTATACTCCTGCTGAAGATCATCTACCAAACTCGAGAAAGTATCTCTAACGATAGTACGCCTACTCTCATCAGCACCAAATCCCAACAGACTCACAAGTTACTCACGAGTTGAAATCATCATAGTCCGACACAGCAGTGTACTTTGGATTGTATCTGACTCTCCAGATCTGCGGTGATGCAAACTGGACTAGACAGTGAGTGTTGGGCTCACCCTTTAGGGTGATGTAAGCAGCATAGCGAAGAGGATCGCTGGGGGATGTTGAGGTGGTTGATTCAACGGTGAGAATCTCAGAGGGTTTGGTGAAGTTTGGGACAGTAGGGAAGAATATGTCTGCGGGGATGAAGTTGAGGGGGTCCGTGGGAGTAGCCATGATGGCGATGCTTGGTGAACAGTGATTCAGAGTCAGGATGAGGACTGGCTCTTTAATACCTCAGCTTCATTCTCCGTAGCATATTTGGCGGATACGAACTGACAATGAGTGATTATACCTAAGCAAGCGAGTATCAAACCATTGTCATACCCCAAATCCACGCCGTCTCGCATCTTAGCCCACCGATACAACCTCATCCAGCCACGCATCTCACCCGCATCCTCCCGGCCAAGACCGGTCAGCAATCCGCACAACCCTTTCTCTACACGAAGTCGTATCAAACCTCCCTAACCATTCGATAAATTATGCCTCAAACTGCACGATGCCCAGCGAGGAGACTTGCTCGTCCAATCAGCACCCCCGCCAGCAATTCGTGCCAGAACCAAATGGGTAGGGGTCCATCCGCTTTAGGTCAATAGTTTCAAGACTATCGATGCGAACTGTAGCGTGGGTAACTGAGACATGCCTAATCAATCGGCTCTCTACTAAACTAGACCATTACTTTAAGATGATAAGTTGAGGTATAATCTTATCACGTCTTATCACTCCAACATCGTGTTTTGGTGTTTCCCCGCTCTCAGCTGCATGTATGGCTTACCCTCTGCATCGCATTATTGAAATGCTGCATTTCAGCGCTCTTCTGATTCCTCAATCCGATGCTACACATATGCCGGTAGAAAACCTACGCCCAGACCGAACTAAATATTACGACGTTGGGGGTAGCATTGACGAATGAGTTTGTGCTGATAACGTGTGTGTTGACGATGCCTTCGTTCGTAATCTCGTACGCCACCATGCGGGTTTTTACATTTTAGTTCATGGCTTTTTTTTTCAGCCGCTGCAGGATTGCTTATCATGAAGTGTTTGGGGTGTATGCGTTGTTGTGAGGAGATGCTGTGTTGGGCGTTTATATCAATATCCTTTCTCCATCGGGGTCCGCGTAACCCTCCATTTCTTTCCAGCTGCCGTGCCTACCCTCTCCTCTTCTCTCTGTTACCATCTGAGTGCCTTTCAAGATGGGTTTCTGGAAGAGACTCACAGAGTTTCTCTTCATTCACCGTTTCACAGACCAGACTAAATTCTCTCATACATACTCCCCTGTTCAAGATCTTTCTCTTGTTGATGCTTTTGATGCTAAATCTATTGATGGCGCTTGCAACTCGCCTACGAACAGGCGATGTTGGTCAACTGGCTTTGACATACATACTGACTATGAGGAAGTCATTCCAGAGGGCAAAGTTCGAAAGGTAAGTAGTTTATCTATTGTCTTGTGAGACCGATACTGAAAGGTGCAGTTTCTTTTATACGTTACTAATGAAAGGATCGCACCTGATGGATACTGGGTCGACCGGATGCTGTTCAATGGAACGTATCCTGGACCGACTCTTGAAGGGAACTGGGGAGACACTTTTGGTAAGTCTTATTGCTCGAGCCCTTTGTTGAATCCTTATCTTGTGTGATGGCCTTAACTTGTCTAATGTTTCCAAGAAATCACTGTCGTGAATAAATTGACCAACTTCAATGGCACTTCTATCCATTGGCATGGCATCCGCCAACTAAACACTAATTGGATGGATGGCGTATCAGGCGTGACAGAATGCCCAATTCCTGTAAGTATCATCAAAACCACCTGACTCATGTACTGATCAAAGCAGCCTGGGGAGAACTTCACTTACAGATGGAGAGCTACACAATATGGAACATCGTGGTATCACAGTGAGTCGCATCTCCTCAAATCTTTTACAATATCTAACAATCTCAGGTCACTTTAGTCTACAGTGTTAGTATCTAAGCTTCCCAATTGTCATTACCTACTAACGCTAGGTTAGATGCCGATGGACTGGCTGGTGCTCTCAAGATCAATGGGCCGACTAGCATGAACTACGATGTTGATCTCGGCCCAGTTCTCATCACTGACAACTTTCACAAAACTACCTTCTCCCAAGTCCAACTTGAATATCTGGGTACTACTCCCTCTCCTAACAGAAACCCACTAGTACTAACACACAAAAGGCCGCCCTCCAGCTCCAGACAGCATGCTCATGAACGGCAACGGCAGATACTGCTGCTGTCCCTCCCTAGACAAGAACTGCAAGGGTGACTCCAAACTAACCTCATTCCACTTCGAACCAAACAAGACTTACAAAATGAGCCTCGTCAATACCGCTGCTTCAACACATACAACCTTTTGGATTGACTACCATGAATTCTGGGTTGTGGCCACTGACTTTGTCCCCATTGAGCCCTACAAGACAGACTTGATCAATATCGCTATTGGTCAGCGCTACGATATTATCGTTAATGCAACAGCTGTCAAGGGGAAGAATAGCAGAAACGTCAACTTTTGGATGCACGCTCGTGATTGTCAGAATGGCGGTGCGAGGTCCAATCTTGGCATCATTCGCTACGACGCTACTTCAAAATCTATCCCTTGGACACCTCCCCCCAAAGAAGATAACATCTGCTACGGGTGCCAAGACGAGCCTAGTGAGAAACTCAAGCCTATTGTGCAGCGAAACATCACACAGCACAATGATGACTATATCAAGAACTCATTCAAGGTGCATCTCGTCGGATATCCCAATGAATTCAAGAAAGACTCCATGATGCACAAATGGGTCCTCGCGAATTCTTCTTTCTATCTTGACTGGGCAGAACCAAGTCTAAGTCTGGTCAAGATTGCCTCTGAAAAGGGATGGGATAACCCTCAATTTCCTGTTGGGTATGAACCTGTGACTCTTGACTACACGAATGGAACGTGGGTTTCTTTTCTCATTGAGGGTAAATTCACAGAGTCGATTCATAATTCTACGACAAAGGGTCATCGCAAGGTGTACAAGACGCAAGCACCCGTCACGCATCCAATTCATGTGCACGGACACGACTTTGTTCTTCTCGATTCTGGAACCGAAGAGTTTAATCCGAAGAACTTTAGTCTTCAGCTGGACAACCCTCCTCGTCGTGACGTTGTACTCCTCCCAGTGGATGGATACATTATTATCGCCTTCCAAAGTAAGCAATCCCTTTTATTTTTAGTGACATTAGGCGCTAACAATTTCTAGTCAACAACCCTGGTGTTTGGCTAATGCACTGTCATGTAAGTTTCGCCGAACTTCCTCGATCTCGATCTCGATCCTCGGAACTAATGGTCACCCCTCAGATCGCCTTCCACGCATCGGGAGGTCTCGCACTTCAATTCATCGAGTCCCCTAGAACTATTGGACCTATGTTTAAAAACTCGGGTATCTTGCCTACGTACTCCGAGACGTGCGCGAATTGGGCTGCGTATTATACCATGTTCAACAAGCACAATAACGCGACTCAGGAAGATTCTGGTATCTAAATAGCGTAGCGACGGATGATCAGCGTGTCTAGGGCAGAGGCTAGCAAAAACAACCCATGACCGATAAAGAAAGACTGCAGGTTTCAGGGTATCATTTCGAGCGGGGTTTCTTTAGGTGAATCAAGTGCATAAACTCTACCAAAGAAAGTGTCTTTTGATCCGAGGAATTGAAGAAATGAAACGGTTTTTAATAGCGCTTGTCTCGGCATGAACGATTATGACGACATCTTTGTCAGCCCCTAAAAACGTCTGTCATTCCCGCCCGCGTTCAGTTAATTTTGGGTCACGAGCCCCTCCCTCTCTTCTCCGTCCTCATCAAATTCAATTCCGTTCCAATTCAATTCAATCCCTCTAACAATTTTTACGACGATCCCTTCCCTAAAAGTCTCTCCCATGCCTCGCCAAATCCATTTCAGTTCCTAATAATCATCACTAAATGCATTTCTTCCCCAAGGCAGACGCCGCGCTCCTCTCCTCAACCGTCGATAAACATTCCCTTCCTCCGCGTCCAAAGGCAGTCAGCCCCATCTTCGATGCCAACAACTTCAAGGTCCCGATAGAGCCGTGGACTTCCGACGTCGATTCGTCCTTCTACCCTGCGAAGCCAGATCCGTTCGGTCCGTCGTCGATACCGCAGGAAGCGCATTGTGCGCCGTCTTCGAAATATGTGCGATCGCGTTTGGCGAAGAATGAAAGGCTGAGGCTGTCTATGCTATGGTACTATGCGAGGGATCTAGACAACGAGCCTGAACTCCTTGCGGGTCTGCAGGAGAAGGCGTGTCTTGCTCAAGAGTCGTCGGGCTGGGAGTATGCTGTTGTTGGTGTGCTGGACGTCAATGTTTACATTCGTCTGGCCACGGTAGGCCTTCAACTTGCTATCCTTCCCCGTGGTGAAACCCTCTGCGCACATACCGTTACTCAACCACCTGGAGTATAGCCACCAGTGCCTCTCTGACGCCCTTCGCTAAGCCTCGATAGAATGTCTTCCTCCTACCAAACATGCTTCAAGACTGGAGATTTCGTGAATCGCCATACGTCGAACACGGTGGACTCGTCGCATATGCCGGTGTCCCTCTGCGGATGCAACACGAGTCAGGTGAATGCGTCGGACTCGGTTCGCTGTGCGTAGCGTCAGCGACACCTCGAGACTCGTTATCCAAGACGCAGCAGCTTGCACTAGCAAGATTAGCCGACTGGATCGTCCACGATATAATACAATGTGCACGAGCGCGACGGCAGCGAGAACGTCACCGGTTTGTCGAGCTCATCGCAGCAGTTCTACAAGAACCCGATGGCGAAGATGTCCAAGAACCCATTCTCCGAATACTCCGACAAGCCTTCCCCGACGAGTCAATAAGTTTGCAGTCTACGGGCACCGATCAGTCGACGGTCCCGTATCCCGCGACGACATCAGATTTGAAGCACGGGTTGTGGGAGGATGACGAATACATCGAGGATTTCATCGCAAACTCCAATTTCGACGAGCCACCAAAAGATCGAGTAGTACGCTTCATCTCAGCACAATGCGAAACGAAACTTGGCCCATCAGTCCTCGTCGTCGCGACAAAAGATTTCCGAAGAATATTTGACGATGTCGATTCCTGGTTTGTGCACACCTGCGCTACCATGCTCACCCAGCGATGGCAGAAACGTCTCCTCACAGAAGTCATGCGAGCTAAAGAGAAGTTCCTTCGTGGTGTATCGCACCAGCTCCGAACCCCAATCCACGGTATCCTCGGCGCCGCAGAATTATTGACAGAGGATCTCAGGGCATTGACAGTGCCTGGAAGTTCGAAATTCCAGCCTGGTGTAGAGGCTATCATGAAGCCACTTGCTGAGCTAGGGAAGTCGTCCATCTACCTCGATACAATCTCTACTGCGGGCAGAGAACTCATGTCGACCGTCAACAGTATGATCACCCTCAACAGATGGGCTGATATTGCTGCTGCTGAACGACAGTATGCTACGCATGGCATCGAGTCTCTGGAGACGTCGCTCGTCAAGGCGTTGGCCGACTTCACCTTCAGGGACACTCGCACACGAGCCCCCGTCTTCTTCCACCACAACCTCACTTCCGAAAGCGAAGGACTTCGAATCGATATCAACCTCTTCCGCGACAGTATCCTTCCTCTGATCGTCAACGCTGTACAAAACACGACCGATGGGGTAGTGACCGTTACACAATCCTATACACAAGACACAAAGACGTTAGTGGTGGATGTTGAGGATACCGGCTGTGGCATCCCTCCTGATGATCAGGGTCGTATTTTCGATCTGTATGAGAAGGTTGGCGAGCACTCGCTTGGTGCTGGGCTTGGCTTGACCCTCTCGACCAAGTTCTCAGCGCTACTTCACGGTTCGATCGAGTTGGTGTCGTCTGAGGTCGATCGCGGTTCTCACTTCCGCGCGACATTCCGCGACATTCCGCGACATTCGTCCCTCTAGTACTGCCACCGAAACAACAGCCTTGCAGCTCAAGCACTTGCCATTGAGTTACCGACACCTTCCATCCGATTCATCCGACGCGCATTTGTCCTCGAACCTAGCGAAATACCTGGCCCGAAATGGCTTTACAGCATCAAACGACCCCCAAGATTGTCTCAACATCATTGACTACATACGCGATCCGGCCGAACGAGAGAAATATCATTCAATACTACCGAAGGGACAAGTCGCCATCTGTCTAGTCCCCAACTCCGATGAGCGAGACGTTCCTGAATCATGTACCAACATCGTCTTCGTCGACGGACCTTTTTCGTCATCTGCACTTGACTCTGCACTCCAGAAAGCAGACGAACTACAAGCACGACTACGCAAGTCAACAAGACCATCCCCACAACCATCTCCCGTGCCCCTCGAAGATCCGAAATCCCTCCTAACACCCCCCGACCCAACAACCGAGAGCGATCAAAAGTCCACCTCAGACGAAGGCTACGATTCCGTCGCCGGCTCGTCAGTCGCTCTACGAACAACCGAAGCCCTCCTAAACGAATCCGTCGCAAAAGCCGTATCCCAAATTGAAGCAGCAACAATCGACCTCCCCATCCGCCCGCTCATCCCTCCCGCAACTTCAAAACCCATGACCCTCATCGTCGACGACAACGCAGTCAATCTCCGCATCCTAGAAATGTACTGCAAGAAGCGCGGTCTCCCCTACCTAAGCGCCATAGACGGGCACCAGGCAGTAGAGCTGTTTAAAAAGCAGCAGACATCCTCGCCCATCGACCTCATCCTCATGGATCTCCAGATGCCGGTGTGCGACGGGATTAGCGCTACGCGGCAGATCAGGGCTATGGAGAAGAGCAGCAAGGCGGTGCTGTTTATTGTCACGGGGCAGGATAGCCAGATGGACAGGGAGGCGGCGAGCAAGGCGGGTGCGGATAATTATCTCGTCAAGCCGGTGGGGATACGGATGCTGGATAGTAGTCTTAAGAGGTATTTCCCGGATCTGGTGACGAGCTAGAAGAGGAGGAGGGATTGGACTTCTGGGGGGGGAGATAGGTTAGAACAGTACACGAATACCCATGTTTTGTTTTTGTTCGAGAGTTCATTATGTCTGATGCGATGTTGATAGTGAGGCGGCGTTCAGATCACCACGTCCTCAGTTGGTGGATAATTCATTCCGGAGATAAACTCTGTATTGACATTACTGTCGGTGTAGAAAGGTCCGCGTAGTTGTTCCTCCACCTTATAGCATCGCAGTCAAGCTCGCGAAGGAATAAACTTTCGGCCTTACCGATCTCGCGTTCGGGCGTCGTTATTGTATGTCTTTACGGAGTATTATTGTCTTCGGCGTGATACCTCGTCTTCTGGTACGAGGACAGCACGACAATTAAAGCTTATCGTCGCTCTCCCGACTGACCACGACTTGTTCAAGCTTGAGAGAGCTCATTTTTGTAACCTTATTAGGACCGCTGGTTGATGTTGATGTCCCCGTCAGATAGAATGCGGCCCGGAAGATGCGGAGGAATGGCCTGATTGTCATCCTTGTCTGTACGGACGTCCAGGTCGGTAATAAAGACGCTGGTGCTATTGTAGATCAGCGCCGGTAGTTACGTGTGCCAATGGTGCGTTATCAGTGTCATATTTCCATTCTTCACTGCAATCCGTTGCAGTGGCACATGACACCAATTCTGGCTTTGTGGGGATCCTTAGACTCTATGCGATGTCTGTGGACCACCCGCTGTGAAGTTGAAGATCATCCCACAATGACCAACCCTCAAGAGCGAGTACGAAACAGTCGAGCAAAAACGAAAGCGAAGCCCAAAGGAATCATCATCGATCCCATTATCTCACATTTGACGTTACGTCCCCGGATTTAAATCTCCTATCGCCAACACCTCTCCTCTAACCAAGCCTCTCCCAACAGCCAATCTTGTTTTCTCACCCCTTGGCACTGCCTCCTTCAGCGCTCACGCCAAGCAAAATAGCATCATCACCCGTTCCATCCTTCAAATACCAAGACCGTTCTGACGCACACTCTCTCACTAATCTTTTGCCACTGACGTACGCCACAACCACTAATCAGTAGAATAAAATTGAGTGAATCCCCCCCTGAGTGATTTAATGCTGCTTTTAAGCTTATGCACGCCGGTTTTTTTCTCACAATGGCGACGACTGCTTCGAATAACGTGGCGGGCACGGAGAATATAGCGCTCTCGTCTGCTCCGAGCACACCGTCTATGCCGAGCAAGAATGAACAGCCTGATCCTATCGCGCGTGGTCCTCCGCCACTACCGTATAACCTCCACGAGCACAAACTCATGATCTTTCTGTCTCATTTTGACAGAATGCACGCTCATCCCGATTATTTTTTATTTTACAATCTCAAATCTCACCGATTTACGTCCGGGCGCCATGTTTGCTATTATTACGGCGATGTTTGGGTTTATATCTGGTGGAGAGTATGGTCTTCGCGGTTTACGACTTGCGCTTAAACGCGATACTTATCGGCCTCTCAACGGTGCGGGTCGATGGAGTTTCGATACGGTGCATTTAGTTCTCGGACCACCGTACTTTGTCATGACGGCGCTTATGATTGGGTTCAGCATCCCTGATCCGCCGATGATGAGGGGTTTGAGTATCATCATGCCAGTCGGTATACTAATGGTAACATCCTACATGATCTGGACCGGAATAGCGTATCATTTCGGCTGGAGACTTCGCTTTCACCGCCTAAGCTCCCACGTCATCGGCGATAAATATCCACCCCTTACATTCACGATCATGGAGGACATCACGGCTTGCGATGGAGGTGGAGGCAAGGAGTATAGAGAGGCAGCTATGGCGCGATATAACGCGTCGCCAAGGTTTAGAAGGATGCTTGTTGAGATGCTCTGGGCCTGGGCGATTACTGGGTCGATTGTGAGTGTTGTTCTGATCGTGTTGGCGTGGGTGCTGCCTGTTGAGGTTGGATATACGCTTGGATGGGCGGTTCCGTCGGTTTGGGGAGCGATTGGGGCGTGGGCTACTATTAAATGGGGGCAGAGATCGTTACGGATAGAAAAGGAGAATTGGATGAAGGATCATATGCCGAATACTAGAATAGATGTGTACTAGATATGCGTCCTAGAAATATACTTCTTTCATGTCATGCCCTTTAGTTGACGTTTTGTACTGGCCAAGTTGAGGTGATTGTATATACTTCTGTGACTTGTAATTAAAGACGAATCTAAGATTATTTACAAAAGAATTAAGGTCTTAGGCTTAGGAAGAGGTAAGTAAATTTTATACTAAAATGTATTTTATAGCTTTGACCCAGTAACGACCAATAAATGGGACCCAGGTATTCCAATAAGCCATAGAAGTATTAATAATAAAGTCTCTAGCTAGACTGAAGTCTTAATAAACTTAATTAATAAGGTTACCTTTAGGCTGCAGCATCTTAAGTAACTCTAATTATAATAAATACATTATCTAATTAGCTAAAGAGCTTTAAAAAGCCTAGCTAAGTCTATAACTCCCCTATAACTTTAACCTTTCTTAATCTATCTATCCCTTGAAGTTATCTTAATAATTACAAAATCGTCAAGAACTAACTGAGCCTGGGTTATCTGTAAGTTCTCTACCCCGACTACTTCATTTGATCAACAACGCTGACCTCGATCATAGTCAAGATGTCGAACCCGAACAACTCCCAACCGACCCCCCCCCCCCAGCTGGCTATGATAACTACCAAATAGTCTGCGATGAAGATATCACATTTCTTCGGCAGATAGCCAATGCAGCTAGAAAAGAGCTATGAGAGGAAGCCAGGCAGGTATTAGCAATCAGCTACAGTCATCAGATAGATAACTAGCTGCTTAGCCTAGTTATCTTTAAGTGTAATATCCTCTGCTGCTTGCCTGAGAACTCTAATTATAGTAGGTAGCTTAAAGGAGAGATATAGTATTTAAGAGATACTTGCTTTCTAAGTAGAATAAAATAGTACCTTTATTAGTTAAGGATTAATTAGTTCTGCTACTAGATTATAAGTATTATTATACTTATATAATATCTCCTTACTAACCTATAAGTAAGAGACTATTATAAGTAGCATTTAGAGTTTATATATAATAGAATTACCTAGAAAATTCTATAAAGTTAATTGCTACTGTAAGATAAAAAAAATTCTATATGTAGGGGGGAGTTTATAACTAAAAGTTAAAGAGTCCTTTAGCAGGCAAAATGAAGCTGTAGTTAATTAAACAGAATTCACCTGACTAAGCACATTTGCCCCATAAAATGATAACTGATGCCAAGGCAATAAACAGTAGTATGAACAGTGAATACTAAAATGTATATACTTATTCCTGACTCTCTATAATATTACAATAATATTAACATGTATTAATTCTTAAAGTATAGGGTGAGCTTCGATGACTTCATTGCCTTATCTTATCAGTATGTAGCACTATATCTCGCTTTCATTCCCCTTTTTGGTAATCCTATCTTATCGCGCCCAGGAAACGGATATTACTTGGCGTTTCAAGGGGACGTCCATCACGCTATGACAAACCCACTTTGTTCTCGCCTTGACATTTAACATCAAACATGAAAGAAGCCGAGTTCCGTGGGAAAACATTCAGCCTTATCCCAAAGCCCATCTTGCTCAATCCCCCTCACTCACCGCCAAAAATCATCAACACTTGAACTTGGTGATATCTTGACTTACACGGCTGTATGCACTCCACATTTCCATCACCCGCATTCTGTACTTTGCAATTCCCGCGACTCGCAATAGTTTAATTCGCCCGCTTACACCAAATCTGGCTAAAATACAAAGTGATTTTAGACTGTTGAATACTAGGTTTCGTCTGATAGGCGGAATAACACGCTGCGTGTGAAACAAGATATCAGTAGTTAAATTCTACTGGCACGCTAGTAATATATGACAATCGTTCACCGCGATGGGTTTTAGCCTAATGAGGTCCTTTGCCGTGCCGGGGTTTGTTTTCTTTCAGGGACGAATCTGGGGCGTTGACTAGTATTTACCGAACCAAGACTGTGAACGGTGCAATTCTATAGGTGCGCCAATATCCTGCTCATTCTTTTCCTGGGGTGCATACACCACATGGCATCGTAAACTAGACTGCTCATAGAAATGGATGCATCAGTCCATTTGGGAACAGACATCATGTGGTGGTCAGGCCTAGCTTTGGGTTCTTTTCTCTCTCGTATCCCGCAGGAGGACTCTCAATGAGATGACAAAGTGGAGGCTGAAACCAGGCCTGCCAAGATGAAACCCACCATGATTCAGCTTGGCAAATCGATTTTCTAGATGAAGTCGAGAAACATGCCGTGTCTACCGTTCCTTTCCTGCATGATCCCAAACAAACAAGAAATTTATACTCTCGAAATGGATACACATAAACATGTAGTGTATGTATTTGTCACTGCTTCAGCTTCAGGCACGCACGAGCTGACTCGCCTGTCTGTAACAGGTAGACTAACTAACTAAAGGGGAGGTAAGGTACTTTTCTCTTCTGGTTAAATTAGCGCAAGCCGAGTGTACCTGGTCCCCCCGATCGAAGCTAACCCCAAAGCAGAAACATTCGGATCCGTCTCCGTGGTTCCAAAAGGAAGAACGCTCGTTCAGACTCGTTCAGCACCCCTCGATCGATCCTTGTTTGGGTCATTGTTCGGATGATCTAGAACAAGAACTGGGTTGTATGTGGATACACCATATTTTCTCCTCCAATGTCAGCTCAATTATTCCCCAGCAACGAATGATCCCCATACAAATTAAGGGCCGTCTTGCCATGCATAGTCCATCTGCTATTTTCATATATAATATACCCGACTTCCTCCTCGTCGATCTGTCTTCATTCTTCTGTATCACCACCATCTCATTTTCATCTCGACTCCTCAAACAAACATCACCATGAAATTCCTCTCCAACGATCTCAGCCTGGTCTCTACAGGTCTGCTGCTCCTCGCCTCAGTTGGTGATGTAGCAGCCCAGTGCCAACTCCCCACCTCCTACAAATGGACCTCAAGCGGTGTCCTCGCCGAGCCCAAGAACGGCTGGAAGTCCCTCAAGGACTTCACCGTCGCTCCCTACAACGGCGGCCAGCTCGTCTACGCCACCAACTATGGCACCGCCTATGGATCCATGGCCTTCAGCCCCGTTTCCAACATCAACCAGCTCGGCTCTGCCTCACAGACCGCTACGCCTTTTGCTGCTGTCGCTCCTACTCTGTTCTACTTCGCGCCCAAGAACATCTGGATCCTGGCTCACCAGTGGGGTCCCACCAAGTTCTCGTACAGAACTTCCAGCAACCCTTCCAACATTAACGGCTGGTCTGCTGCTCAGCCTCTCTTCACCGGCAACATCGCCAACTCTGACACTGGCCCTATTGACCAGACCGTCATTGGCGATAGCAAGAACATGTACCTGTTCTTCGCCGGCGACAACGGCTCCATCTACCGCGCCAGTATGCCCATCGGCAACTTCCCCGGTAGCTTCGGTTCCGCCTCGCAGGTCATCCTGCAGGACACCAAGGCCAACCTCTTCGAGGCTGTGCAGGTCTACTCCCTCAAGGGCTTGAACAAGTACCTCATGATCGTCGAGGCTATGGGTAGCGGCGGACGATACTTCCGCTCCTTTACTGCCAACAGCCTCGACGGTGCCTGGACCGTCAACGCCGGTACCGAGTCCAACCCCTTCGCCGGCAAGGCTAACAGTGGTGCCATCTGGACCAACGACATCAGCCACGGAGAGCTGATCCGAACCAGCAACGACCAGACCTTTCCCGTCGACCCTTGCAACCTCCAGCTCCTCTACCAGGGCCGCAACCCCAGCTCTGGTGGTGACTACAACGCTCTTCCTTACCGCCCTGGTCTGCTCACCCTCAAGAAGTAAGCGGGCCGAGAAAAAAGGTGCTAGCGCTGCTTTTATTTCCTGGATTTTGCAAGGACGTGGATGCTGGACACCCAGTTTTGCGTTGCAAACGGGATCATCATGGTGATTCATCCATTACACTCATTCATCTGTACATAGTTATCTGCTCGTATATTATCAAGTCACATTCGTTTGAATGGAACAATGCACAAATTGCTCATATTTCTGTCCCTCTCTGACATTGTCGTGAAAGTCTAGTGATAATCTAATCTATTGCTTGTTCCAATGCCATCTATACAGTCGAGGCTACTGGCCAATCATTGTAACCCTTGTCCGGTGTCTCTTCCATGCCATAAAAAACCCAAGGGCCTCTATCATTCTCAGCATGAGGTATTCCGTGAGTGATACGAGAAACCAGATCCTTTTCAATAAGTTAGATTTGGAATGCTTCGACTTTGTTCTACTCACCGGATTCCAGATGAAAGCTATCGCAAATGCAATCATGTCGAGTTTGCCCGCTCCAACCAGTGCATCAGCCGCTTCAATGGTATAATCATGATTAGCCATGAGCAAAGTCGGACTACCAGGAAACTTGACGAGTTTCCCAAAGTCAAGAACTGGATCATAGCCAGGAGGGAGAGGATAACCTTCAGGCCGAGGGAGAGGTCCAAAGAATTCTCCTGAGCCGGGGGACGTTTCGGCACCACGACGGCCAAGGTTAATAATACCGACCTTTCGTTTGACAAGTTCGGTGATGAGGTACGTATAAGTCTCTTTCATCTCATCAAAATCAACGATAGAATCGTTGAAATGGTCTGTGGGGTTAAATTTGACGCAGATATACTCGGGCCCGTTGAAGACGGCGGCGATTGCATCGACGAGTTCGAGGGTGAAGCGGCATCTGTTCTCGACTGAACCACCATACTCGTCGGTACGGTGATTTGCGCGGCTATACGGTCAGTTAGTATCAACCTTGTATTGACAATATTGGTACGACTGACCTGTTGAGGAACTGTTGAGGTAGATAGCCGCTTGGATGTAAGTTAGCAACTGGTTCAGAAGTGCCAGCGGATATGTCATATATTACCCTTGCGCAAGGAGCTCAACGCCATCAAAGCCAACTGATTTAGCGAGCTCGCAGCTACGTCGGTAAGTGTCAACAACAGACTTAACATCCGTGATGGCTTGGACATTGTCCGTATGTCCCTATCTCATTCAGCCTTCGTTCATCGAACTCATAACAAACTTACGGGCATCCCAGGCAATTCTCGATATTTTCCTCCCTGAGCTTTGATAGCACAAGGTGCCAGAACCTTGGCACCCTTCTCCTTCATGATAGGCAACTGATCATGCTGGCACCTCCCAGCATGCCACGCCTGAAAGAAGATCTTTCCACCAACATCATGGACTGCGTCAGTTACATTTCGCCATGCATCTGCATGATCCTGGGTGACCATGAAAGGAGCGTGTTTCCAGTCGCAGCCAGTCCAATCGACGAAAGTGCCTTCTGTAACGATGAGACCAGTGCCGTACTTGGCTCTATCGGCGTAGTACTTGATTTGGGCTGGACCGGGTTTGTTATTGTCGGTGCAGCGGTTGCGAGTCATTGAGCCCATGACGATACGGTTCCTGAGATGGAGTTTATCTCCTATGGTGATTGGTTCGAGGAGGTTTGCCATGATGGAGGGAATGTGCTGATATAGATTTGAAGTGATGCTTGGGATAAGTGAAGTGAATGCTGTTGAACCGAGTAAAAGATCAGTTCACGAGAGAAAACAGAGACTTTAAATACTACAGAATATCTTTCTGGTATCATCTTACGAGTGCAGCATGGCCTTTCCGACCAGGAGTGATATAACCTGAGTATTTTTTCCATGTTAGGTGATAAGTATTTACACTACTGACATTGGGAATTAGGTACTTCATACCTAGCAGCACCCAGGCTTCGTTCTCAAGCGTCTCCGACTCCCAAATCTTCTGACGAATCACAACCTCAACACTCCGCAAGCGGGGCCGCCGCCCGCCCGGAGACTTTCGGCCAAACAAATCTGCGATTGGTTCATCATTAATAATCCCCATCATCCGCTCAACTACCCAATCTCAACCATTTGATCCCGCAAGAAGACATTATTAATCCTTTTCAACGATGAAGGCAACATCTTGCCTTCAATGCCGAGAGGCCAAGCGGCGTTGTGTAAAGCGGACGATCGATGGGCCGTGCAGCAACTGTCAGCGCAAGAACATTGCCTGCTCCTCGCACATCAGCTCACAAACTACACCTGCACCCAAAGAAAACCACGGATCCCTCCCAGAGTTGACTGATGAGTTGGCTATTGAGTTTGTGGAGTCTTATCTGACGCATCTTGATGGCCGGGCCCATAGTATCTTCCACCCAGAAACGCTTCGGAGACAAGTTCGCGGCAAAGAAATTGGAGATGCCTTACTCTATTCTATATGTGCTCTTGGCTCAAAGTTCTCACCCAAGTCTGAGCATCGCGCCTTGGAGACTCCATTGACGAAAGAGGCAAAGAGGCTGGTTCAAGGAGATCTTGAGAATGTTTGTATTGAGAATGTGCAGACGTGTGTTCTTTTATCACTCCTTAGTGCTGGGAACTGCCATACTTCTTCAGAGACATTATTTCTCCGTGAGTTTAATCGCTATGGATATAGATGTATAAGTTGTAAGTCTTGCTGATGCATTGCAGGAATTGCGATTGGTATGGCCGAGGTCCTTCAACTCAACTTTTCGGCGGATGACCCAAGTATTGCGAGCGAGACAGCGCTTAGAACTTGGTGGTCGCTTTACATACTCGATCGTTGGTGCTCTTCTGGTCTTGGAATACCCCGGCACTTGGACAACCCTCACTGCCCTGATTCATCTCCCCTGCCCATCGACGAAACGTCCTTCAAACGCCTCAGTCCCTCGCCCTTAGTCCAAAAGCCTCGTCGAACTTCCGGTATCTTTGCACATATGGTGACCCTGATCCAGCACTTTGGTCAAATTCAAGGCTTGAACCGCGCTATGGCCAAAGGAGATATGGTACCCAAGGTCAAATGTGATGCTATCAAACTCACCGGGCAAAAGCTTGAATTATGGAAGGCCAGCCTGCCGGAGAATATGCAAATGACAATACAGAATGTCTACAGCCACCAGCAGAACGATCTAGGAGGACATTTCATCGGTCTTCATCTGGTATTCCACCACCTCTCCGCACTGGTTTACTTCAACTCTCTTGAGACGAAAGAGCAATCATACATGGGACAAGAAGATCACGTCGCGCTTTGTAAATCTCACGCTTCGTCTTTCAGCAGTTTGTTGCATACCTCCCGACAGATGAGCAGATGTCAGCAGAACTACCCGACTGTCGGACATATGACTACCGTAGCGTCTGCTGTTCTACTACACACGCTTTTGTTAGGAGAGCCGGAGGATATCCCAAAAGCGCGGCAGGAATTGAACACGAATTTTGAGGCCTTGATAGAGCTTCGACAGTACTGGCCAGCCACGGAAGCTATGGTGAGATGGAGTTCTGCTGGTCTCTGTATACACCACTGACATGTGCCAGATAAATCGATTGATGACCTTTCAAAAGCTCTGCCTGCTGTCAACGGAAAGTCACAAGTTGGATGGATGGATGGTTAGATTCTTGCTGGAACATTCTCTCGGACTAATGAAGAGGACATGGCCCATTATATCACAAACTCTGGACATTGAGTCAGAAGATTTAACAACAAGGACGAATGAGCTCCTACAGGAAGGCCGATACACCGACTTCGACCTGTTCAACCAATCGCAGAGTTTCTAACCAGCCAATACATCAATACCAAAACAAGTCCCAGCTCAACAACAATACAGATCCAAGGCATAAACGGCCCCCAATTGTGATAAGAATGTCACAGGTAGCGAATAAACAGCCATTCGTTAAAGCTGATATGTAGTAACACGTCATTCTCCCAACCAACATGTCAATCCATTTGAAATACCGGAGATTTTAAGCGATGATCACCAATTAGCACGTCTTGGCTCAGCTTGCGCCGCATTGGCGCGCCTTGAGCACGCGCTGAGCAGGGGATTTGCATTGTGAAGGATTCTTGATTAGGAAAACTCCGAGGCTGCGATGAAGTCATGTAGTTGGGGGCCAAAATATGAAGAATATTTATGATGCGATTTCATGCCCAGATAACGAATGAGTCCAATTTGTTATCAGTCTAGCATTGCTGCTTAAACGTATGAAAAGTTAAAAATGCTCGCTTTTATATGGTTACACCTTTTGGGAACGTGCCTCGCCCAGAATTCCTCACTACCGAAAGACTGCCCTAGTGAAATTCAAGACTTCGACAAAGGCATAACCTTCAACGCATCAGGCACGCTGCCCGTCAAATTCAAGGGCCAAGACGATCCATGGTATATCAGCACTGCTGTTACCGACGAGCGCAACAAACGCCGTGCCTTGGAGTGGCTCCAGGCATTTATAAGTGTTCCCCGAAAACTCGTTGGATCTCTGGCCGGAAAAAACGTCGAGGTTTGTCCATACATGCTCAAAGGGCTCAACAACACCTCCGAGAACCCAGAAGATGCGGATGAGTCGTGCAAAGGTGTCGTGAGCGACGAATGTATCGAGGAGTTTGAGAACTTGACTCTACCGCTCGGTACTGGTAGAAATTGTCCGGAATACCGGGACTTTGACCTCAGTTCAAAATGCTTACAGCACCTTGATTCCTCAATGCTGTGTAATTTCTGTACCCCCTCTGATATCTGAGTATAGTTGGCTAACTGTACATTTCCGCTTAGTCCCGCCGCGCAATTTCTCAACGGCGCGGTGTTCGCTCGACAAGATGCCGTTTCTCGATATTCCTGATGATCACAAGACGTATGGGACCTGTATCTCATCAGGTTATGATGGTGATGAGAACACCGACGATTTTGAAATGCATGATCTCAGAGTCCAGCAGACAATTCCAATATTCATGATGGTGTCGAGCAATGGTGTTGCTGACACCAAATTGTTGTGCATTGCTCCGAACAAGGTTGTTTCAGGCAGTCGAAAGCCCGAACTGAAGCTAGAAGAAACTGGGGATGAGGATGAGGATGAGAACAAGGCGTCGCGAGTTGGAGGTTTGGGGGCTGTTTTTCTCAGTATAGGCGTCATGATCTTCACTCTCCTGTAGGCTGTAACATAATCAGGCTAGCGAATGCGCTTCAAGAATAACTTGGCATAGCTAAACAGGCAAACGCCGAGGACAGCAGTGAAGTCATGTAAAATGGGGGCCAAAAACATGAAGCGTATAGTATATCTATCTTGCCATTCCCCTCTGACGAGGCTCCTCGAAGCTCAGACTTACCACCGCCAGTTCATTATTACTACCCAAATTCACATGATGTTTCGGGTATTCGCTGTCATCGTTCTACACCTGGCAGTGACAAGCATTGCCCAGAATTCCTCGCTGCCTAAAGACTGCCCTGTCGATATCCGACAAGTTGACGAGGGCTACTTGATCTACAACTCAACCCGCACAGCACGCACCACATTTGCAGGACAGAATTGGCCATGGTACATAACCGCCACTGTGACCGACAGACGCGCACCAGGTCTTGAATTCGGAGGCGTCGATACCAGTCAGGAGCTCAGCGTTTTTATAAGCGTTCATAAAACACTTGCAAACCCGAAATACTCAGACGGACGAGATACACGGGTCTGCTCGTCTATGCTGAAAGCTGTAAACAGGACCTCCGAGAACCCCCCGGATATGGATGCTCCTGACAACACACCGTATGCAAAACACTCGTGCAAAGGTGTCATGAGCGAGAAATGCATTGGGGAATTCGAGAATTCAACGCATGCTGTTCCAGGACGTGCTACAAGATGTCCGAGTTTGCATAGTCTTGGTCTCAGCGACGAATGCAGGGAGTACCTTTACATTAGTCAGAGTATTTTCTCAACCAGTCTCGGATGCATGGCTATATACGCTAAACTTTTTTCCTCTCAGACATCCCACGCAATTTCTCCTCGGCGCGTTGCTCGGTAGATAAGATGCCATATCTTGATCTGCCAAAAGATTACATAACTTTTGGCAGCGGATTGTTCACTGGCCTTATCGGTGATGAGGATCGGAAGGATTTTGATATGTATGATTTGAGGGTTCAGCAGACCATACCGTTGCTGTTTTCAGCGTCGCTCGGCGCTAGCATGAATAGGCTGATATGTATTGCCCCGGACCAGGTTGTTCCAGGTAGTCGAAAGCCTCAGTTGAAGCTGGAAGGTGATGATTCAGAGCCAGAGGAAGAGGAGAACTTGGCGTCGCGAGCTGGGGGTTTGGGGGCTGCTGTCTTCCTTAGTATTGGCGCTGTAATCTTTAGTCTTCTGTAGCATAATTAAGCTAGCAAATAAGCATATTAAACTTTAATAGATAATTATTATTCCTCTACTAAGAAACTAGAATCTTTTATTACTGTAATATCTAGGTAGCCTTATCTATTATATAATTAGTTCCTAACCCTATATATAATAGATAAGCTCTACTAGCTGATTATCTTAACCCCTTCTAAGGTATTATATAAATTAATAGTGCAGTATCTTTACTTAGACTTATTATCTCCTTACTTTATTTACTTTTAGAAGGAGAGTATACAAGTAATAGATACTATAATAATAGATAGGGGAACTTTTAAAGGCTTAGTAATATAATAATAGATATAGCTGCTTTCTATTAAGTTTATTTAGATAAAAGATTATTAATATTACTTAATTAATTATTTTAAGGCACTTTTTCTCTTATTTTAGTACTAAGGCATTAATAGTATATCCTAAATCTTTATAATAATGCATCTATCTTCCTTTATTGCTAGAGTAGCTCTACTCTCTTTAGGCACTAATGCCTTAAATATTCTACTAGGTAATAATAATAGATTTAGTTCTAGGAATTTGCATAAGATGTATTACATTTTTAAGAAGAAGGGTTATAATAGTATATAAAGTATCTTATTAAATAAATAATATTATTAATATACTGCAATTTAGCTTATTACTTCTATAATAAAGTAGAGTAGTAAAGGCAATATATCTAATTTTACTACTAAAGGAAACTTAACTGCTTTATTATAGTATAACTTAATTTCTAAGGGTATACCTTTAATATATTCTTTTAAGTATTACCTTTCTAATTAGCTCTTAATATAATATAAATTAAATATAATCTAAAGGATAGCTAGATCTAGTATTATAATAGTATACCTACTGCCTATACCTTTATTATATTAAATTATATCCTTCTTAGGTTTACTAACTTTAGTATTCTTAATCTTATTATTACTAGACCTAACTATAAAACTAATTTAGGTAGTTTTATATAAACTTTATCTAGTACTGCTAGTACTACTAGAGTCTAGTTTCTTAATGCTATAGACTTAGAACTAATTATAAGAGTGCTATTATTAGGAAGATTTAAGTAAGAACTTTTATACTTAAAGAAGTTTTATAATCTTTAGTAGTAAGTTTTAGAAGTAAGATCTTTTTATGCTATAAGAATATAACTAATTATAGGAATGCTATTAGCTAGGAAAAATAGATATAAGGCTTAATACTATCTTATTATTTAAATATAAAGAGAAATACTTTATATAACTTAAAAATAATAAATAGAAACTCTTTAAGGTTTAATAATAATTCTTAGGAATAAGATAAAATAGTTTATAGTAATATTATTAAAGTATCTAGATTATAAGAACTATATAAGTTTATTATTTTAATTCTTATAGATAATATTAATACTTAGGGATAGGTTTAGGATTTAGAAAATATTAAGGATAGATAGAGTTTTTAATTAATAGTAATAATATTCTTAGGAATAATAAAATAATAAAATTTATAAATAAAAGAAACTCTTAAGTAAATACTATTAATTTCTTACTACTTAATTATCTTATAAATAGTATAAAGAATAAAATATAATATAAGCTTATCTTCTAATTAAGAACTAAATTACTAAGACTTTAATAATATATAGGACTTTTATAGAAAGAATAAGTTATATAAGGCATAAGTAAGATACTAATATTATATTTAATTAAAAAGATATAAGTTATTATAAGATATAAATAATTTAATAATAACTCTAATAATTAATATAGATATTTTAATAGAGAAGTTAAAACTTAAAGTATAATATATTAGTATAAGGATTAATATTAATATAAGTAGTAGTAACTTAAAAGTAATAAATATAAATACTTAGATAGAGAGGTTAAAACTAAAAGTATTATAAATTAGTTTAGAATCTACAGTAAGGTAAGTAATAGTAAGCTTAAGCTTAAAAATGAAGCTATTATAAGATTTATAAGGCTAGGCTTATTAAGATAAGTCTAATATATAATACCTTAGTAATATATCTAGAATAATTTTATAGGTATATTTAATTTACACTAATAGAATAAGACTTAGGATTCTTAATAGTATTAAGCTTATTAAATTTTAGATAATTATTAGTATTATAATGAAATTATTATAAGATTAGCTAGGTAAGCTTATATAGTACTATCTAGCTGCTAGAGTACTATACTTTAATAGCAATTTTAGAGAGATTTTATAGGTACATTTAATTAATATTAATAAAATGAGACTTAGGTTCTTTAATAATACTAAATTTATTAAATTTAGAGTAGTATTAGTTGCAGGAAGGTAATTCCAGTGTATGTAAAATTGGTGGGAAGTTTGCCAAAAAATGGTGGCTCCCGCGCCCCCTATCCTAAACTCGTCATCCGGACTTTGGCCAAAAAAGTGAGCTCCACCAGCACCATTTATTTAGTTGTCTAAGTCACGTATTATCAATTAATTCACCATACCATTAATTCAATTAACCTCCAGCAGCATCTCACTTTTCAGTAAGTAAATCTCAGTCTTGAACTCTCTTTAATTTGCAGTCTCATTCTTCTTCACACTCTAATTATAATTGCCATTTTTACCCCATACTCATTCCAGCGCGTTCAAACAGCATGCACATACGGCTCATTCTCTGAGTCCTCGTCCGAGTCCTGGACAACTCCCCACGGAGGGTAAGAAAAAGGGAGTGGCATCTTGGAAGCCTCCTCAAACGACTTGTCCTCCAATACAAGGTCCTCACCAGTTGTCTTCTCAACTGTATGCTTTAACACAGGCCGAAGCTCATTCGCAGGTGATGGTAGCATCTCCTCATCCTCAGAGGTCTCTTGAGAGTCTGGGATGACCAGCCAGGGAGGATAGTTGAGAGAAGAGGGGTATTCTGAAGCCTCATCGAAAGGCTTATCCTGCAACACAAGGTCGTCGCCAGTTGTCTTCTCGATAGTATGCTTGAGCCGAGGCTCAGTTGCGAGTGATAGTGTCATCTCCTCATCCTCAGATGAGGTATCTTGAGAGTCTGGAATGACCAGCCAAGGAGGGAAATTAAAAGAACTCGGCAACTGCAGAGCCTCATTAAAAGGCTTGTCCTCCAACACGAGATCGTCGCTCATCAACTCTTCGGGGCTCACGGTATGCTCCAACTTTATTCGCTTCAATGGTGGGACTGGGACTTGGTAGTCTTGCGGATCGGTCGTTTGCTTGGCAGCAGGAGATTGTCGAGCAAGAGATGCGTCATGTTTCTATGATACTTAGAATTGGGATGAGTAGGAGAAGTCTGAGATGTATACTCACTAAATGTTTTACTGTCCTCAGGTGATTTGCGAGCTGATTAATCGTTTTCAAGGGTTTGCCATAACAGGATAGGCCTTTGACACGACACGGTCTCTCCAAGTCACTGAGTTCCCAGTCGATAATTGAATTGGTAAGATGACTGTAGAGATATACAGAGTAGAGTTTTATATTGTTCACTCTGATCTCAAAAAGCCGTCGATCTTGTTCAGCTAAAATTTCTGTCCCTGATTAAATCGTAAGTACTTGCGAGGTAATCATAGCATCGACCACACTGACAGTCCCGGGCATCTGACTCTGTTTCTAGATCCACCGGAGCTGTAGGTTCATCTTCTTCTTGGAGTTCGGGAGCATTTGGTAGATCATCGGGCCAGATGATCTCGGTGTCTTCAATAGGGGGCAGGGCATCATTCTCAGTGATTTGCGCCATCGCTGCTGGTTCGGACCGAGGAGTGGCAATGGCGTGTATTTGCCATGGCCCTGGCACGGGAAGCGGGAGGAGTACGAGAGACCCATGTCTTGTGACTTGAGGGTAACATTTCGATGGAAGGAGCGACATTGGGAAGGAGCGACAAGCAGGTTGCTGTGATGTAAGACGAACTTAGAAAATCTGAGAGGAAGAAGAGAGTAGAGCCCGTATTTGGAAAGACTTCAAATGGCTTTGAGCTCTGACATAGGTAATGAAGGAAGGAAAGTTTTATCGTCAGGAGAAGTTGTGGTGTTGATGGAGCGTGTCCTCAGGCTCACCGCAGCACTCACCTCTGTGAATCACCGTAATACCATCCCAACTTTCTACACAGAAAGCAAGTTACCAAACTCCTTTCTCTCACTTTAACATTACTTAATTCTTTCATTCTCTCTCCTTCATTCTGCAATCCAACACAGGAAGACATTTGGCCTCACCACTTCAACACCACCACAGCGCCATTGCAAACAGATAAACTCCTTCATATTCATTCAGCACTCTTCAAAACAGCATCGACTATTGTTCTCAGCAAGCAAGAATGACAGATCTTCTTTTCCAGGAGTTTCCTGCTCTCCCTCGTGGCGCGCGAACACCACAAGCAATTACCTTGCGAGACAACTACGCATATGACGATACTGCAAGCCATGTTCCCCAATCACTACAACGCCGCATCCCTGTCGCTATGAAGCGACACGGAAAATTACAACTCTACAAGAACGAAGAAGGGTTCCTCTACGCCCAAAGCCCTACTGGAGGATGGGGATTGACTTTCTTTGTCCGGAATGGGGTTCACTTGCATGGTAAGTTTTCAAGTCATTCCAGGCAATGATCTTTCCCCTCTAACTGACGGTAATGCCAGTCATACTACCTCTGAGTTACTTGAACATTGGGAAGAATTTCCGCCCCCTGTCGGAGAAGCAAAAGGATCTGTTTCCGCCTGTTGTTTTGTCCGGCAATGAATGTCGCCTGCAGCCTGGAACGACAAAGCTCAAGAGATTCATTAGAACTTTCTGGGACACCCTTCGCCAAGATCCAAACACCTTGAAGGGTCTTAAACTCAGCGATAAACGATATACAGATATCTTCTCTGAGCCGAACTACAAGTCCAACGTGGAAAGTGTTATTGACGGCCTTGTTCCCGAAGCAAAGCGATTCCTCCGAGATGGCGACTTTGGTCTGCAAGATCTTCTTGGACTCCCAGATGCTACCGCTCAATCAACTGTTGGCCAAGCAATTGTTTATCTCCACCTGGATACAACTGAAGAGGTCGGCGTCTATATTGGTCAAAGCACTCGAGTCAAGGGGAGGATACAAGAACATGAGCAGAGTATCAAGTCAATTGGGGGATACTCCCCTCACTACAGCATCGCACGCAAATCCCGACCTGATGATCGACAAACCTTTCTGCTTTGTTTCTGGACACTTGATAATAAAGTTAGTCCAGCTGTAATGGATATGGCAGAACAAACAATGATCTCGATGTTCAACACCTATCACACATGGATCGCAAGCTCTTCCTCAAACTTCGGCTACAAACCAGAATACCTTGCCATGCATAACCAATGCAAGTATTTGCAGTCAGTTGCAAAGAAGACACGAGATACCACAGGCTGGCAACATCACCTTGACGCTGATATCCATGGCTGTAATGTCACGAATCCGCTATGGTTCTATCACTCTCTCAAGACCATAAACTGTTTCAAGATGTCTAGTCTTGATCCCACGGTCCGCACGTACACGACATACAGGATGGCTTGCAAGTTCAACAAATGGAGTGGCAACCGACGCTCAACGTATTTCTGGTACAATGGTCAAGATGGAAAGTACCATCATATTGCTTTTGGCTTCCCAAAAGAACCCTTCCAGCGCTTCTCTCCCGAGTCTGGACACATAGTCTTTGAAATCATGGATGATCACCGCCCGCACCCAGCTGCCTGGGTTGGTTGTCCAAGTGTCGGGAAATTTGAGAACTTTGAGCTACCATCTTCCTTGGGAATACGAATTGAATGGCTAGACGAGATCTCACATCAATGGCTAACGGTACCAATCACTCAGGCCTCTGGGAAAACAGATCCCATGCTGAGATGGACTAAAGCCCTTACTATCATTCAACTTCTAGAAGGTATCACCTGGACAGGCCCGCTGAATGGTCTCCAAAGCTCCATCGACTTTGGCGGCATGCAAGTGGCAGTACTCAAGATAGACCATTTACAGCAAAGGTGCCAATGGCTTCCACGCCAGAGAAAGATTGTCCAAGCACCTGTTGAAGCATCTTGGGATCAAAACTTCAAACGGATGGTGAAAGAATTCGGCAAAGGCGAGACGGTAATCTGCAGTGAACCTCCGGCTCGCGGTGATGAGTTCTGGAAAACCCCAGCAAATGAAAATCCGAACACTCGCAACAAGATGCGATGTGATTTCTGCAACTATGGTACAAGCTACCAATTGAACCGCACCCCATGCGAAAGAGATCCAGAGCGCACTGACATATGGGTATGCAAACGATGTTCCGAGATGAACCGTCCATGTACACATTCACACCTATAACTACGTCGAAGGAACTTTGGGGTGCTGAAAAGCCATTCCTCAATTATGGTGGTTGGTCGAAGTATCCAACTGGACCGCATCGCAAACTTGCATTTCACCATGCTATCCCACTCGAGAAACAGATCACGCCTATTGCCATACCAGAGCCATTCAGCGTGACACCAGAAACAACCGCGCTAGAAGTAGAGCGCGATGAGGAGGCCGGATTGAACTATCAGGTTCAGGACATTGATGATGACGATGATGAGTAATTGGAGTTTCAAAGGAGCATTATGCAGGTTAGCGAATGATGAGAGAACGTGAGGAGTGGATGGAATCGGCTCAATATGTTGCTTATTTGCTTAGCCCACAGCGAACAGTCTTTTGAGGGAGAATGCATACTGGATTGCAAATGGCGCGACAGTTAACCCCTATTTCAATTAATGGAGTGATGGACTTGTTTGACTTACAGTGTTCAGAATGTGAGTAGAACTTCAGAGTACAGGACTTAACTGAGACATGGCGCAGACCGCTTGTTATGCATATCCCAATTGAATGTAACTATTAATTGCAATATTTTAATTCTGGAGATGAGCCAGTGTTGCAGCTGCATGCATCCAGAAGTGTCATCATACGTGACCCTAAAGACCCACATTAAAATGAATCTCTGAACACCCATTGCCACAACACGTTTACCATTATTAAGATCTCAATCTCCTTGCTGTTCTAACACTCTTTTAGATTAGTCTCTTAAACTCTTAATTATAGAGAGGCAAAATAACCAGCATTATCTAGGAAGAGAGATGCAATAACTTGAACCATCTGAGATAGATATAGTGGCTTAGTTTTCTTTTACATCTGAGTGTCTTAATTAAAATTAATCACCACTCTTCAACTTACAGCCAAAGTAAATTCATCTATTTGTCCCAAGACGTTTACTGAGTGTTTACTGCTTGCTGTCTGTCTGTTAATTATATGCTATTGTATGTCAGGAATGATATACCTGATTGTTCTCTGTTATGTTACTGCAATTACTAAGATTAAATTACTAGGATTTACTCTAATAAAATAGTTATTACTTGGAGTTTAATGTTGACACTGAAATGAACGACCTTATGGAAGATTGCTCCCAGTAGAACTGGAAAGAATATCTGTGTCTTGGGAAAAGTATTATGTTTATAATTTAATATTGCTAATAATATAATAAAGTTGGACCTGCTGGGAAGGGTGTCTGAGGAATTTACGTGGTGATTCTGTATGAGTTATAATAAATATAATATAATTTGAATTAATTACTGGGTATTAATAAAACCAAGGACAGTAGTAAAGACATGTTTAACTCTGTAAAGCAGATTGAGTAACAACAACTTAAAGGAAGATGTCCGAACTGACTATCGACAGATACGCCGCTACCAACCGTGGAATTCCTGCTATTGCCATTTCCGCCAGCAACCAAGAAGTCCCCTACTTTGAAGTCAAGAACCGAACTAACCCTGCTACGTGGGCCGCTCAAGCATCCGTCAAATTCGTCGAGAACTTCATCGCCACATCCCCTAAGAACGGTCCTCTTCTCCCCCTCGGCTACGGCGTCAGCGTCAATCTCCCCGTCTTGACAAAGAAGTACCAGAGTCCGGATTTCGTGCAGACGCGATTTACTGGAAACGCTCACGTCAATGAAGCTGTCCTCGACAAAGAGAAGGGAACGTTTACTTGGGCCAACATTAAACCTTACGCCGCTGGTGTGAATGCCTGCATCAATGGTGATTGCTCTCTCCCTGGTGAGACATACATCGTTGAGAATGGCAAGGCGTCTGTGTCTTTCTACACGGTTGACTACACGGCGCCTGGTACAGAGTATACAAAGTCTCTCATCCAGCGAGTTGCGTCATTTATTTCACGCGATAAATAGTAGTCCATAGTACAGAAGAGAGTCATAAGTTTGAGTGTATCATGCGCCGATGATTCCCAACGCCCTTTTAAAAAATAGCAAGTTCGAGATTCCTGGAGCGTGCTGCGCTCTCAATGTCAAAAGTATTTGTCCCGTTCGCCCACGCCTCATCGAGCATTTCGAAAATAGTATTGATTAGATCAAAGGAATCTGTGCCGAGTAATGACATCTTGACGTCGTCGAGGGTTGCTTTCCAGGTTGGATGTTGTTTGAGAAGGGGGACTTCTAGGCCGGCGTTGACGACTGCATATGGAAGACCGTTGTGGACGAGGAGGTGTTGGTTGCGAGGTTCTTCAAAGGCCTTTTGCAGGGCATCTATCGATGAGATGAGACGGCATAGAACGACCTCTGTGTCTGGACCTTTCCTTGACGTGCCGTCCTCTCGGTCAGGTAGCCCTCTCGCCTTTCGCTCCATTCTTCGCCGACGACGGATTTCCAGTATACCTGCCAAGCGCCAGCATTCCCAGTAGTGGCACTGCAGCGACTCACCTACCTGTCCCGGCCAGTCCCAGAAGCGAGTCTCTGTATACTCTGGATCGTTGTCCATGATGCTAGCAAAGATATCGAGGAGAGAGCGGGGAATACCTGATACGACTTCTACGCCGGTCGCTCGGCCTTCGTCGCGATCATCTTGAAGACGACGGAAGAGTTTCCAGACACCGATGGAAGGATTTACTCGACCGATGACGCTGGAGGGAAGATCCATCACACCAAGAACTTCGAGAAGATGTTGGGTATGGAGATCATTGGAAATGTGACCAATGGTGCTGAGCTTGGTTCTGAGGTCGTAGACGTCGACAATGAGCTCGAGGTACATTGTCCACGGTTGGGTTTGCAGTAGCTGCACGGTGTTAATTTCCGAGACTCACGCCGGGAATAAGCAGATAACGGAACACGTACACATAGTGAGCAGACTAGCAAGCCAGCGCATATTGTCGCAAGGTGCATTCGCTCATACCGAGCGGAAAGCTCTTGTCGGAACGTCTGCAGCGCTAGATCGGTGTATTCCATGGACTTGATAGACATGCCCCGATTGCCATCATCCATGTAGAGCTGTATCGCACCAGCGATCATGACCAGCGCTGGGCTCTGATAAGCCATCTGTTCAAAGAAGGGTTTGATCCATGAGCTTGCTTCCGTAGAGTACAGCCGATTGAGGCCATTGTTCATAACTAGCGAAACAATTAGCATCAACTACAATGGACTACTACCTCGGTATCAAATGAGGAGTAAGTAAAGTGAATGAATGATGACAACATACATCTCTGAAATCTTGGGTCTTGCGCATCTGCTGACGGCACGCCAATGGTCTGTGGTGAAAAGGCAGACGACGAGATAGAGCCCGACGCAGGACTCGACGTATCGTGCCTAGGAGCAGAGGAAGTCTCGGAATCCATCGATACGAGATCCTGATTACTCTCAGACCCTTGATTCGCGACCAATGACGCGTCGGGCACAGAAGCGCCGGCAAATCTGCCTCTAGAAGCGACGCCATTGACCCAGCGGAGAGGAGTCGAGTAACCCTGGCACCTCAAGCCCCTTTGGGCGCAAGCGTGGCACTCCGGACGAGCCTGGTCGCATTTTCGCTTGCGGGCTTTACAGTTCAGGCAGCCTCCGCGAGATCGGGCCATAGTGTCTCTCTCTATCTCTTAGATCTGGGGATTGTGCAATGGAGCGAGTGGTGCGTGTACGAAAGGAGGCGATATTCTGACTTTGCGGGGCTGGGGATCGAAGTTTATAGACGAAAAGGGGTGAAAGAGGCGCCGCGCGTGTATCTCCCTAAAGTAGTTTAGATCGTCCACATTTTGTTATCGCCACATTTTATCTTTCCTCTCTCATGTGGGAACAGTAGAATGCGGGGAGATGGCCTCTGCTCGTGATTTGCAGATACCACATAGACAGGGATCATCAGAGATAGATAGCGATTGAAGCTAATCGCACACAGACCCTTGACCCCCTATACCCCATACGCTCACTGTTGACACGCACTGCCGACATTGAGTTTGGAGAGACAACGGCCGACGGCCACCGTATCAAGTATGTCTCGTGCAGAACAAGACTCAGTGCATTGCATGTCGGTGGCTGTACACTACACTATCTTTTGATATCTGACATTGAAGGGATATATAGGTCCCTGTGCTTGCCTCTCATCGTACGATTCAGTTCAGCTTCAACCTCCACTTTCTTCCCCATTTTCAATTCTTCAAGCGAGCCCAAGTCCCATCATGACCTCCACCGATCGCGTCCCCATCCCGGGAGAGGCCCGCCTGATCTTGGGTAAAACACCATAACCTCTCATGTCAATGACAATTTGACTGATTGATTTACAGCAGAGTCAGCTACTGACGCGTCGCGCTTCGTTCTTCAGCCAACGCCCTCCAGAGATCCCAATGAACCTCTCGTAAGCATCTTCTCATCATCTGTGAAGAGAATTTTATTAATGCGTTTAGAATTGGCCTACATGGCGAAAACTCTTCAACTTTGGACTGTCGATCGCCGTCACTGTCGCTGCCTTCACCAATGTCTCCATCCAGACTTTCTTTTGGCAGCAGATGACTGTTGACATGGGCGTGACCATTCAGCAGTTGACCAACGCCCAATCTGCCCAGCTAGCTGGTCTAGCCATGGGTTGCTTGTTCTTCATCCCCCTCGCTATCAAGTATGGACGCCGCTCTGCGTACATCATCTCTACTGCT
Organism: Fusarium xylarioides; assembly: GCA_013183765.1. Lineage (NCBI taxonomy): Eukaryota > Fungi > Ascomycota > Sordariomycetes > Hypocreales > Nectriaceae > Fusarium > Fusarium xylarioides. Next base: position 57,523 of record SRZU01000074.1, read on the forward strand.
GTTCTTGCTGGCGTCTCGTGGTGGACGTCGAGAATGGAGAGCTATCCTGAGTTGATCGTCACCATGGTCATTACTGGTCTTGGTGGTGCTATCAACGAAACAGCTGTCCAGATGACTGTGAGTATCATGCCCTTAATATTCAGGCGTTTACTGATTGGTGTAGATCTCTGATCTCTTCTTTGTGCATCATCGTGGATCTGCTAATGCTGTCTACTTCACTGCTGTCATGGTTGGTTCTTTTCTCACCCCCATGGCTGCTGGCACACAAGCTCTCAATCAAGGCTGGCGCTGGTCGTACTACACCTTGTCCATCTGCCTCACCATTCTCTTTGTCGTCTTCATCTTTGCGTTCGAAGAGACAAAGTACATTCCCGTCTCGGTCGGCGAGGCAGAGAACGATGACGCTTGTTCAGAGCATAACCCCACCACGAAAGACATGGACTCCAAGGACAAGGTTGGCAGTGAGCTTGTCACCGTCGGCACTCATACTGATCCCACCATCCCCATGAACTCATACCGCCAGTGCATGCGTCTTACCACCACGACAAGCGAAAATCTTCCTCGCTTGTTCATGATGCCTTTCCATGTCATCACCCTTCCCCACGTCATGTTCACGGCTCTACAGTTTGCTTCTGGAGTCTGCTGGCTTGTCATCTTCATGCAAATCATCTCCATTGTCTTCTCGGCTCCTCCCTATAACTTCACTACCGCTGGTATTGGATACATGGCTCTTGGTCCGTTTGTAGGCAATATCTTTGGAAGTATCGTTGGAGGACCTCTTGCAGACTGGACTGTTGTGCGACTTGCACGGCGCAATGGTGGTGTCTACGAGCCTGAGATGCGACTGTATCCTCTTGTTATTCCTACCTTTTTCATGGCTGGTGGAATCCAGCTGCTCGGGTAAGTTGACCTCCTTGATTCTAGTATCTTTCACTAACACTCTTTAGGGCATGCACTGGATCTATCCCTCACTCGGTGGAGCATTCTTTGCCTTTGGACTCGGCGCCAACGGTGATATCACCTTCACTCTCATCATCGATACTTATCGCGAGCTTGTTGCTGAAGCCTTCATCGGTATTGCGTTCGTGCGAAACGCTGTCTCCGTTGGTGTCACTTTTGCCATTGTTCCTTGGATGACATCTATGGGCCTTACCAACATGTTCATCATTAGTGGCTGCATTGCATTCGCGATTGGGTCCCTCTTTGTGCCCATGATTATCTACGGCAAGAAGATTCGCACTACTCTGGCACCTCGCTATTGGAAACTCGTCGAGAAGCGGTCGCGTATTTGACAGGACTTTACGATGGATCAATGACTTTGGGATAAGAATCTGTGGACGATGTTGGGACTTGTTAGCTCGTGGTCTTGTTAGTTTAGATATCATCAATTTACTCATACTCTCTTCATCTCAAGTTTCTGTTGAGTTTCATTTGCAGTGAACGGACTTAAATTACAGTTATCCGTAGTCAAACAGCCAGGGTCCTGTTGGCTGCATCGTACTCAGCTAGGGCGTGTGACACCTTTAGAAACTCGGCAGCGTTTTAGACTCAGCCTCACCTAACCCAGGTAGATCATTACGTCGTGCAGTCACATCCTGTATGAAAAGTTGTTATTCCCGGACCTCGGGGAGCAAGAAAACACCGGGTCTTGATATAGGGTGTCAAAATAAACTTAGCAAAGGGTATCCTAAGTCTATACTAAACTTAGGTATCCTAAGCTTAGGCTGTTACCTAAGTCTTTTTGTCCCTTAGGATAGAGGTCCTGTGTTTTCTTTCCTCCTCTAGCCAGATCAGTCAGCTAGCCCCACATAGAATCTGCAGCTCAAAAATACAATGTGGGACTTTATATTATTATATCGATTCTCTATCTATCTACAAGTTTGCTGCTCTCCTTCCTGGAAAGTTAGTCAACCGATAACAGTCGATAATCGGTCTCCCCTCCGACATGATCATAACCCCGATAGCAACAACGCTGTTCAACCAGCCGTACGAACTATCACCAGGGGCCTCAAACTTAATATGCGTAAAATACTCCATCTCATCTTGCGTAACGGTATCCCGCTCTCCCACCTGCTCCTCCACTCCAGGCCCAGTACGATAGATACCCTGTGCTTTAACAAGGATATGTATGTTATCATGAGTCCGCGGCGTGTACATGGCGTTTAACCGAACAAGAGACTATACCCCTGTTAGCTAGCTAATCGACGATAAGCTTTTTTCTTTTTCTGCATAGTATTCACCTTATTGGGGTTAATGACTTCGGCCCAGTCGGCACCGCTCTTGTCAACGATGATTCCTCTAATCTGAGGACCATTTACTTGCCCTCCTTGGATGGGGAGGACAACTCTGCTCTTGGAGGTGCCGTCGATGCCTGCAATCTCGGTAACCCCCTCTTTGTCCATCTCGGCAACGATGCGGTAGATGAACTCGAGATGGGGCATACGCATTGTAGGGATATCGGCTTCGGAAGGAGAGAAGTCGTTTCCGGGGGATGGAATGTGAGAAGTCATTCCGAAGGTGATGGACCGGGGAGTGGGCAGGGAGTGCTGAGATCTGAGATCTGATCTTGCTGAAACCTAGTGTACTTGATATGGAAGACCAGGGCATCTTTTATCTTTACAAATCATTTTTTGCTTGATACGCTGATTGATACGCTGACTGCTACGGAAATGATACCGATGATACTAAAGATTGACAATGCAGATCAGACCCTGTTTCAATACCGCATGAATTTGCCGATATGTTGGCGGCTCCAACTACCAAATTGGGGCATTACATGCGCCGCGGAGCTAAAACAACCCCGTCTAAATCTCGCGGCGACGCTATCTCGGCTTGCAGTATGGGGTAATCTATCCGTATTGTGGGGGAGATTAGGAGGATCTAGAACCTCCGAAACTCCCGTCGTCTGCTCTCTTTTCTCATTAAAACCAATGCGGAGACCAGAAAGCAGTTCTCCAGAAAATCCCATCACCCTCACATCATTTACCATGCCTGCTACTACCACCAACTGGAAGACCATTGCTGCTCAGCACCGCGAGAAGCAGCGTGATGCTATACCGGCAGAATGGCTCCTCCCAGAGAAACAACTCCAGGGACTGAAGAATACTGGAGATGGGAATGGGAGCAAGCTTATTGAGTCAAAGGCCGTTCACAGGTCTGGACTTTTGACGGAGAAGGAGATCGTTATTACGGAGAGGTATACTGCTGCTGAGTTGTTGAGCAAGATACATTCTCAAGAGCTTTCTTCAGAGGAAGTTACTGTGGCGTTTTCTAAGCGTGCAAGTCTCGCTCAGCAATTGGTATGTTAGACTGAGACAAGCATTGGAACTTGTACTAACAGAAGTAGACATCGTGTTTGACTGAGATTATGTTCAAAGAGGGCATCCAAAGAGCTAAGGAACTTGATGAGCAATTAAAGACAACAGGAAAGTTGGCTGGTCCACTCCACGGATTGCCAATTAGTCTCAAGGTATGCACCAGCAACTCCAACATCAGAAACTCTACTGACAAACCAGGACTCATATCGCGTTAAAGGCCACCATGCCACCGTTGGATATGTCGAGTTTCTTCGTCAACCAATTCCTGACCACAACTCTGCCCTTGTAGACTTGTTGCTCGACGCTGGAGCTGTTTTGTACTGCAAGACAAACCTGCCCCAGACCATGATGGTAAGCTACACGTATACTACAGCAACTGTACTCTCTAATACCCTATAGACAGCAGATTCAGAGAACAACATCTTTGGAAGAACCCTTAACCCCCACAACACAAGCCTCACAGCAGGTGGTTCAACCGGTGGCGAAGGCGCTCTCGTCGCTTTTAGAGGATCTCCCCTCGGCGTCGGCAGTGACATCGCCGGCTCCATCCGCATTCCCTCCCTGTGCTGCAGTATCTACGGTTTCAAACCCACTTCTGAACGCGTTCCCTTTGGAGGCCAATCAGAATACCCATTTCCTAAAGATCATATCCCTGGTATTGCACCAGTCGGTGGACCTATGGCCAACTCCATCGAAGACCTTGAGCTATTTATGAAGATCACTCTTGCTCAACGACCTTGGAACTATGACCCCACTGTGGCGGATATTCCCTGGAGAGACCTCGGTGAGGCGGATACCAAGCTTACTATTGGTGTGATGGCTGAAGATCCTGAATATCCTCTGCATCCGCCTGTTCGACGCGCTTTAGCAAAGGCTGCTTCTGCGCTTGAGAACGCAGGTCATAAACTCGTCTATCTTTCTCAAGATCCTAAGCGAAATGCTGGTCTTGGTGCAAGAATCGGATTCCAGTTGTTCAGTATCATGGGTCCTGACCTTGATACTGTTTCTCGAGAGATCGGTGAGCCACTTGTTAACTCTGTGGCTATCGCTGTTCATCCTTTTGCAAATGGAAACTTCCCAGTTCCTCCGGATCTGGAGACACCTACGAAGATATCTCGCCTGAACGAAGTGCGCTTTGAGTACCTCAAGGCTTGGCAGGAGACGTATCGTGATAACAAGCTTGATGTTATTCTCGCTCCTGGAGCTGTGACCACAGCTATTCCTCACGATACTTATGGTGTTCCTATTTATACCCTTATGTGGAACGTCTTGGATGTGAGTTGACATGAATGTACCCCCAAAGGTTGACTTGCTGACAAGATGACAGTTCCCTGCTGGTATTATTCCTTTCGGCAACTCTTCCAAGTTTGAAGACTCCGAGCACGTTAAGGCCAAGGCCCCATTTGACCCTGATTGTAAGTTTTACCACATAAAAGACTATTCAACCGTAGCTAATCGATATCAGATATTCCCGAGGCCACAGACGGTGCACCCACAGCAATTCAAATCATCGCTCCACGATACAGAGACGAAGAATGTCTCCGAGCAATGAGCATAGTCGATAAGGCAATTAGGAACACTCGATCAGAGAAGCTTTAGACAATATCTTTTCAATAGAGCAAACTGCAAATAAGACAGCCTGATTTATCAAGACATCGCTACGATCGAGCTTTTTGAATATCATGGTTGAGTATCCAAGCGGGATGCTGGCGCTTGCTGAATTACGGCTCTCATGAATGAGGGTATTAGATTGTTTGCGGCTTATTGCCCTGTTAGTTTATGCTTGTTCCAGAATGTCAATGTATGTCATGATGGTCTGTTACCTTATTGGATCGGCAATCTTCCGAGTCGTGGGCGAAAGGGAAAGGACACGGTCTTGCACTATAAGACTTCAATCCCTTAATAGCCAATGGCCAGCAGAGGCATAGGGTGGCAAGGTTAATTAAAACGCTGGTTTAACTAATAAGTGTATTGTTATAGAAGAATTAAAGTATATTTAAGTCAGAACTAGAAATCAAAACGCCTAGTTCATTAGTATTTCTAGAGTTCAGAATAGGTATATATTTACCACCGCTTATAGTGAAGTAGAAACCTCCCTATTAACCACTTAATAGTATAAAACATATCTCTTACATAACTATAATAAAATAATAAGCAAGCATTATATGTAATAAGTATTATGATTTCTTTTATTACTAACACAACTCTTAATTATTATTATTATTAGCAGTAGTATATATAACTTATTTAGTAGCAGAAAGGGCACTTCTGGCATTATCTTAGGCGGTGTAGTCCCAGCCTTCATCGCACCGCTAACACTGTTCAAGGCGCTACAATGAAAATCAACATCAGAAGCAGTAGAGGCAATGTAGGCAACGATATGAGTAGCGACAATGCCAGTAATGGCCAGGGTGATGAGCTTGACGACGTGCATTGTTGTGTCTGTCAAATCTCAATGGGCAAAGAAAATTGAAGCCCACTTAGTCTTAGTGTGTGGCTGTAAGGAACCAGGCTATGTTATCTGTAAAAGCTAATACTATAACAGCCTAAAGAAGTCTGTCTCTTATTTATTAAGCCCTAAGTTATATCTCCTATCAGTGATAGTGGCTGTGTTAGTTGCTTAACTTAAGAATGCCTTGCCGCTGCAGTACGTTGTGAAGGAAAGCCTGTGGCAGTACCTGTCTAGCTTCGGCCCGATAAGTCAATAACTAAGCTAGGCTTTATGCCACGCAGGGCTAATAGGTCAAGTTACGTGAAATGATATCTTTTGAGCCGAGCTTCCGTAGTAGTGGCTAATAATTAGATAAGATCGTATATTCTACCACTTAAACATCCCTATTACCTATTCAGAGCAGCCACAATTGTGCTCCAGACCGTTATCTTACCGTTGAATTCTGGCACTAAGCTCAGATTCTCAGCCCTAGTGATAAAGGTTCGTGAGGTTCGGCAGTAAATGTTGAAAACCTGAAATATATATTAGTGTAGATCTGCATTGATGCTATATCTCACTTGGTATTTGCTATCAGGAATTTAAGCCACATAAACCTATGAAATGACAACCCGTGACAGCTCTTATCAACACTTGCTCAAGGACCGTCTCGGCATATCTGAAGATGCTGTTGGGAGAAGACATACTTGTGTGGAGGCTTGCAGTCGACGACCTTTGTTGCAATTCTTTCGAGAGTGGTACCTGGTTCCCCTTTGTCTCATCTACACTACTGCTGTCACATTTGGTGCGGTCTACTGGCTCAATGGCCAGTCTTTTCGAATTGACGGTTCACCCGGGACCGGACTTAGACAGTCTGACGTGACGACACTCTTCTCAGCGTTGCTGACCTTGGGCAAAACCATTTTCGCTTTGTGGCAAGGGCTTGCTACCTGGCGTTGCGCCTTTATTCTTCTTGAGAAGACCGGTCTCTCTCTCACTACGATCAGCCACCTGATTTCGCGGGCAGCACCAACACGCAGCATGTTCCGGGCGTCCTCCTCCCAGACAGGCAGTCATGGCACGAGAGCAGTTGTGATTTTGATCCTGCTTCTCGCTTGGCCGGCTCAGCTCGCGAACCCGCTCGCGTCTGGTTCCCTCTCCTGGGTACCTTCGACGGTCTACAATTCCTCCAGTTCATCCATCCCGCTGAGTGGTGCACCAGCTCTTTTAAATCCTTGGAACTGGTTCACCATGTATCCCTCCGTTCGCGACAGTAATGTCAAGCTGGCAGCGGGCCACGCATTTTTGGCTTCTACGACAATGACAAATACGTCGGGAGGACTGCATATGGTTCCGGCCCAACGTATAGTCACGCAGCTGAAATCATATCCCAACGCGACAATTGTGAGAAACGCAACGGTGCCCATCTTCAACATCGACAAATTTGTATGGGTCTCGGAGGGTGAAACTCTTCCCTCCGGAATACAAGTTGCTGTGACGGATTCTCTTAGTGGGTATCTGAACATTTCCAGCCCATCAGGACCATTATCGCAGGTCCTGCCTGGGAATACTGCCCTGCTTAAAGACACTCCTTGGCAGCCACTCTCTGATACTCAACTTCCGGTGGCCGAGATATTCTCCAGAACCAAGTATGCTGCCATTTATATTTCACGTAACTTCAATGGGGGACAAGGAAACAATTACAACTGCCACAATGGTACGAGCGATTTCGACCCGTTGCCGACGGGAATAAAACTCATTAATGTCAGCTGGAACAACAACTACACGGATTGCTTAGCTGTCGCAAAACTCACCATTACCGCAGGGGTAACGCACTGCTACCAAGGGGATGTGCGCCCGTCATCCGAACCTATTTGCTTTCTGTCATCCGGGGTTCTTGTCGCAAAGACAACAAGCATTGCAGCTGACGTCCTTATTCAGCAAGTATTTAGTTTAATGCCTGAGGTTCAGAGTCTAATGGCCGCCCTTGGCTTGTCTGATCCCGAGTCAAAAAGCGGCGATTTGGAAGTTTACCTCCGCAACTCTCTTATTCAAGCTTACTAGGGAAGTTGGGGCGCGCTCACAGACTATTTCTCGAATCCAGATCACCCAGCCCGAACCGACATCTGGCAGCCTTCTTTCTTGCTCCAAGTCCGGGTCTCAACATGGCGGATGTATGCATGGCTTGGTATCAACGCACTGTTGGTGGCCTCTGGCGTGTTCCTTTTTGTAATTCAGTCAACATGCAGGGTTAAGACGGTCAACGACCCGGTAGTGGCAAGTCTTATGATGGACAGTTCGGCGGTCATCGACTTAGACGATACTGGACTTTGCAATACCACTGATGTTGGCTTAGGACATGGGAATTCGAAACTAGAGGTGTTTTTAAAGGTTGGTGACTACACTTACTTATCTGAGAACTATAAACACCCTATGTTAGTACCTAAAGAAGTAAGTAGTTTATAAGAGTTAATAATTATATATAGAATTATATTCTTTATTTTCTAGTTTTTAACCATTTTATAACTTGCATTTAATAGTTAATACCTTTTATAATATTAACTTAAATATTAAAACATATAAAGTTATTACTACAAACAAAAAATGTCATCATTGCACTATACTGCTTACTATATTACTGCCTTCTTAGCGATTATCCTAGGCTCAATATAATCTCAGCATCCTAGCAGCGGGTCTACTCTCTATCCTCCCCGACCGTTCCCGCAGCAAACTCAACACCACAATCTTAAACTGCTGCGCCAAATCATCCCACTCAAACTCAGGGTTAAGCGCCTTGATGAACACCCTCATCGCAGACTCAGGAATCTTGGTTATCGCGCAGACATCCTCTGCCGAAAGAGCCCTCTCCATCGTCGAAACAAAAGCCGGCGCTAAAGAACTCTTGTACGTTGCAAAGCTCTCTTCTTCAGCGACTTCCTCCTTGGCAACTTCGACTACAGCCTTGGTTTCAGGTTTAGGACGTGTTCCGGTGAGGACTTGCTCGAGGAACTGCTCGTCAAGAGGTTCGATGTTGTTCTTAGCTGTGTCGGGGCCAACTTGCCATGGGTTACGCTTCTTCTCTGCATCGTCCATGATGCGGCCGACGATCTTTCTCGTGCGGTTCTTGACCTCTTGATCTGCATCTTCGGAGACATCTGCGTCGATGAGTTCGCAGTAGTAGTAGATGTTCTGCACCTTTAGCTGCTTAGGCTGAATCTGCCACTTAGCAGAAATCTCCTTATGCAAGTCAAGAACAGACTGGCAGTTCTCCTTGGCGACATCCCATTCTCTGTCTTGACATGCTAGCGCGACTGCGATCTTGAGATCCTTGAAGGCGGCTGATCGCTTGGTGTATACGTTGCCGTAGACAAGATCATCTGTAGGACGTCTTGCGCCGCCTCTGGCAAGATGGCCGAGATAGCGCATCATTCTCGTGTAGCCCTTGGTCTGCTTCTCAAGCTCACTTGGAACATTCTCCTGAAGCCGTCCCGCGACAGCTGCGATATCGATACCATCTGTGGTGAGCATTCGTTCAAAGACGGTGATGATGGTTCGGCAGTGCTCGAGTTGGATGTTTCGCAGCTTGCAGAACTGCACCATGTCATAGGCCTTACTCTGCTTGATCTCCGCGACGTTTTCGTTCTTGGTGATCACCCGTACGATTATCTTGTCAAGAAGCTTGAGGAGATTGTCGTTGAACGTCTTTATAGGCCAGCCCGTATAAGGGTACAGCTCGACGACGTTCTCGTACCAAACCCAATCGGCGTCCGTGACGGGAACATCATACTGAGGATTCAGCCCGAAGAGTTGCCAGACCATACTCAAAGGACGGACACCAGATCCCGCAATCGTCATGAGATTACCAAACAGTCCTCTCATCAACCTCGTAACCGTATCCTCCGCCGTATCCAACACAACAGGAGCACTCGTTCTCATCGCAGCAAGCTTCGACATAGCAGCCATAAGCAAAGAACTCATCAAATGACCAATCTCAGGACTGCCCGCTTCAAAGTTATACTCCCGCGAAGCAACAGCTTGACTAAGTGTATCTCTCATCATGATTCTCAGCGCGGCAATGTGCGGTTCGTTGCACTTCTCCATCCAGCGGATAGCGTAAGGACTCTTGAGGTTGACGAACTCGTCCCAGCATACCCATGCTAGCATTGAGCCGACACCGCGCTGTTGGCTGAGGTAGGGAAGCGCGAGGATGGGATGGTTGGGACCGGCTTGGCTGACGAGAGGGCCGGCGTGTTGGCTTTGAGATTGTTCCATAATGATACCAGCGTCGAAGCCGTCAAGATGAAGAATTCGATCGTCAAGTGCACAGCAAGGCCTAGGAATGTTAGCATAAAGAGACTCGAACAAGCGTGCATCATAGACCTACTTGGCATCAATGGTAGTGCCCTTCAAATTCGCCAGCATCTCCTTATAAGGCACCGTCTCAATATTCAGCAACATCACCCCAATCTCCTCAGCATGCTTCTCCAACAACCCCGTCAAACTCTCAAAAGTCATCGACTTGGTCGCCTCAACATTATTCTGGATCTGCGTCTGTCTCATAAGCCTCTTCATATCATGCGTTCTCTTCGACGTCGTCTGAACAGAGATCATATTCGCGAGACTAGTAATAACAGGCTCAAGAACAGTCTGCACCTCCTTGTTGGCCTTTCTTATATCACCTAGCATTTTGTTCTTCTTGTTGAGAATAGCTTGATCATCCGTGCGGAGGTTGGCGGTGATAAAGGCTATGTACTCGCTTCGAAGAGGAGCCATCTTGTTGTCGATCTTGGCGGAGAGCGTGTCGACGAGGGTCTTGGAGAGTTGCTGGAGATCCTTTTGGCTTAGGAGGGTTTGGAGTTGGGGAACGGCGGCGGTGATGTCGTCGTGCATGGTGTTGATCTCGGCGATGCTGAGACCCTCAAAGATACCGGCTAAGTCTTGAGGACGAACGACTTGGGCTGAGTAGGGAAGATAAATAGTGTTAGAGTCACTGAGATTGACCAGTCGAGGGATCTTAGGAGCCAATAGTGATTCCACGCTGTTTGAGGTGATGACATCAGTGATATCCGCTCCAAAGTTCAGCTTTGTCGTATCCAAGATCTTGTGATTCTCCAAGCCTCGATAGAAATAAAACCTGTCACCGATATTGCCCACAATCAAAGACTGAGGCCCAGCAAGTGCCGTAACAGCATTGATGTTCGCCGAACTCAACACGGCCGAGACTTGTTCTTCGGTCTCGTGCTTCTCCTTGGTCTTGATCTGCACGATGAACAAGGTATTCATCCGTAGACCGGAAGCCAAGTTTCGGGCGTTATCAGTGATGCGCTCATCAACTACCACCGCTATACTCTCGAGTTGTTCGTAGTAAGCGCAGAGAGACTTCTCATCCCTGAAAGGAACATTCGAAGGAGTGCAACCGGTGGAGAGAAGCATTGGACCTTGGAGTTGAGATCCGAAAATGCAGGGAAGAACAACGGCTGACTCGTCCTGGGCGATGTTTGTATCAGAAGCCATGAACTCGATACCAGTGCTGAAGCGAATGACCTGCGTGTCAGAAGTAGCCAAGAAAGAAGGGATGTTCGAAACATTAGTAGTTAATACAGCGTGCCTCTTATCCGAGATCTGTACTTCAGTTTCTGCCTCATCACTAGCCTCAATCTTCTTCTCCGCTGCAGCTACAGAAGGCAGAGGCTCAGAGATAGTGAAGTCGGCGCTGTTGATAGCTTCAGGGAAGCAAGGGCTGATGAGTCTCTTGCTGTCGCACATCATGTTCCTATCGGTCGTCGCCTTGGGAAGAATAGAGCAGATGATGGAGTCTTCATCACGCTTGATGACCAAAGGGCAGCAGATGGTGGCATCGCCAATAGTCGCCTTGTCCAGAGGAACAGGGATGATGTACAGGATCTACTCCCATCAGCACAATAAACATAGACTCACGTGAGTTAGCAACTTACCTTATCAACATGATCTGCAACCATCAGTGCAGGATTCGTTCCTAAGAACCTCGTGATCCGCGTCTTTGTATATCCTGAGATGAAAACACAGATGGGCTTCTCTGTCAGTGTATTATTGTCTATCCTCACATAGTCCAGAAGATCCTGGCCCCACAAAATATCGCCGCTGTGCTTGATTCCAGAAAAAGTCGTTCGTTCTAACCAACAACAAGTATTGCAATCCTTATCTGCGAAGCAGAAGTCGTAGTATGTAGGAGTACGTTCTGACACAGCTAAAATGGTGATCTGGTCTGAAACGATAGGGATCTTGAAGATAGCTGCTGGGGCTTGCATGATCTGAAAATCATCAAACACGCCTGTCAATTGTTAGCAATAACAAGGCTCTGTGAGAGTTATGTATACTTACTCAGATGTTCCCTAAACCCCTTCATCCGTCTAAGTAAGATCTCTCCCATCTCTCCTAAATCAACAGAGTTGAAGAAATAGTCTTGGCTGTAATTCGAGATATCAATCTCTTCGATACCATTCTTCGTTCGACATAGTAATATGCCCTCAGGGCTGAAAGGATGTGCAGAGCCAACAGGCAAAGTCTGTAAGAATTCCGCTATCCGACCCTTTGACGTAGCCAAAGGGTCGAAGAACGTCTTGCGTACCTTTTCCATGATGATTACCGATGAGGAGCTGGAAATGATTTGGGATAGATAGACAGTTATATAAAGATGAAGCATGAGTCACACGGTATGTAGGGCTGAGAGTTATAGGTAAGTTTATTGTCTACACTCTATTTGGAAGGTACCGAATATGCCTTGACATGGGAAGTGAGTCATGTTGGGGGCGCAGTCAGACCGTGGTGAGGAATGTCTGGGGTAAACCAACAGGGCGCTAAAGCTCATAGGGCTGTTGGTTCTCCATGGCTGAGCGAACTGTATTTATGATGGAGCATTCCAATCAACCCATTAATCCCAATATTAAGATTTTACGTCATTCAAAGTAATTAATCTTGCAAGAATGGGTATTAAACAATTCGTAGAAGTCTGTCAGCCGCCGTAGAAGCGCATGAGAATAGCCTATTTTTAGCGTTTACCTCACAATGCGCCGCGAAATGGAACCTTGCAGCGATCAAAATCTAGACAAGGGCCGAATTAAACGTCAATAGTCTCATGCAATATCAGTTCAAGCCTCTTTCTTTGCATGTTCGGGACCGTTCTGGCCGTTCTTTTGGTCCTTACGCCTCATGTCTTCTGGCTTGCGCCCCAATTTCATCAAGGTTCGTCGCGCAGATATGCTTTTGGCTGCCTCCTCTAATGGGCTTTGATTGGTCCGATAAGCCTGGTCTGATAAGCTTATGCACTGCCCAATTTATGAGTATGACTCGATGAGAATGTTTATATCGACTAAATGAGCCCTATCCCAATTGATATAATGCTTCATAGAAAGTGTAATTCGAGCTGCATTTGTTCAGCGAATTGAAGTAGTTTTGCTGCAGCAATCTCCTGGCGCAAAGTGGACCACTCATCTATTTCGGTCTCCAACTGGTGCAGGCAATTCGATAGTGCTTGCTAACGTACATTCTTTTGCGTTTCCCCTGTAAGCAGATATCATTGAGAGGGTGCTTTATGTCTTCTGACCTTTGCAATCCAATTGACATTTATTTTGCCGTATAATGATCATGCCTTGCTAATCAATTGTCAGGGAATGAATCACTGATGTGCGGCGAACCTACCCTGAACTGGATGACTCATCACGCCTAAACCCAATTTGCTCACTCACTTTTTCTGCACGCCAAAATGCCCATCACCAACACATCTCAAAGTCCAGCTCATTGAGCTACACCTTCACAATGACGGCGCAAAACACTACCTCAGAAACACCGGGACTTCCCCCTAACGTAATAATCTTCAACCCGAAATCACCCTCATCCGTCGACGCCCTTCTCAACGCTGGCATCTTCACACGACTCGTCGCTAGCTCATCCTGCACACCCGCCAAACTAGCAGCCCTCAAAAAATTTCCTGGCGTGAAGGAAGAGTTCTGTCTTATCCACCGCAACGCTGTGCTCATCTTTGATGGAGGCGACGATGAGGATTTGCATCATGAGCATTTTAGGGTGATTTGCCTTGCGCTCAAAGAGCATGATATCGGACTCGATGTTGCGGGCTGCATACATGATGCGACTGATGCGCTTGCGGCGGGGTTTCAGCTCGATAAGTTGAGTGATAAGGCGGCTTTGGTTATTGATCTTGTTATGGAGGAGGATAGTGATGAGGATTCGGATGCTTGAAAGCCCTGGGAAAGCTTACGTGCAATCGAGAACTTGGACATACTATGATGAGGAATGGAGGAAAGGGTTAAGAATGACATTGGGGGTTACTGGACATCCATAAGAAACCTTTTCCCTAGGACTACTGAGAGATACCGACAGCCTCTCGGATCAACCTCTAAATACCAAGCAAGATCTACCCCTCATACTAAGAAAGCAGTTAAGTGTTGTCATGGATTTTCTGGATCCAAGACTCATTCAGACATATTCACATCCTCAACCCACCACAAAATAACCCAATTCGCCGATGCCAAAATCGTCAAAACCCATAAAGGTAGCCCAACAAGATTATGAGCAAGACCCCATCCAAGCAACGTTCCACCAACAGTAGGTCCCATAATCCGAGCAGCACTCGAAATACTTGATGCCAAACCATGCACCGTACCCAGCAAATTCGGACTCGGCGCTGAATCGTTGACGAGCATCATAGTAGCAGGGTTCACAAATGTTCGAGACAGTACCTGCAGACTCAAAACCGCAGAGAGACAAGTCCACACCACAGCGTTATTATCCGGCAACAGAACTAGGTACGGCAGAAGAAAGTATGCGATGATGCTTAGTGGCAAGAAAGCACTGTATGAAGCCTTTACGCCCAGTTTACCGATGAGTCTGGGGTAGATAAACAGTTGAAGCGGGATGCCGATCGTCCCGATGATTGTGTTGGCTAAACCCATTCTCTCACTTGACAGCCCCAGACCGCCGGTGAAGCGGAAGGGCAGATGGAAGTCTGCAGAGTCTGTTTTGGGAGTGGGTAGAAGACTGAAAAGAATGGAGTTAAACGCTGAGACGTGGAGAGATTGTAGAAAGCGCTGTAGCATGTTCAGACAAACGTTCTTTGTCAACACGTCTCGGAACGGAGGGCGCGTTTTGCTGTATGCTTTAGCTGGCCTTGTACTTTGCCCAGATCCTTCATCAGCATCATGATCCATCAGCTCCTCAGTGTTGATAGAGCTGTAAAGATGTTCATTTTTCTTTCGGCGGAGAATGATCCGTAGGAGAAGCTTTCCGAGTCTGCGTCCAGGATCGGGTCGATGTTGAAGCTGCGAGTGCGTTTCATCAAGGCCAAGAATGACTAGAAAAAAGGCTGACATCAAAATTGAGAAGCAGAAAAGGTTTGGCAGTGCGTAAGGGAATTTCTCGAGCCATTGCACGCCCTTTTCTCCGCCGAAGAGAGAACCTGGACCAAAGATGCCAGGGAGTGTGTGAATGGGATCAGCCATGAAACCTGTCAGGAGAGGACCAATAATGACGCCGACGTTGAAGCACATCGGCAGCAGGAGGAAAGCCCTTGTTTTGTGTCTTGAGGAACGGAGTCAGTGGATTATTTCCCCCAAGACTTCTCTCGACTTACCGTTTCTCAGGAACAATCTCAGAAACCATCGTTCTCAGAACCCCAATATTCCCATTCAACGCACCCGCACAAAACCGAAAAAAGAACGCCATCCCAAGCGATCTCGAAAACCCCATGCCCAGCGCCGACAAGGACGATCCCCCAAGCCCAATCAGCAAAACCCTCTTCCTCCCCAGTCTCGGATGATCAGCCGCTCTCCCCCACCACATAGACGTAAGACATTGCGCAGCCGCGAACGTTGCAGTGATATATCCCATCTGCTTCGGAATTTCCGAAGGATCAATATCGGGATTGAACCATTGGAGCTGGAAGAAGAGATATGAAGCTAGGGAGCGCTCGCTGAGGGGTTCTGCGAGTCGTGCGAGGAGGATCACGGCGAGTTGGCCTTTGTTGGGGAGGGAGGACCATGATACGGGCGGTTTTGGGGCTGGAGGGGAGTGAGGTGAGGGACTGCGGGAGAGGAGAGGTGCTTCGTCTGAGTCTGAGTGTTGAGGGCTCTGAGGCCTTGAGGATGGTTTTGGAGTCATTATTGGACGTGCATGTCTATGTTCTTGGTGCCAAGATTAAAGTGGCGGGTGAGAACGAGAGAAAAAACGGTCGCTGATGACGGAAGTGGAGAAGTCGGCGTTAGTGTACTCCGTACTCCATATAACCTCACATCAGCGTGGATCCACCAGATCAGATAAGATATAGATCACATACTGACGCGATTATGAAGGACAACAGACACTAACTAACTCACTATAATGTAGTCAATGATTGTGTTATTGATTTGAAAATATATATTGCCGTTCTTATTTATATACGTTGTTCGTGAGGCTCACTGAGTCGCAGCCATGTGGATAAAGCAAAAAGAACATTGTAGATATCGTCAAAAAACATACAACAGCGGGGATTCGCTGGTCGTCACCGACCCAACTACTAATCCGCCCCTTATCAGCTTATCTATGGGAGAGCGGACGGGATCCCGAGTTCTCTGATAGGTATGGTCGTATGTACAAGCTTTGGTGCTGTTGGGACTCATGTCGGACCCCTGGCCTAGGTGACTGTACGTTGAGACTATCACCGCGATCAGAGGAGCGATAGGCTTGTGAGAACAGAGAATTAGTATACTACTGACGTCTTATGGAGCCTCATGCCAGACGTGCCCAAAGGTCAAGGCTGAGCTCCAAGCTGTTCGTTCTTTGTGAAGGAGGAAGGACTCATGTCAGAAGACTTAATAAGAGCATTGGATAACTCAGAAGTGCGAAATACACAACTTTAAAGACTTGCCAATATCTTGATTCAATATATAAAAATATCATCCATGTTGCTCTCCGCTTCTCGGCAAGCCCAGCAAACATTATCAGGGCATATAAAGATTCTCGAGGATCTTATGTCCTTCGTGCTCATCTTTTGAGCGAGATAAGATACTGCTGCAAGGCGTGCTACCCAGTTACCACTGGCTCGAATGACTAACTGTTCCTCAGGACAATCGCGCAATTCATCCCAGCACTCGATCGAATGCATGTAATTCTGTGGCAGAGTACTACGTGCATGAGGGCAGAAAGGATCTAGACGTGCTAGGTGGACCATGCTACTTCCCAGTGCCTTCAGGATATCGACATCTCCAATCCACTGACCCGAGTCTTTGATGCTGACGACAGCTTCCATAAGTGAGCACTGCACATCGCGGCTACCAAATATCCCTCCTGAACTCAAAGGCTGGCTCCAGTCGGTAAAAGAGAGATGCAATGACGTGGTGCCGAGCATATCCTCTGGCCCCCCGTTGAAGCGGTTCAGATTTGAAATCCTCCAGGTGCCTTCATTCAGAGGAGCGAGCATAGGGTTTGCTGGCGGGATCAACAGTGTCAGTCCAGGACGGCCAATATTGCCAAGAATCCTTGTCAAATGGGGCACTTTTTCTCCAGGGTCGTGTACAAGCTGAGGTGATGTGTTACTAAGTTAGGCAACTAGAAAGCAACCAGAGAGTACTTACCGAGGCAGGGACTATGATTGAATCTTCAAAAGAAAGACCCGTGACATTTGAGGGAATGGCACTGCTGTGTATATCATACCCGCACATTAGATGGGCCAAGATCTGATAGTGTATGTTACCGGTATAGGTCGTGAGGGTCTTAGGGTAGAAGTCCTTAAATGAAGAGTCTAAGGAGTATCTCACACTATAAAGACGGTTAGGCTTTGCCCAGTGTGCATCAAGTAGAGATGCTTCAAGGCATTGTATCCGCACAAACAAATGTGGCAGAGTTTTGAACACCTCGTGAGCGTGATGTAGATAAAGCAGAGTATTCACTATCGTATCTTGGCGGTCGAGAAGCTTCAGGAATGTAGTAGGACAGATCAGCGAATTATCAAAAGTCCATCTCATATCATCAAAGGTTGTGGTGGGAGGCTTGATCTGAAGTGAATTCTCAACCTGCTTCTTATAGACCGCGGTGGAAGAGGCATCACCAATCCAGAAGTCGAACACTGAAGCATTCTTTCCCTTTCCTCGAAATAGCTGTGTGCCAATGATTCTGTAATTCAATTCCTCTGCCGTCGTTTTGCGGCGCTTCGAATGGGAATGCTCAGATCCAACCTCGTGTGCTGTGAGAGATGGCTTATCAAATATGATCACCTCTTGCTCTGCCAATTCGACCCTCTTCGCCTGACGTTGCAGCAGAGAAATCCTGTCCTCTAACTTGACAATACAAGAAAGAAGGAATGAAACATCTGACAGTCCAAAGAATGCTTTGAAACCACTTGCCCGCGAATCCGGGTCCTTGATGAATACAGATCGACGCTTTCCATATAACATGTAGCTCCATGCTTGCTCGTCATCCAAGCACTGTTTGGCAGCATTGCTAAACAAAGACATAATGGAATAAAGACTGCGATTGGAAACACCTATGGTACCGAGAATGGCTATTAAAATGTTGATCCCATCGAACAAGTCACTGGAATGAACTCTCCATCGACTCAATATAGCACCAACGGTCGCATGAAGTAAATGATTAAATGGGATTCGACGAGGATCCTTTTCTAACGACCGATTCCGTTTAACAGGAGGGCCGTAGAATGTCAGATGGCTCAAGCAAAGAGACCAAAAGACTCCCCGTGCCTCGGATTGCTGCACAGGGCATGACGCAAGTGTGAGGATACCGCCAGCCGCGACCAGCTCATCGTTCATGGTTACTTTAATATTCTTATTTCCGTAAACATGAATATCAGGGTAGATGTGCCAAGCTGAGAGACCAAGAATGGCGGCTCCATTTTGCGCCTCTTGAGGTATCCCCAGGATCAGCTTTTCCGTAGTTTCAACTGCCAGTTTCCAGGCGTCAATGACACTAATGAATGGCGCTTCGCTAGGATTGATGGCAAAGTAGACATTCTTTAGAATGAGTCTCAGCTGGGCATCATTCTTGCTCATAACAGACTTTCCGGTCTGGATCCAGGCCCGAGCACTGGCATCCCAAGATGCAAGTTGATCTCTCGTGATTTCTTGTTGTACCGCAGCTGAGGCGAGGCCAAAATGCATTGTCTCTCCCTGCTCAAGGCGGTGAGAAATGTCTTTTCGTCGCTCTTCAACAAGCTCCGCCCAGATTGAAGTAGCCTCTGACGCATCCCAAAGCTCAGCTAGCATGCAAGCTAGTAAATGGACGTGGATAGCTGTTGTCGAGGATGTAGCAGCGGCCCAGATAGAAGTTGCATCAACCCCAACGTAGGAAGCAAAGATGGACTTGGAGTATTCCTGAGATTCTTTCTGAGTTGCTGCCTTCGAGATTTCCGAAACCCTGGCACCATACGCGCTGATGAGGTTAGGCGAATCTGAACAGATTCCACTAAAGAGTGCGCCTAGCCGGCGAGCTACGACGTGCGACTTTCCAGTTTCTGCATCTTGCTTCCTGGTTGACGTGAGATATCCTTCAATAGGGCGGAACTCCTTTGGGGCCTCGTATTTGACGAGAGTGAAGTCAAAATTGATATTGGCTGCCGCAACAGTTACCTCGTTGGTAGCGGCTGCAAGAGCAGCTTGTAATTTTCCAAACGACGCCATATTGCCGATGAAAGATGCTGGCAACAGTCAAGAAATTTGAGATGTCTACCCCTCAAATAAGGAAAATAAGGGATGGGTTGAAGCTGAAAAGTCCAAAACATTTGCCTTGGCTGTGGCGGACATAGCCACCCAAATTTCATGCTCTGTGAAACAATAACACTGCATGTGGACTAATGCGGCAAAAGATCCCCAAATGAGCGGCAAGAGAGCCACTAAAACTTAAGAATAATGACTCCCTGCAAGCCGCAGCACATGTGGCGTCGATAGTGAGTTTTAACATTGGCTGACTGCTGCACAATTGGGCGGATTGGTGGTTCTTTTCAAGGCCCCTGCTATCTTCAAGTACAGCAAACAAGTACTTTCCGTGCACCGCCTGGGATATTATGGAGAGCTGAGAAAACTCGAGCCTAGGTCACGCAGAATTGATAACTGGCTTTAGTCTACTAACTAATGCTCGCCGATTACCTGGGGATATATTATGCTTAGTGCGGGAAAGAAATGGCAACGTGTTGAGGATGTATTAGAGAAGATGGATTAAAACCTAAGGTACCAACCAACTGGATGAAGACGCTTCTGCTAAGTTACTGGCGCTTCTCCTACGATCCCTTGCCAATCGGCTCATAAGACTGGAAATCGTTGATATCAACTTACATGAATATACTTCTTCCATTGATCACCCGACCATCTATGTTAAAGGTTGTTGATCTCGAACTTCAGGTTAGGTAGAGCCTAAAAGGGAAGAAATATTATTTGAGTTTCAATATCATTTCAATCACTATAACAATTAAGTCATCTCCATTACTTTATGCCCTTCAATACTGCCAAGTCAAGTAGAGCTCGAACTTCTGGCCCGATCCACTATTACCATTATGTGTAATGATAGCAGTATCGTTTGCCGCATGTGCGTTCTTCACATCGAGATATGTACCATCCTTTACATTTCGAATCCTATCTACAGTTAGCTAAGCTTTCACCAAAGCACTGGAGGTAAATTTACTAACTTGACTACCTTGTTCATGTAAGGGCTATCTCTTTTCATGCCCTCTAGAACCCAGTGTGCTGCAGGGTCTGAGAGGTCGTGCTTCGAGGCTTGAGCATTCTTTTGGTGTCCTAATAAAGCTATCAGCCAGTGTTTGATACTCAAGATAATACATATACATACCTTTAGACCAAATGATGTAACCACTGGACGAGCTCATAAGGATGACAGCATCATTAGAACTATCAACAGCGTAAACCTCCCAGGTTGGGCTTATATACCGAGCATCCTGTTCTCTTGATATAGGCGATTAGATAATGACCTTTCAGTGTGGGTATTGGGGAACTGACTTAATCGAAAGAGGAGGCTTGCCCTCATAATTTCCTGCATTCGTCAATTGAAGCAAGTATTGATTATCAGGAGTGTAGCCCTGTGTGATCCTGCTCCTGAACCAAGTACGGAACAAGAGTTCAGGCCGGCTTTGAAGCTTCTTCTCGAGTCCGGCGATTCGAGCAGCCTGTTCAGTAATCTTTGCATCTTTCTGGCCTTGGTCGCCCTTGTCGCGAAGAGCTTGGTCAAGTTTGGTCTGAAGATTAGTCTTGTCCCTCTCCAGCTGTGAGACTGTATCTTTCAACCTCTCGATCTCGTTGTCTTTCTGCGTCTTCTCAGCTTGGCAGGCAGCTTGGGCTTGAGCAAGCTGTGCCGTCAAGCTGGCAGTCTTTGCTTTCTCAGCAGTGAGATCATCAGTCAATTGTTTGATCTTTCTCTTCAGCTCTGCAGCTTCGTCTTTGCAATCTTGAGCATCGTCGTGAGGCTTAGTATTTGCAAATAGCTTGAACGCGCCTACCTCCTGGTCTCCTTCGGGTCCCTTCATAAAGATATTAAGGACATCAGTTGTCTTTTCCCAGGCGCAGGTGACCCTGTAGTCGGAGTCTAGTTGACAAGTGAACCAGGCAGAGTTGCTGCCAAGCGCGCCAATGCTTTGTTTCCCAACCCGGAAGATTGGCACTCTTTCCTTGAGGTCTTTATCATAAGACCACTGCCACATTGAGAGGAAAGACTTCCCTTCGCCAAATCCTTCAGGAGCAATAAATAAACAAAATTCGTTATCTGCCATCACAGGCCAGGTAAGTTTGCTGACCCAAATCTTGCCGGTCTCTTGTGATTGTGGGTTTGCAGGCTTCCAGATGCGCTTAAACTCCATATGGCTCGTGGATGTGGTAGTGTCTGTGGATAGGACAAAGTCAAGCTTATCGTAGTTGTCGCGAGAGGTCATGTTCCATCTGTAGTAGCCTGGTTTGACGGTAAAGGTGTCATCGCCGTTGGCGGTCTTGGTGACCTTGTCGATGGTTATTTTCTGGGACAAGGGAGCCTTCTTGTTTCCTCCGGAATCACTAGACCATTGGGACAGGATAAAGACGGGGTCTCCTGCACGCATCGTACCGGAAGGTAGAATAATGGCAGCTGTCTCATCGCGAGCGGAACTGCCCCAATTGAGTCTGCCTTCATAGACAAACATTTTGAAGATCAAGTATTGAATAGAAATAATAATACAGGTAAATAATGAAAAGGCTAAAACTTTGTAGCTCTTTCCAGATATGTAGGTTCGGCATGAATAGAAAGAGGATTATATAGGAAGAGTCAGACATCATTTACTCTAAAGAATCAATCCTATTTTGTTTGTCCACAATCTTCTGCAAGTTGATGCTAGGCCATAGCTGAACTTTTTCAGCTGCATTGAGCAGCAAGTCATACCCAATCGCATGATATCAGGCCTAATATGCAACCCTACGCTTTGACATCATATTTGGCCCAGTCAATATTTTCTTCTGAGCCATTATCGTATGATACTTGCCGCTGACGTCTCCATACCTCATGCGTATCACGACGAAAGGGTCATCATGCAAAACCCTCTTTGCAGATCTTTTTGCTGTAGGAACAATATTGAGCAGAGTGGCTAGCTGATGGCCGTTTTAGGGTGGCTGAAATACAGACTAATGAATGCAGTCAGCTTCATGACTTACATCGTCTCTTTTACCGATGTGGACGAGTAGGAGAGCTGTATTGACTACTTTTGTCTAAAAAGACCATTTCGATATTATTATGGAGAATTGTAGGATTTGAAAGAAGTGGCTATGTATCAGAGTAAAGTTTATGAGTACGGCAGACTAAGGACGTGTAACATGTGTGCCAGAGTAGAAGAGAAAGTCGACAATCACGAAGAGTTAACCTTGCAGAATCGCCAGGCCATTCGATAGAAGCAAGTAGGAGTTATTAGTGTAGGGATTTCTCAGCAGATGCAGTGCTTTTATATAAACGGCTTGGTTCGTTTCTTGCTATAATTATATTTCACACAAGATTTACAAGGTCCTCGCCCACAACTATCTTAGCTAGGCTACAGCTTCACATCAGTGGTTCTAAGTCTTGCGTCTTTTACTATGATTTCAATGATAATGGTGTATCAGGCGTTGACAACACAAGTCGCGCTCCAAGGGCCGGGAGAGCCGACATGCATGACTGCGGGCCGATCCTTTCCCTCTAAGACTATCAATTGGGAGCTGATGGCCATTTTAGGACTGCTGAAGACGTTAGGCTGAGACATCTCCTGTCAATCGTGGTGAATAGTGGCTGGTGGGGCTACGTTATATCCTTGTCACGTCAAGCTGGTTGGTGTTCATGGGGTTGTCAGCTCGCCACTCCCGAGGAATCCAACCCTTCTGGGACTTACAGCAAGGGTCTAAACCTTTGTTACCTGCAATGAAAGCTACAGGCAATGAGCGGGGTAGAACTCTGATTTGGTCTGTCAGCAATGTCAAAGCGTGCATCGCTGTCGGAGTAGAGCGATAATTGCTGCTGACCAGTCGAGGGGTTTCCTGACTTAGCTTCAGCAAGCCACATATTTATTTCAGCTATCGTCTAGTAGAAGCATGCAGAATATTGTTGTCGAAAGTGCCGCATTAGGTAGACGAGGGTAATATAGAGTATTTACTATCATGGCTTTGCATGGAGACTTTATAGATGCACTCTTTGCTATAGGCTATATAATCCTCATTCTAATCCATACTAACTGTTCCTTTCTGAGCCAGAAACAAATAAACACTTCTTCTTTCTCTATTCTTCCAAACTTGTCCAAGCCAATATGTCAGTCACAGTTGACCCTCACACCCAGTAAGTCCAAGAAGCCAGTCTCGAGTAATATAAACGCCCGTCCATCGATATTAACCACAATTTAGTGACTGGGACGCCCCGCTCCCTCCCCCTCAAAATGTCGAACTCCAAGTCCGCCTGCCCCAGCCTGAGCCCTCACTCTCCCGTGTCCTCGAACCTCTTCCTTTTCCCGCCGGAATCATCGAGAACTTGAAGCATGTTGTCGCCTACGCTGATCAAGCTGGCTACCTTGTCAACTACGCGCATGAGGTGAGCAACAATAAGTGACACTTTTACTTGGGTACTGGCTAACAAGTAAGCGATTCAATCAATTGGACAGCGATTTCCATCTTCAAGGCAAGGTGATCGAGGAACGCAACGCTGTAATCGCACAACTCAAACAAGAGGTCAAGCAACTTGGAGATGACTTCACTGTTGAGAAGGCAAAAGTCGCCGACTTGACCAAGAGACTTGATGAAGCCCGAGCTACCTATGAAGCCAAGTTGAAGGAGAAAGACGAGGAGATCAAGAAAGATGAGGACCAGATCAAGAAAGACCAGGGGCATGATATTGACGACCACAAGACCATTGACAGACTGGCGGCCCAACTTGAATACGAAAGAGCTTCGAAGGCTGAAGTACAGAAGGCCCTCGACCGAAGCAAGACAGCACTTGCTGCGGCAGAGGCTAGTTTGACTACTGCCGGCGCCACTATCTCAAATCTCACCACCCGAGTTGCCTCTCTTGAAGCTGAGCTCGAAGTCGAGAAGAAGGACATTGACAGGCTGCAGAAAGAGACCAAGGAGAAGACAGAAAGAATGTCGCAGCTCGAGAAGAACAACGCTGATCTACAGTCCAAACTTAATGGAGCCCTCCTAGATGTCAAGAACAAGCAAGATCAGATCAACGCCAAGGACTCAACCATTCGTGATCAATCTACTCGAATTGACAACCTTGCCAAGGAATCCAATGCAAAGTCGATCACGATCAACAATCTGCAGTCGCAGATTCATGAACTACAACAGCAGATCCAAAATCTACTGTCGAAGCCAATCTTCCGGTTCAAGTGCAATATCAAGAGCCAAGTGCCCAGCAACAGGGAGATCGTGGTCGATCTAACTGATGGAGGAGGAGCTCGTACGCCTGTTCAATGCTAGTAAGTGTCCCGATATACCAACAGGGGAACATGGTGATCTGACTGTTGTCATACAGTTCCTTTAAAAACAACAACAATCAGATCTGGGATATTTATTCGGTTGCGGGCCATAACAATGTTGTAGTCATCAAGAATACGCGCAACAACTACGTTCTCTGGTCTGCGGGTATGTGCACATTCGCTTTGAGCACGGGATGCTTACTTACTGTTATAGGACGAAACCAAAAGGTTCGCTGCGACCCAGGTAAAGATGTATCGGACGAGGCAGCGCAATAGGAATTAGAGGGCACGACCCTTGATTCAATCAACAGCAACACCGTGATCAAGTAAGTTCATCGCCAGTTCGATTTCGGAGCCCAGCTTACTTTGAAATAGAATCCGAAACGTCAAGGACGGCATGTACCTAGATTTGCAGCAAGGAGATACTACCAATTACACGCCTTTTCTTACCTGGGATAGTAATAACGGATTGAACCAGAGGTTCAGGATCTCGAAGCACTAGGGGATGACTTTTGTATTGTGAAAGGATTCTGATTTAGGTACTGAAGAATGCTTTGAATAAATTCCTTGTGCTATATTAGGTAGTAATTTGTGCGAATTATACGACTAATGGCATTGAAATGCAGCCCCCAAGTGTTAGAGATGAAGTAGTTGTTAAGTGAAGTTTTTAATGTAGTAGATAGTAGTATTGTACTTGAGCGTTGGATTCGATTATCGCTACAACCGTTGACAGGGGATATAATAGCTAAATAGTGACCTAAGATATTTATTCACTGATGAATTATTCATATCGAGATCTGTGTGACTTACCTCATTCAATATCCTCAGGAGCGTCATCCTCGCCTTCAACCTCCGGAACAACATCCGTAGTGGACCCCTGCCAGAGAAACATCCCCAGACCAGCAGTGCTGAGAACCACAAGGACCTTTAAAAACCATGCCGTTAAAGCTCCATACTCCGTCACCCAGCTCGCTATCCACTGCATACACGGCGTGACCAGCGCACGACGTTCCTCTTCCAAGTCTGGATTGACAGAGTATATCACCGCAAGGATCGCGAGTAGCGTGAGGGTCAATATGAGGGCCACGAATACTTGGAGGAAGGCAAGAAAGACGGCGATGTTTTTGGTCGTGCGGAGGACTTCGAATCCCGCGGCAACGAGGGGCGTGACTTGGTCGAACGCCGCATGGACTTGTTTTGAATATGGCATGCCCATGATGACTGTTTGTGGCACGTTCAAGGTAGATAGATGGCTGTGGCTTTGGGATGTGCAAATGAAGCATCAATTGATGGCTGTTGCAAGCCTGAAATATGTTGGTTTCTGACATCATCATGTGATGTCAGAGTGGCGAGGAGTAATGTCGCTGACCTTGATTGTAAGGTACTCAAACCACGGGAACTAATAATAAATTACACCTGGAACTCACAACACGGCCAATTTCCCCGCTCCAAAGCTTTATGCACTCCCACGCATATTAGCCATTCCACGGTTGGCACACTTGACTGCCATCATATCTAATCTTATCTCAATTCACATCTAATTGAAAACCTCTTAGACCTGCTTGATTTCACCACCACGAACGCTCTTACAACCTCGGGCGAAAAAGCCTTGTTGTTCACCACCAATCTCTTCAGGGACCTGGGATCTCTCAGAGCACCATCTCCAAGACCAATCCTTCAAGCCAGCTTTCTCAAAAGCAGTCTTGACCTCCATCTCGGTAAACCCCATTTTCGACATGGTATGGTTAGACAACTCTTTTGACATGGTAGCTTCGGGGCAGCCACTCTCTGACGAAGCAACCAAGTCGATGATCAGAAGCACACCACCAGGACGAAGCTTTTCGCTGAGTTTCTGAATCATCGCTGCGTAGTCTTGTACGTGGTGGAGAGCCATGCACATGACAATGAGATCGAAGTCATTGAACTCTGGAGTGTCAAGATCGGGAGAGGGTGATGCTTCGGGGTTCATCAAGTCCCCATGTATAGCCCTCATTTTGTCTGTACAGAATCCAGCAGCTTCTGCAAGCATGTTGTATTGCTCAACCATCTTGGATGAGATGTCAATGCCGCGGACGATGGAGACATACGGAGCGAGAGCCTAAACAGTCAGTCACTACTAGTATTGCAAAAGACAGGGGTACTAACTCGAGAAGCAACGCCGTTGCCGCAGGCATAATCAAGCATCTTGAACTGATCCGGCTTCTCGGGAATGCCGATCCAACCAAGGTTCTGGCGTAACTCGTCGGATATCTGGTTACATAACCGCTGAATCCATGGGTGCTTGAACACTTCAGCGGCGACTTGGCTACTCTTGTTAGACCGAGACTGATAAGCGTTCGGGGACTCTTACTCGAAGTGCTCTTTGTTCTTTTCTCCAAGGGCCTTGGCCTCGTCACTGATACTGTTGATCTTGTCGCCCATGACTGGAAATATCTCTTAGACACAGGCTGGAGGTGATTCAAGGTAAGAACGAAGTAAACAGAATGAGGAACTATTCAATTTTAAGTTGAAAGACATTAAGCTTTGGCTAACAAGCTTTTATATACGGATGTGTTCAGCTGTATTAAAAGTCTCCGGATAGTATGTCTCCGCAAAGTTTCCGTGGAGACAAAAATGTGATAAGGCGTTTTTCTAACCCTCAAGGTTCACAAGATTACTATTAATAAAGTTGCTTGTGTATTGGTGAGAGCTGTTCGTGAAACCAGTCATTTCGGTTGATGAGTCTGATTGACTGATATTCTTCAGTGCCGAGTCTGACATGGGTCTGGACTAGTAGGCATTTATTTCCATCTACCGATTCCATTGGAGAGGCTATGAAACGTATATACTCATGCTACGAGCCGCATAAGTTTGTCTGTTAACCCAACTGTCATGAGTACAAATCGATACAAGCGTCTCAAGGGCATGCCTCCAAGATCATAGATGTTAAGGACTTGTTGGTTGCTGATAGAAAGCCGCTCTATCCCTTACAAGCATAGTAAAGAGGTGCGTCGCTCAATTTGTTCCAGAGAGTGACACGTACTTTCTTCTTATACTCTATCATCAAAAGGCTACTATTCAGATGCACAGACTCGAGGACCAGGTTCATCTTGTCACTTACCATCCATACCTTGGTAGCGCCAGGAACTCCAATTAAGATTCGGCCATATACTTTCGGTCGCCGGAACCGATGAACATCAGATCATGAGGACCGGAATTTGTCTTCGGAATGTAGCGCCTGTCGGTGGAGAAAGCGAGTCTTTGCAGTTACAACCTCTAAAGATCCGATTATATAATCGGGAGTTGGAGATGGCAAAACACCGAGATCATGTACTTCAGTTATTCTTTATAAACAATGTCTTCACGCATGAAACTCAATTCACAGGCACCTGAATATTTCCCAGTCCGGAACTTTATCCTGCTTGTAAACCTTGCTCCACGTTTACCAAAATGACTGTTGCGAATACTACCAAAGCACTCTTCATTGATTCAGAGAACAATCCCAAGATCATTGAACGACAAGGCCTCCCGAAACCAAGCAACGGTGAATTGCTCATCAAAGTCCTATACTCAGGCGTTAATCCCGCCGACATCAAGCATGCGACTCACCTGGGAATGAACAATACCGTCATGGGCCATGATTTTAGCGGTCAAGTCCTGGAAACAACAAAACCCAACTCTGTCTATAGGCCTGGAGATATTGTAGCCGGATACACGCCCGCAGGTCTTCATCAACCTGTTCACTACGGAGCTCATCAAGCTTGCATCACATGTCCGGAAGATATGCTGTTCAAAGTCCCCGATAATCTTCCTTTGCCCGACGCAGCGAGTTTGACTGTTGTTGCCATGACAGCCGCTGACGCGGTATACAACCTTTTCAAATTCCCCCTTCCGACGGAGAACGAAAGACTGGCCTACAATGTACCGTTTCTGCTTTGGGGAGCGACAGGTTCCGTTGGGTACTGCGCCCTTCAATTCGCTATCGCAAGCGGCGTGTCTCCCATTTTCGTCACCGCAAACCCTGCGCAATTCGAGCATCTACGCTCTCTCGGAGTCGAACATCTGTTCGAATACATGGACGAAAATGTCCACGAGTCTATCGCCAAAGCTTTGAGCGACTTGGGCTTTGACAAGTTCTTATACGCATTTGATGCAGCAGGAGCTCCAGATTCGGGCGATCAGGTGCTAAAAGCTGTAGCAGACGACACCTTCATTGCTTCTACCGTGATAAGAGACGAAAAGCGCTTCAAGATGCCTGTTGGCGCAACCAATATCGACTTTGTGATTCAACCTCCCGGCGCTCATCATCCGATTTCCCTTCCTGCGCGACCTGCGGACCATGCTAGAGCTTGGGAGGCCTTGAAATGGGCTATAGAGAATTATGGGAAGAAATTCCGCTTGCCGCCGGTCCGTGTAGTAGAAGATAGTGCTGAAGTTGCACTGGAAGAGATTAAGCGTTTTGTCAAGCAAGGTGGAGGGTTTTCTAAGATTTCTATTAAACAACCATTAGCATAGGCATTTGCTTAGATAAAGTTTTTTTTCATGAGTATACTAACGTTGATCAGGTAATCCCATGAACTAGGTCCTCTACGAATCTGCTTCTGTATTTTGGACTTTCAGCTTCACAGAGGATGCACGGTCTCCCAATGCTTCACAAAGCCATATACCTATCCTGGCAACCTCGCTGAACAAGGTACCTGAGAAATGAGATCAATGATGCGTCCATAATTCTATGTGATGCGTTCCCTGTTCTTTGTCGGGAACCAGGGCCGGATTTCGGGATTTCGGGCTTGCCGAGGCCCTGCCGAGGATGCGGTGCAAACCCATCCTGTTCGCACATGGCCACTAACTCCGGGTTTCCTGGTCCAATACTCTGACTAGCGATATGGTATCAACTTAATACCTTTTTGTTGTTGATGATTACTATTCTCGAGGGGTATGCCTCGTATCTTACATCTTACTTGTCACCTTGCATCTGGTTCCTTACAATTCATGGCAGGAAAGCTTTCACATCTTCCACCTTTGTCTCTTTATGGCTCCAGAAGACTATCGAGTTATCTTTGGAAGTCCAATATATGGTAGACTAATCAGGTGAGGTTTCTCAAGGCCACCTCAACCTCCTCTCTATACTATAAAATCACCTCTTCCCGTTTCGGAGGGGGTGGCTGATTTATTGACTCGCTATTTATCAAGGCGTCAATCGATGCTTGAAGCATAATACCCGTCCATATCAGATTTCACGACTAGGAGTAGGTCATAACAGCCTGGCCAACAAATATCGATACCGCATCTCGCAGCGCCATTACCCCTTTTACAGGCAGCTACCTGTGACTACGATTTCCTCATTCTGCGCTACCTTTATGGATACCCTGATATAGCAACAAATATATAACGAGAAAGTGATATTAATATAGATATCGATATTGTCAGTGAATGCTGGGTAGCTATCTGGTTATCAGCTATATTGACTTCAAGCAATCCGAGTCGCGCACTAGCACATTCACCATCGGACGCTTCCATAGCAAATACCGGTTATCTCATGTTAGAGGCACGCAAGAAAAATAACTCAGTAGCATATAACATGATGCATTTGCTGTATATCGGGCCAGTTTCCCGACATATGCATACGTCTTACAAGGATCAAAGCCAAACAATTGGCCAGCACTCCACTGTTGTTGGTTGAACACATACTGATACATCAACAAACATGGATTATCGGACGTTTGACTCCGCAGTCCGAGTTCATATATCATGATCTGTTACTCAGGCCACCATTTCGCTCTCAAGTCTCTTCGCTCCTTGACATTCCACAACCAAGATGTCATCGTCTGCTCGCAAGAAGCCTACGGATTCGAGTGCGGTTGGTTCATCACCGCCGCGCTTAGACCTCTCAGAGAGCGGTCTTCTACCACCAGAGCATTGGTCACAATTGCCAGAGGTGAGCTTTTAAATGCGGTTGAGCTGCTGTTGCTTACTTAGGCCGTGCCAAAGGAGGAAAACGCGGTAGAGGATGGGGACTCGGCGGTGCTTGACAACGCGAGCTCGACAGCCTCATTGACGTCTAGTATTCTTCAATATAGAACTATCAATGGGAGGGCGTATCATAGTGAGCGGGGAAACCCTGAGTACTGGTGCGCTATAGCGATGAGGTGTGATGGTCACGACTGACTTTGAGAAGGGACCCTATCGACGATACTGGCCAAGAGGCAATGGATATAAAGTAGGTTAGGAAAAAATGTCTTTGAGACTAGCTGACTATTGTGATATCTAGTCACCATGTGCTCACTCTCTTACTGGGTGGCAAGTTGTACCTGGCACCAGTCCCAGACAATATTCAGGTAGGGCGGCCTGGTGCTAATATGAAGGGGCATACTGACCAACATGGTACTTCAGACTGCTGTAGACATAGGAACGGGAACTGGTAGGTAATCTGTACGAGTACCAACCAGCGGCGATTAACAAATTGATAGGAATCTGGGCCATGTAGGCTCACACTAATCCATGCAACCGAAGCGAACCTCACGCTGACATGAAACAAAGGGAGTTTGCAGATGGGTTCCCGAATGCTTCCGTCATTGGTACTGACCTCGCGCCGATCCAGCCTGGTTGGATCCCTCCCAACCTAGAGTTGTAAGCACTGGCGATGAGAGAAATACGTCTGCGTCCATCTTTTACTGAACTCTCATCAGCCAAATTGAAGACTGTACCCAAGAATGGACCTTCCAACCCGATACATTTGACTACATCCATATGCGCTGGCTCGTTGGCAGCATCGCAGATTGGAAGTCTCTGTTCAAGGAAGCCTACAAGTGCCTTAAACCAGGTGGCTACATCGAGAGCTACGAGCCATCATCACGCGTCGAAAGCGACGACGGTACAGTTCAGCCAGGTAGTGCCTTAAGCCAATGGGAGAAGTTCTTCGTCGAAGGTGGACGTAAGATAGGACGACCGTTTACGATTTTCGAGGAGAACATCCAGAGAGAAGGGATGAGAGAAGCAGGGTTTGTGGATATTCAAGAGC
The DNA here is from genome assembly GCA_013183765.1 of Fusarium xylarioides. Taxonomy (NCBI): domain Eukaryota; kingdom Fungi; phylum Ascomycota; class Sordariomycetes; order Hypocreales; family Nectriaceae; genus Fusarium; species Fusarium xylarioides. Next base: position 89,211 of record SRZU01000074.1, read on the forward strand.
AGAACTTCAAGGTATGTTATTCCTTATTATAGATTTAGTACTGGTTAAAGTTGTGATAGAATCCTGTTGGGGGATGGCCAAAGGATCCGAAGCAGCGAAGTGTTGGGCAGTTTATGCAGGCTGCCTTTGAACAAGACGCACAAGGAACTGTTCTTCATATGGCTACTGCGCTGGGATGGACCGAGGAAGAAGTCACTGTTTTTATCTCGCACTTTAGACGTGAGATTCGATCCTCCAAGATCCACTCGTATTTCAGGCAGAAGGTTGTTTGGGGACGAAAGCCTCTTTAAGGCTGGACTATTAGGTTTCATGATTATCGTGGGGTTACTTAAGCTTCCTTACTTATTGGTTGAGAATGAAATGCATATTCTGTTGCTATACATCATTCTATAACTTGGAGGAGAGTGTCTATGCCACAGGATGGACCGTGAGGTCACCGCCCCAACCCAAGGCTACAAAGGAACTATCTTCAATATACTCTATACATTTCACGGACCCTAACTTCTTGGTGCAGTTATGTGCCGTAACTTTCTACTGTAATAACTTGCAATTTGCAAGTACAGTTGCAACTGACGCCTTAGCAGCCTCCTCAACTAACGCCGCCTTTAAATTAAGAACCCCAAGAACTGGCGTAACACCAGATAACTGGGACACGAACCAAGTATACTGAAGTCCATTTCCATCTACTGAGCTCAGCTGGTGCTAATGATCAGTCAGCTAACAGAAACTAGGTCTCCTTCTTTCATCTTACTATAGCATAACTTTACATGCTAAGGATGGAAGGATATTACATATGTAGCGTTGGATGGATTTGCGAGATCATGGAGATTATTGTAATGATTAATGTCATCTATTAAAAAAGTAGTAGCAGCCAATCAGGTCATACATCCCCATTGTTACACCAATTTCATAAGCGATTGCACTTCATACAGCAAGCTCACAGCCCATAACCCGCACTTAATGACCTCTGTATGCTCCATCGTACCCTGCCGCAGCCCGATCATCAACCCTTCCATAATCAGCAGGCAACTCAACTAGGTTCTGCGCATGCATCTCATGTGTCCTCTCGTCGTGCAACTCATATCTCGTCTCTTCATGAGGCTTTCCCGCATCACTATCCTCCAATTGCTGCGAAGACTTTCTCTTTTTCCCCCGCAGCACAAGAAAACCCAGAAGTCCTATGGCACCGAGCCCGCCAATGACAGATCCGACCGCGATTCCAGCCTTGGCGCCGGTGCTGAGGCCGGCTGTGGACGGTGTTGATGGGGTCGACGAGGAGGATTCGGACGAGGATGTCGATGAGGACGCAGACTCGGACGCAGATGAGGTTGTGGAATCGCTGGTCGAATCGCAGGAACCGAAGTCGCTTTGGCAACCAGTGCTACAGTAATCTAGAGAGCGAAGTTAGCGTTGTCGAACTGTGTAAGAGAGACTCGTCCGTCTCGCGGGGTCACTTACCCGAGGTCTTGCCACAGTATCCTTTTGCCGAACAGCAATCGCCAAACGTGCTGTCGAGGCAGGTAGCATTGGTATCCGAATTGGAGCCGCAGTTTCCGTCAATAGATATAGCACTGAGGCTCGTTGACGCCGCCGCCGTCGAGGTCGAAGTCTTGTCAGATGTCGCTGTTTTCGTGGAGGACTCGTCACTGGATGAACAGCTACCGAACATGTTTTGGCACCTGTTGAGATCAGTGTCAGCGAGGTCTAGAACCGTGTAGAAGAAGCTAAGGTCTGCAATGCCGTCTGGATTGACGACATGATCGCCTGACGAGAAGCGCATAGTAGTCCCGCTCTTCAAACAGAAGACTAAACTTACCCAGTACCACAATACGTTGCATTCTTGCCACAGTATCCCTTCTCAGAGCAGCAGTCTCCATACGTGCTGCCCTCACAAGTGATGTTGCTACTAGTCGACGTCGCACCACATGACCCCGACGTGCTCACAAGCTGTCCATCATCGCTCGACGAGCAGCTACCAAAGGCCTCTTGACAGCCCTCATGACAGTATGCTGAAGTCTTTCCGCAGAATCCTTTCTCGGAGCAACAGTTACCGAAAGTGGATTTGAGGCATGTCGCATTAGTCTCCGAATTGGAACCACAGTTGCCGTCTTTGCTAGTAGGATTTTTCGCGCGCGGTAGTAAAACGGGAGAGGATGAGCTGAGACCAGTTAGTTAGGGAGGATTTTAAAACAAGAGGTCCGTGTAGCTTACAGTCCAAAGTTGAAAGGGAATGAGGCTGAGGCTAGAGAAAGTATACACAGAAAGTACACCAGGGAGAGCTCCATGATCGCTGGTTTGGCTTAGGCAAAGGCAAACGACGCAGAAGGAATTCCCCCTCGGCGTCCTAGCAGGGCACAATGCCTTTATGTGGGCTCACTCTTGGAAACGACCCTGGTAAATCCGCCGAGGTTAATTTGATAATCTCCCTGCTCCAACGAGTCCACTCCCCCCAAAGCTTCATTTGCCCCATAGGGCTAGACAAAAGTACCTAACAATAGACTCTGCGCCCCCAAGAGAAGAGGCTGTGAACGGTTCGGCCCGGCATGGCGTCCATTGATGTGCTCTTGTCTTCTTAAGCAAGTTGCCAGCTTCAAGTTGGTCAATTTATCTGATAGCACAAGCGATGCTGTAACGTGGACAGTTATGCCCTCTGCTTCACTTTCTTGCCTTATCAACTAAGCGAGGAATGGGTACATTTTTAAACAAGGGAGACTCGTGTCAGCAACAAGGTCATCCATGGTTTATGATCCAGGGTGTAAAAGACGCCTTGCTCTTCTTTGCCAACGCTCCGTTTTAGAATTCAGGAGAGACCTACACGAGACCAATGGCATCAAAAGCCGTTGTCTGGGATGAGCCCTGAAGGTTTGGCGCAGGCTTACTGTGGAGAAAGGATCGCTGTCGGAGCTCGTTTGACTACCAATCAAAGCAAGTGGTGTAGTGGAAGCAAGCTTTGGACCCCAAGCGCGGGTTGACCGCTTTAAGCGCGGCACGGTTGGTTCCTTAACGGAAGCGATCGCCTTACCGACCGGGCCTGGACTTTAGAGGATGATGCTAAAATATTTCCGTCGCTTTGGGTCTAGGTCCTGAGTTTTCTTGCCTCCCCAAGTCCGACGGTGTTTTTGGTCCTGCGGCACATGAAAATAATTCGAGATCTTGGCGTCAGCGTTATTTTAGATGTGGAGATCGTTATTTATCAACAAGGCTTAGTCTTTAGACGGTTAAATGTCTCCGACAGGACTAACAAGAATGGGACATATAATAGGCTCAAGAAGATCCGAGCCTTGCACTCGGTTCTTCTGTCCCTGCCTCAAGTATCTTTAACCATGTTGTTTTCCTTCCCTCAAGTCGTCGGCCATCTGGCCCTGGTTCTTGGACTTCTACCCAATCTTGTCCTCGCCCAGTGTGGTCCAGACAACGACGGAGCACGCTGCCCTTTGAACGTCTGCTGTTCCTCGGCCGGGTACTGCGGAACAACATCCGTATACTGTCAGTAACATCTCTTCAGGACATGCTGGCTTGAGGTTGGTTTGCCGCACACGTTCTCAAACGCATCAGAAAGTATCTAGTCTTTCTGAGCAGGCGAGGTCTACATCACATATGAGAAGAAACTCGTTGTTTGAATATGCGCATATGTACACGCCGTTCATCCTTAGGTCCAAGGGCATGGCCCGAGGTAGCTTGGGATTGCATGAGCAAAGGGGAACAACTATAACTGCCGACCTTGAGTCAAAGAAAAGATGCAGTTTGCTGATTGATTGATATTCCAACTTTTTCACTATTACTTCAAAATACTCGATGCTGACTGAATATCAGTACCATTCAATATATCACGCTTGTTTTGATAACATACTGGTGTAAAGCAGATGCGTGTGTGAAGACGTTCGCAGTCGCGTCGACTCATTTGCGATCGGCATAACTTGAAAGACGTGGAAAGTCCGGCGTTTCGGTCGGCGAATACGAGTCGCGAGCCTCCGACAATCGCGTCTACTGGTAATTTATGCCGAGCAACGTTATTCCAAGTTTTGGGTGGGAGGCAAAGAAAAGGATCTATGATGTAATACGGATAAGCCGGGTTAGTGATGACTGACTAACGAAGAAAATGTACCAGTTGGCTGGTTCTGTCAGCATCGGAAATGCCTTCTGCTCCAAATGCATTTGACTTTCGCAAGTGCCTCTGAATGGTCGGATCGGTTTGCCTCATGTTCCGTGCGCAAGCCACCTCCTTACGGCCCGCGAACACCGAACTATGGTTGTTGATGATGTATGTCTATGGCAATACTCGAGCATCAATTTGCCTATGCCCTGGAAATTATAAAATCTGCTGTCCTCTTTGCTCGAAAGTCGAACATTAATCAACTATTTATCTCTTCTATCCAACCTAATCCAAAGACCCAAAACTCCAAGACTGTCCAACATGTCCAACATGTCCAACATTCCGCGCATCGATGTTCACCATCATATTATCCCTTCCCAGCTTGAAGGTCAGTTTCTCTTACTTCATCATCTCTTAGAATAAGCTATCTAATCAAGCAACTTCTAGGAGTTGGCGCTGGGCTGAAAGGCATGAAAGTCCCCTCATTGAGCGTCCAAAGTGACAGGGCCTTTAACCAACATCACCTCTGCCATATACTCCGTCAGCACCCCAGGAGTCACCCACATCGCTGACCCCAAAGAGAGCGCCAGGCTTGCTCGCGCCATGAATGAATACTCCGCCAGTCTTCGACATGCGAACCCGAAGAATGGATTCTTTGCGACAGTTCCGTCTCTGCAGCACACGGACCTTGTACTCGAGGAACTACGCTACGCTTTTGATACCCTGAAGGCAGATGGAGTCACCTTGTTCACCAGCTATGCTACTCCCCAGGGATATCTTGGACACCCCGAGTATGTCCCGATCTGGGAAGAGCTGAACCGCCGCAAAGCCCTTGTCTTTGTTCACCCCATCAATAACATTGCGGCTGTCTACTTTGACGATCGCCTTCCGATGCCCGCTTTTGATTGGCCCCACGAAACAGGCCGTACAGCCATGGACATGATTTTGAACAGACGCCTCGAGCAGTTTCCCGATGTCAAGATCATTCTCTCACACGCTGGCGGAACACTTGCTGCACTTGTCCAGCGAGCGACGATGATAGCTCTCCCTGAATTTGGAGAGATAATCAGCGCCGAGGACATCATTAAACAAGCGAAGCAGTTTTACTTTGATACAGCGCTTTCAGGAAGTCAGGAGGTGTTTCCTATGATTCTGAACTTCGCTGAGCCGGGACATTTACTTTTTGGTAGTGATTTTCCGCATGCACCTGAGGAACTGAGCAAGGGCTTTACTAAGTTTGTTGATGATTACTCCTTGGAAGATGAGAAGAAGAAGGATATTTACTACGAATCAGCTTTGAAGTTGTTCCCAAGACTCAAGGAAAGTTTCCACGAAGATTAGGCCAGAGGTAGACATAAGTTTATTTACATGTAAAATAAGATGTTCGATTCAAACGCACTTCCATTTACTCGACTCCCTAAGCCAAGAAGCAAAGTCCTGAAGACCAGGTTCCTGTACCCTCAAGGTCTGTATATCCGCCTTCCAACCCGCATCTCTGAACCACTCAAAGCTCTTTGACGCATCCTTAACCATCCATAATACCGGATATGCTACCACCTTGTATGTCTGGGGTAGCTCCTCTCCAACCACGTCTCGGAAGACCTCTTGAAGCTCAGAAAAGCTCAACTCATCACCCGCTAATGCTAGTGCCTTCCCCGCCCAAGCGTCTGGGTTCAGGAGAGCTTTTGCTGCAAAAACGCCAATATCATGGGTGCTAATCAGCTGCATCTTTCGATCTCTAGGCATTCCCTCTGCCCATAGGGACGCCATCATCTGACCGAAGAAACCAGGGTTATAGCTGTCCATAAAGCCTGTTGGTCTCAGAATAGTCCACCGTTTGTTGCCTTTGCATAATTCCCGCAGTCTGAGCTTAATACGGTGCTTTGCGGCAAAGTGAGGAATCTCGGTTGGTTGCGACCAGCTAACCTCATCGCCACCACGATCAACACTGGAGAATACTATATGATCTACTGATGCATGCGACGATGCTGCTTCAATAAGAGGCATTGCTTGTACTTCATCATTTGGCGGAACCGTGACGATGAAGACTGATGATATGGCTGGGTGCTGTTCGAAGATTGGCTGCGGCGTTTGAGTATCTCCTTGCACAAGGGTGATTGATGGATACTCTTGTCGGAGGGACTGAGCCTTTGGCGATTCAATAGACCTTGTCAACGCGAGGATTCTGGTGTCTTGATGTCCAGGCAAATTGCTTATTGTCTTGTATAGCGCGTCGATGGTGGCTTTGCCTTGTTGGCCAGTAGCCCCGACAATGAGAATATTTCGCGTCATTTTGGATTGCTGTTACTGAAAATTGCCGATGTTGTAGGTTGTTTGTTATATCAACAATGAATCAGTTTGTGACGAGGCTGATATATCAGCCGCGGAGACTTTTCGGGGCCTTTTTGCCTTGCTGACCAACATGGCGCAGCGGTAGCTTAACGTCACCTGGGTGGCTGATAAGAAGCACCAAAGCAATTATCTACGAAAAGCCAAATTTAGCTCAATTCAATTCCCATTACTCGTAGTTATAGCCCTGACATATGTTGATCTTATGCTGACCGCCGCCAGGTGAATGCCGGTCAGATAATCTTGGAAGATTAGCGTCATTGGGAGTCGTTGCTACTGACAGTAGCGTAGGTCAGGGGATGGTATCTACTGGGTGGCGTTTCAGAAGGTTGGCATTACCATTCTTTGAGCGGTTCTTGCTCAGAGTATTAACTGCCACGTTCCAAAAGCTTAATCGCGACGATGCTACGGTCACTTTAACCCATGTATAGGTTAATAGAGAGTTCTAGTCCAGGACAAAAGAACTGGGCCATATATTTATGGATACTGGTGTTATCAGTGACTTGTCGGTGTTGACATAAGGGTCATCTTCTCCTTCGCGGTCAAAAGTTGGAGTAGCACCAAGTCTCGTTCTTCCACCAACTTATCCCAATTAACAGCCCCCAAGCTCTTATCCACACTCTCTTGGAGCGCTAAGATCCTCTGCTCACTCCAGTCAAACCTATGCTTCAAAATATCATCCTCCCATCCACGAATTGCCGGCCCAAGTCTCTCCATCCGCTGCGAAAACCCTTCCGGTCCGCCTCCACCACCAAGAGCATTCGTAGCAATTGGACCCGTCAGAGCCCAGCGAAGTCCAGGTCCAGACGTGACAGCTGCATCGAGATCTTCCGCAGACACAATGCCCCTGCTGATGAGACTATACGCTTCATTGTTGATTGCGGCTTGAAGACGGTTTGATACAAAGCCGGGGACTTCGTGATGAAGAAGGATCGGCCTTTTCCCAACGGACCTGTAGAAGTTCAATGTGATGTTGACAGACTCGCTGCTTGTACCGGGATGAGGTACTACTTCGACTAGGGGGATCAGGTGGGGTGGGTTGAAAGGGTGTTTGATGAGTACACGGGTGGAATCTTGCTTGCACTGCTGTATAAATTCCGAAGATCTGATGAGGACGAGGCGATGACAACACCCGGCCAAGCATGCTTGTCTAATGTCGCAATAAGGCCCCTTTTCAACTCTAACCTCTCAGGTCCATTCTGTAAGAGATCAGTTAGCGTCATGGTCATTCTAGATACATACATATTCCATAAAGGACATATTTACCTCCTGAATAAAGTCGGCCTCAACTAGCCACGGTATAGTGTCGTAAACAAACTCATAGTTGGAGACAAGCTTACTATAGTCCCCAAACCCTTCCAGATACGACCGTGACTGCTCGAAATATGCCTTGAGGACATTTTCAGCTCCTTCAACGGGGTCAGAAATTGTGACATTCAGGCCTCTTGACAGGAACAGAACTGCCCATCCCATGCCAATCACCCCACAGCCAACAATCGCTACAATACGTATCTCTTAAGCCATTTCGAATGCCTAGGAAGAATTGATGAGTTGTTAGTGATTGCTCACGATGGGGCCGGAATTATTAAAGTTCTATCAATAGATGGGGCAAATTGGTTACCTGTTAATTACTCTCCTCTTTACTCACTACTTGAACTCACACTCCGGTGTATCCATTGCACCAACTAAACTCGGTGTCTGAGCCGGGGGAAATCCGGGGAGGCGATACCGGACTCTAAAATTACGGACCGACGACGGCCGACAAAGGCGATGAACGGCATTTTACAGACTGAGAACCCGCAAAGGCCGGATTGTGCAATCATATTATATATTACTTGATGTACACATTGTCTGTTGAAAATTAGCTGCAGCGATAACCGTGACTAGCCGCACAACTTCGAAGCATAAGCCGAGCTTGACTTGACTTATGACCCGCTAGAACTCACTACCCTACCTAGACTGTCCACTTCAATTCACCATAATGACTACCAAAACTTCCAACGAGACCTACGGTGCAGGAACCACTGTTGACACGGAATTCAGTCCTCCTCCAGCAGAGTGTGAACGGATATTACGCATCTTTGCTGCAAGGACACCCGGTTTCACCAAAGATGAGGCTCTCCTCAGCGGTGTGCATCCCAGGACCAATCAAGTCTCAAGCCGTCACAGCAGTCCTACATGCAATGGTCGGTATAGTCGGTGTCGAAATCCTTCACCTTCGCGGGATCACCACCAGCAGCCAAATAGATATCGACGTCAACCACGCTGGCCTCTACCCCGCTACAGCAGCACTTGTCACCATCGACGGCGTCACAGGCCCAGAGGTGATCAAATTGCCTACTGTGCCGCAGTGGGATAAGGACCGTGCTTCCAACTCGCCGCTTGTGTACCGCGGAACGGCTATTTATGAGACTGCTGATAGGGGCGTGTGGTTCCAGCTCCACGGTTCGCTTGATTCATGGAAGATGCTGGCTCTTCTTGGTATCAGTAAAGACCTCGACAGTGAGATTCTTACCAACGATGCTGCGTATGAGCTCATTCAGGAGCGAGTTCTTACGTACCGTGCCCGAGAAATCGAGCAGCTCGTGGTGGAGAAGGGTCTTTCGGGGTCAATTGTCTACTCTCCTGAAGAATGGCGTCAGACAGAGATGGGCAGATCTCTCTCACGACATCCTTTGGTCAACTACAAACAACAGGCTCACTGCGCGGCCCTCCCGCATGTTTCTTTTCCCATCCTCGAGGACAAGAGACCACTTGCTGGTATTAAAGTTGTCGAGTTGACTCGCATCATAGCTGGTGCAGCTGCCGGTGCCGCCCTCGCATCTATGGGCGCCGAGGTCATACGCGTCAACTCGTCAAAGCTCAAGGATTACACGCCAGTTCAACCATCTTCCCTGATGGCTGGCAAGACAACCATCGACCTAGACCTCGAAGACCCAGCCGACCATAAGAAGCTGATGCAACTCTTTGAGCAAGCCGATGTCATCTTGCAGGGCTACCGCCTGGGATCATTGAGCCGAAGAGGTTTCGGTCTCGAGGCTGCGCTTGAACTAGCAAGTAAACGAGGCAAGGGCGTCGTCTATGTGGATGAGAACTTGGCCCTGATGGTTATTACGCAGAGCGACCTGGGTGGCAGCAGGTAGCAGACGCCGCGGCGGGGAGCTCGTATGTTATGGGCCAATCGTTCGGCTGTCCAAAAGGCCAAGGCGTCCTGCCCAGTCTGTCTATCTCAGACATGTCTACAGGTATCCTGACTGCCTTGACCACCATGTGTAGTATTCGAGATCAGGCCAAGTTCGGTGGATCATACCATAGCCATGCCTCACTTACAGCTTATAACATGGCGACTCTGGATCCTGAAGTTTGCCTGTATTAAAGGGAGGTGGTTCAGAAAATTAGCGATAAGTATGAGTTCCTAACTTGGTTGTGATGTTCATGTTGCACCTCTGTACTATTCTATCTTGGATGCTTGGGAAAAGAACAGCGAGCTTATTAAGGATGAAAAGTACTATGTTCACTTCCCTGATTCTGTCTTTGGGTCTGACTTATGTGTTCTTGGACCGGTTGTGCGGTATGATAAGGCAGAGTACTCGCCGAAGTGGAACAGTGCAGCAGTGCCATTATGCCATCATGAGTTCAGAATGTTTTCAAATTAATGAGAGGAGCCTCTAGCTTAGGACGATGAAGTAAAAGGTCGATTTCTATCCTATGACCCCCAGGACTATAGTGATATATATCTTGTCCATGCCATATATTGTGATTGCTGCTTACTGAGACTGGTGCCAGAAATAAACACTGAATAAGTGACTTTATCTAGGACATTCATTGGCTTTGCTGATTTAAGCTCTCAACCGCAAGTCTCAACTGCAAATAACACATCTAGCTCCTAACTTAGACATTATACCATACAGTTGCTCACTTTGGGCAGGCATCTTTACTGGCAGTGCACTAGAATAGTCTTAGACCTCCCAGGTTGTTGGAACTTTGGTATAGAGCCAGTTTATGTTTTATATCTGCCCTGCGAGCGTTGGGATTGAAGTGTATATTTTACTTGTTGATCTAAAGTAAAAAAGTCTCAGTTGTCTTATAACAGTAAATACTATTTCTTACTAAAATTCCAGACCTCATATCCTAGCAACAGAAGGCCTACCTATACTAATATGCTTCTGCATCCTCTTCACAGCCTCCTGCGCATCATCATTCATATCATGAAACAATAACCAATTAAACATTCCCTGCTGCAGTCTGGGCAGAATCTTGTCCATATTGTCACCAGCCTCTTCATGTTGGAAGAAGATCATACGGCCAACCTTAGCGGTTTGTTCTAGCTGTTTCTGCGCATGAGGATGCCTGATGGAATCGTAAGCAGATAGTCCTGCTTGGATAAAGGGAGCTAGCTCTGCGCCATGCTGGGGAAGCTTGACGATCTTCGCGAGAACATTGGATAGGACTAGGGCATCGTCTAGACCCTGGGCTGTTCCAGCTGCTTGGAAAGGTAGCGAGGTATGGGCACTGTCTCCGACTAGAGCGACCTGACCACGGTAGTATGATGCTGTGTGGAAGTGATGGAAGAACCCCCACTTGATAGGCTTGGCTTTGGCGAGGAGTTGTCGGAAGCGATTGTCGACGCCTGGGCCCTTAAAGTCGGCCATTCTGGCTTCGTGGGGGATGGTCTCTGTAACGGCGCCCTTGAGCTTCTAAACTAGCGGGGGAATTGGCGACACACAAGAGATAGTTGAACTCCTAAGGCAAGCAATGGTTAGCGGTGTCACACCAAGTCAGGGAATGGTAGTCTTACTTTACTACCTGAAATGCGATAGGTAATAGCGCTGAGCTTAGGTCTAAAGCAGAACTTGGTAATGTTGGTGAGATTACTGAGAATCTTGTATGCCTTTGACATGGGAATGACAGCATGATAGCAGTAAGCACCTGCATACACGGGCATGATCTGGCTGGGGTAATTTTCAAGGACATGCGCCCTCACAGTACTCTTGATGCCATCTGCACCAGCAAGGACTGAGCACTCAGCTGTTGTTTTATCTTGGAACGATAGTGTGACGCCGTCGGGCCGCTCCTCGATATTCGTGAGACGCTTATTGAACTTGACGTTTTCGATGGGGATGAAACTGGTCATAATGTCGAGAAGTGTCTTGCGATGCGCCTGAAATATGTTGTTAGCACCAAGTTTCTTGTTGTATCTGCCACATACACTCACAGACTTGCGGATGTAATCTGGGTGGCCCCATCCGGAATGGCCATACCATGGCTTATCATGACCTGATTCAGTCAGCGGAAAAGGTTCAGCTTCACAAGAGATTCCATGACTTACCAAGACCCTCTTCAAGTAGCATACCCTCGAAAAAGATACTTGTGCGTGCTCGCCCTTGTTTCCTACGCAAATAGCCTCGTAGAGAGGTCGGAAACCAGGTTCAATAAGATCCATCGTGCGCATGCCATTAGGGGCAAATCCAATACCGGCGCTGGCTTAAAATTAGCGATAATCCACTGGAACGCGATGCTAACTGCTTACCCTACTGCTGAATATTCCTTTGCGTCCTCATACAGCGTGAAAGAGATGCCATTCTTGTGTAGAGCCATGGCCAAAGCGAGGCCACCGATGCTGGCACCTGTCGAGTTAGCCTATCTAACGGCGGATGGGATATTTGCGAGAGACATACCAACGATGGCGACGTGTAGTTCATTGCGAGAAGGCTTTGCCATTGTGTCTTAATTTTGATCTTGAGATAACTGACTGTTGTGGTGTGATGTCGTGATATCTTGTCTTGAGCAACAACTTTTGCAGTGGTTCAACGAACTGGTATATGAATATCGTCATCTGCGTCCGAAGTCTCTAACCCAGCAAGAGAGAGCTCTCTCAGGTGGCCAAATGAGCGCGGGGCAAGACCGGCATCGGCTCTCGGCGCTTTTGCCCCAGAATCAGCTATTGGAAATAAGCTGCAGCACAATCGAGAGATGGAGTCAAAGTTGCGGGGGAGTGTCATCAAAGGCATCCTCGGGTCTCTCCCCGGACGTCGCACCCTCCGCTTTCTTCCAAGTTTGTCTTTCTATGGGTGACTCGGTTCTAGACAAGCCAAGGATGGTGAGACAGTGTAAATTAGAAAATTGGACACTGCCAGGGTATAGATAAGGCGTATTGATACGTTTCGGCTGAGCCGGTTGTATTCCGCTATCTCCGCGGGTGCCACCAGAACCTGCACCTGCATCTCCAGACTGGGTCAGCGGGACGTAGTAAGTGATGAAAGAGCCGACAAGTAAACTAATTGGCATTCGCAAAACGAAAAGGAACAATTGCAATCGCTTCAAGATGACTACGAGCAAGGATGCAACTAAGGTGCACAAACCCTGGACAGAAGTTGTTACAAAGAAACGAGCTATTCGAGACGCGCAAATTGACAAATACTTGAAAACAGACACAAAATTTCCATCTGATAGAATCTCCCTCGAAACGGTCGATGTTGAGGTTTTAACAAGCCTCCTCAGAGATCAAAAAGTCTCAGCTGTTGAAGCCATTCATGCTTACATCAAAAGGCAAGTCGACATCACAGTTACAGACTTCTCAATGCTAACCGTTACTTAAGAGCATGCGAAGGATAGAAACAGGTAAACCATTTCCTAAGACTCTGCCCTGACTCTGTCTAATATCGACAGACCAATTGCCTGACGGAAATATGCTTGGATCATGCTCTCGAGCAAGCGAGAAAGCTTGATGAGTTTCAGCAAGAGCACGGCCAACTGATAGGCCCACTCCACGGTGTTACAATCACAGTAAAGGATCAGTTCAACATCAAGGGTTTCGACTCGACGTTGGGCTATGTTGTAAAGGCATTTTCACCAGCTGAGATCGATGCACCACTCATACAGACGTTGAAGAAACTCGGGGCTGTCATAATTGCAAAAACAAATCTTCCCCAGAGCATCATGGTACGTGATGTTCAAATGTGCAGATCTTACCTTCTGACGTGGCTACTAGTGGTGTGAGACTGACAGCCCTCTGTGGGGGCTGACCACACGTCCAGATGATCCAAAACTCACTCCTGGAGGCTCTTCTGGCGGAGAGGCAGCTATATTATCGATGGGTGCCTCCATTATTGGTTGGGGCATAGACGTTGGTGGCTCTATACGAATTCCGTCCCACATGAATGGACTTTGGGGTTTAAAGCCGAGTGTAAGTAGACTTAAATCATTTCATCCTCGAAAGACATTCTGACCAAATCTTAGAGTGGCCGGTTATCTTGTCGCGGCGTTGAAGTGACACTTGACGGGCAACAGCACATTCCATCAGCGGTAGGGCCCATGGCGAGATCTCTGAATTGTCTCAAACTCGTGACTAAGCTAGCGATTGAGGCTGAACCTTGGGCGATAGATCCCCAGCTGCCGCCGGTCCCATGGAGAGACGGTATCTTCCAGGCCAAGTCAACAAGACCGCTTGTTAGTGGAGCCATGCTAGAGGACGGCATGGTCAAGATTCACCCACCTGTCGAGCGGGTGTTCAGAAATCTGATCATAAAGTTGGAAGCTACTGGCCATAAGGTTGTACAATGAGATTTGAGCTTGAATACAAGCATTATAGATATTAGGGTAAGTCAATCTCTGCTCCACCGAATGGACAGTAACTCACTTAGAACAGGATGGTTACTATTCTGCTGATGGAGGTGAAGATATCTGAAGCGCTGTCTCAGTAGGCAGTGAACCATTCATTCCGCAAATCCAAGCCTTCGTCAACCGCAGCACACCAATCTCAGTCTTCGAGTATTGGCAGCTGAACAAGCGAAATATTGCCATCCAAGAGGCCTACCACGATATGTGGGATGACAAACGGTCACCTACTGGCCGCCCAGTCGATGTATTACTGGTTCCAACCATGCCTCATGCCGCAATGTCTCACGGGTCGTGTCGCTGGACAGGCTACACCAAGACTTTCAACTTACTAGATTACACTGCCTTAACGTTCCTAGCGGGAAAGGCGTCCAAGGGCGGGAACGATGCGGGTTTCTGGGAGCATGTTCCGCGGAATGAGATAGATGGCTGAAATCAGCAGTTATACGATCCTGTGGCGATGGAAAGGCGTCATGTAGGCTTGCAGATTGTCGGGCGGAAATTTGAAGAGGAGAAGGTGCTCGGGGCGGCTCAGCAAATTCACAGTTTACTATAGGAAATAGGGTGTCTGCCATTTACATACTATATCCATCCGCTATATTGGAGTGTGCTCCACTACAAGCCTCTACCATGAGAACACACACCGGCTCATCTGTTTTCTAAGACGATGGTCTCTACATCATTTGTCATAGGACGTCTCCGTACCATTCATGGCTTGCCTACTTTCAGGTGAAGTCAAGGAATGGGCCTTTCACGTGGCTGAGCATACATGCAAATAAACGGCTAAATTTTACAAATTTGCCTAATACACATCCCCCCTCCATACAATCTAACCGCGTTGCCCATTCAGAACAGGCCGCTTTGATTGAAGATCAATACTTCTTCTCCTGATCTTCTCAACCTCTCCAAAAACACTGTTGACCAATTCCTTCTTATTAATCTTCCCCATAGCATTCCGTGGCAAGGCCTCAACAATCTGCATATCCTGCGGAATCTTATACGCCGTGATCCTCGCCTTCAGCGCACTCCTCAGACTCTGTAAGCTCATTGATCCACCAGCCTTGCTGCTGAGAACAATCACAGCTGCGACTTTCTGGCCCCAGGCTTCAGATGGTAGACCAACTACGGCGCACTCGTCGACTTCGGGAAGGGCGAGGATCTCGCGCTCGACCTCGAGGGCCGAAACCTTCTCGCCGCCCGTCTTGATGATATCCGCACTGCGACGGCCTTGGATGAAGTAAGCTGGTCCTTTTGCCCAGGAGCCTGATTTTCCAAGACCAGATTCTCGGACTTGTCGTCGGATGGCAATATCGCCAGTCTTGAACCATCCATCGGTAGTAAATTCCTTGGCAGTGGCCTCGGGGTTACGCCAATATCCAGTGAAGACAGTAGGCCCACGAAGCTGAATCTCTCCAATGCGCTCCTTTCCCGAGTGAGCGTTGATCTCAGCGCTATGCTCAATGACTCTTTGAACCCCGGTCTCGTCGTCAGTTTCCATGAGCCGCGCCTCAACGGACGGCAGTGGCCAGCCTACAGAACCATCAACGCGATCGGTAGTCTCAAGACCACAGGAGAGCGCCATTCCGACTTCGGTCATTCCATAGCGCTCTAGAAGTACGTTTCCACCCGTGAGTTGCATCCAACCATCGCGGATTGGCTTTGGGAGAGCTGCTGAGCCGGAGATGTTGAGCCGGAGGTTCTTTGGTGACACAGCTATCTTGCCGGCCGCTTGCATGCCGTGTGATAAAGATTCGTGTGCTTTTAGCATTCGGGACCAGATCGTGGGGACGGCGGTGAAGAAAGTGATGGGCTTTTTTGTCTCGTCTTTCTGAGCACCATTGGTCTTTTCGCTGTGGCCGTTTACCTGTTCAGCTGCTAAGAACTATGATACCGTGGTGCCGAGGTTGTGAGTTTGAAGACATACCAACATATTCATAGCCACTTTCCACCAAGAAGGCAATTCTCTCATCAGAAATACTAGTATCGCATTTCCCCGTCTTGGTCAGTAACTGCTCTTTGGCGCGCGCAACGCTATTAAGCAATGAACTGTAGGAGTAGCTTGCGCCAGATTCGCTCTCCACTACCGCGACCGAGGACCCATCATGCTTCAGGATGGCCTCAAAAAAGGCCGAATGATGAAGAGTGATGGTCATTGTCGACAGATTAGATAAGATGAGGATCTCTTGTGAACATGCTGAGGCAGACTCTACGACGTCTTTTCAATTGCTTCAGGTCAAGGCTAAGAGACTCTTCTCAAATGTTGAGGAGCGCTATCGGGGAATCGGCGGGGACCGAGCGGGTCACTTCGTAAAATGCCAACTTGTGATTCCTCTGATGTGAAATTAGCTAACGCGGGAGATCGGAAATTACGGAAGACTATAGGGCTTAGTGGCTCAAAAGTCAGAAGTAAGAGATTTTCCTTACTAGACTTACCCTACGTATACATTACAAGCTAAAATATATATATAGATAACCTTTTATCACTCTACTGAATTTATTTATATAGTATATGTTGTACAAAGCGTAGATTAGTCACAACGAGCATTCCAGCTTTGATTGAAAGAGCCTTGTTTTCTTCAATTGAAGGTGGCGGTCAGTTTGACCTTATCAAGCTACAGAAATCGCGCAGTGGGTTCAATCTAACCAATCAGAGAGCGTTTTGCTGTTTACAGCTTAACACACCCCCCATTTAACTGCATATTGTTTACGCAGTTAAATGAGTCCTAAATAGCTTCAATTTTGCCTAATGCGCTTTTACAATAGAAAAGAAATAGATAGATAATAGGAAATTGTAATGGCATTATGTTATTATTATCTCAAGTATATGCCCTTTTAATCTCATAAATGTAAGCACAATAGGTACAGTAAATTACAATAGAGAAGCGCTATATAGCCTTTAGGTCTTCACTTTTTCAGCTATAAAAGCCTTCCTCTTATCCCTTTATAATCTCTTCTTCTTTTTCCTCCTTTAAGCTTTACAATTTTTATTATAGTATATAATCATCTTACTAGCCCCTTGCCTTAAAGCATCTATCCCTTTAATAGTATACTCTTTATCCTGCTTATATACTAATAATTTAATATAGCCTCCTGCTCTTAATAACCCTGCTATTTATAAAGAGCATAATAATTGCCTTTAGGCTACTATTTTTCATACTAATCGCCCTATATGTAACCGCTCTGCTTTACCGCTTCATGCCCCTCATTTAAGCGCTGCAACTTATACCTGCAAGCCCTCTATTAATCTCTCTACTGCACCTAATACCTAGCCTTCCTGCCTGCCTCTTAGTAGGTTATTTTAATCTTGCTATAGCCATTCCCCTAGTAATATACATTTATGTAAGCAACTTAATGCTTATTAGGTTACATATAAGTCTAGTGCTTATTCTCTTTCCTTAAAAGGTAAAGCTATTATTATAAGTCTTACTTCTATTTCTTATTTATTATATATACTAATTAGAGGTAATATAGCTTAAGTTTAAACTTAAAGATAATATCTTTAAGCTTAATTATACTTTAACTAAAGTTAAAAGCTTTACTAATACTGCAATACCTTATAATAGTAAGGTTAAGCTTCCTTCTAATAATAACATTACACCTAAGACCCCTTACCCTGCTAAGAAGAAGAATTCCTCTGCTGCAGTTACTCTAGTAAAAACCCCTAAGACCCCTAAGACCTTATATGCTTTAAAGCATAAGCTTAAGTTCCCTAAAGGCAAAAAGTATACATTCCTATGCATATAGTGCTTTAAGGGTGCCTTATTAGGCAAGAGTCTATTATCCTGTTATGCTATAAAGGATAAGCCTAACTTAAAGCGCTGTTATTATTGCTCTCGTGGTAGTCGCAAGGGTTATGTCATTTAGTCCCTGTTGTTTGCTTCCTCCAGCTATCGCCCTTCGCAATGCAATTGCCAATAGCGTTCGTTCTGTAAGTCATTTATCTTTCTTTATCTATTTACTTTAAGCTAATTATTTATACAGGAGATTACCTACACTAGGACTTACACTTCAGTTATGTTTAAGCTCTTTAAGGCTTACCTTACCCTTTTTACTATCTCTAACTATTATATTCTTCCTTCTTAAGTCTTTAAGATTCTTTATCTTAGTCTAGATACGCTTACTTCTAATAAGAGGAGCTTTCTTAGTATAATAGATCTTAAGGCTCTTAATATAATCTATAATAGCTTAGTAAGACTTAGTAGCATTATCCCTATTAATAATAATAATAAAGTTAAGGATAAAAATAAAGATATTAGTAATAATACTATTATTTAAGCTTTTTAGAACTATTTACTATACTTAGATAGAAGTGTTTTAGCTATAGGAAATACCCTAGGCTCTTTGCCCTTATTATTAGCTAATTAAATAATTAAACTTTGCTTTATTAAGACTTTTAACTATTTAAGCTGCATAAGATTAAGTAATACTTTAAAGTATTTAAATTGCTGCTGTAATAGAGCTTTAATTAATCTATCTGCTAGCATCTCTACTATAGGTAAGTAAATAACCTAAAAGCTCCCTTTACCTTCTTCTTATTGCAGCTATATATTCTAGATTTCTATATAGTGCAGTTAAGTGTTAATCTTAGTACTTAGCTTTATAATAAGATGTATTATCTGTTAATTATTATAGTAAATAGTATATAGCTTTATTAAGTAAAAGCGTAATTTATTAAGAAAGCGCTATAGACCTATTGCTTTAGCTGCAGTATGCTTTAATGCAATTAGTTCTGCCTCTATTATAGAGGTTAAGACTGTACTTTAGCATATTGCTTTCTATATTATAGTGCTACTAAAGAGGGTAATAAGATATCCTTATAATAATTTCCTTATTTCCTTATTATCTGCAAATAAAGCATTTAATGCTATATAGAGTGCTTAAGTTTTATTATAATTGCCTTTATAGGTAATTGTAAAATTATAAGTAATATAAAGATATTAAAGAGCTTAGTCTATAGACTTGTAGTGCTCTTTACTTAGATTTATAAGGTATTTAGAAAGCTAAGATGCTATAAAAGCAATATCTAGCCTTACTATTACTGCAATATATAGCAAAGATCTAACCTTTTCTTAATATAACTTAATGTAGGCTAGGGATGCTTAGTCCTCTCTCTTAGAAAGCTTAGTAATAGGAATAGGAATAGTAGAGAACTAGTTACACTTATTAAGGTTATATTTAACTGTGCATTTCTCTAGATATAAGTTGTAATAGAGGTAGATTTTCTTATTTAGCCTGTCTCTAATAATTCTAATTTCTAAGAACTACTTAGCTTCCCCTTTATCCTAAAGCTTATATATCTCTTTTAGCGCTTTAATAATCTTATCTGCAGCTTCTTTCTGCTTACAGTAATACAGGATAAGGATATTATCTATAAAGAATACTACTAGTATATCTTACATTTTTATATAAAATAAGCACTCCTCTTCCTTACTAGGTTTTAGATTAAGGCATTTTAGAGTACTTAAGAATTCCTTAAACTATAAGATAGGTAAGTCTCTTAGTCTATATAGTGCTCTTTCTAGCTCTATAAGCTTTCTAGCTTATTTAAAGCCTTATAGGAAGTAGTATATAACTAGAAGTTTATTTTTATTACATATTGCATTAATAAATGCATTTACTACATCTAGTTAGTAGATTTTAAGATTATACTTAGCTACTAGAGTGACTATAATATAAAATAAATGCACTGTAAGAGTTACTATATATATGCTTTAGATTGTATTTTCTAATTATAAATCTCTATATATACAGATTTGCGCTTTGCATTTATTTAAGTTTCTATTCTAGTTAAATTTATATATAAATACCTATTTTATAGGTATAGGCTTAGTCTATGCATTTTACTATAATATTACTATTTAAGTCTTAAAGTCTATAAGCTTCTTTACTTTAGTATATACTGCTATAAGGAATAGCTCTTTAAATGTATAAGTCTCTAGCTCTTTCTATATCTTTAGAGGTAGAGGGAGTACATTCTAGTAAATCTTTATAGGCTTTAAGGTCTTATATATCTGCTTAGGCTTTAGAGGATTAAGCTTTAAGTCTAACTTTATTATGCTCTTTCTATTAGCTTTCTTAGCCTTTTTAATTATACTAAGGAAAGTAGTAAAAGCTATAAAAACGCTTCTAGGATATAGTAGCTCTTCTTTATAGTAATCAGTTAAGAAGAAAGCTGCTTTATTATTCTATTTATACCCTTATATCTTTATTTATGTTTTTAGGTCCTATCTTGTACTCTTTCTTTCTTGCTTAATATCTTATTATTAAGTACTGCATCTTAATAGTTCTCCTGCAGGTTATCTTTTCCCCTTAGGGCATTCTTAGCCCCTTTTTAGTTATACTCTATAATTTGCTATAAGCTCTAGCTATATTATTACCTGCATCTCTGCATCTAGTAAAGTATTAGTTTATATCTTAACTAGTATTATAAAGTGCATTTAATATCCTAGTAAAGCTAAGATTCCTATCTCAATCTAATCTAGTATTCTAGAGCATTTAGGAGTTACTTCTATTAGTTTATTTAATGCATACTTACTATCTAATAGCACTTTCTTTACTCTCTAAGGGTATTATATTTATACTCTTTAACTTTCTATTAAGCTTCTAGGGATATTTCTAGTAACACTTTATTATCCTTAAGATATAATACTCTCTTCTAGTAAGCTTTTATTTATACTAGTAGAGCTTTAAAGCTTTTAGTTTACTATATTATCTTTTACTTTAAGAGGGGTTTCTTCTCTTTATATTATTATATTAAGGCTTAAAGGAGTTTAAGCTATACTACTACCTCCTAGGTATATATCTAGTTCTAGGGTTACTTTTAGCATTCTAAGTCTAGTTAGTTAAGATCTAGTTAGATCTCCTACTACACTTTAAGTATCTTTTATACTTTCTAATTATTATAGGATGCTTATAGGTATAGTATTTACCCCTAAGCTTAACTTAACTAGTTATTTAACTAGTATATCTACTTAAGGAGCTCTTTCTATCTTAGTTTTATTTAAATAAGACTAATCTTTATAGACTATCTAGTTATTAAGCTTAATAATAAGCTCTTTTAATTAAGGCTTAGTATATTTATTATAAAAGATAGATTTATTAAACTATATATTTTGTATTATTACTACTTTCTTAAGGCAAGGGATCTAGATATAATATATATTGCTTATAATATAGCTAACTAAGTATTTAATATATGCCTTTAGCTTAATCTTTATATTTCTCTTTTCTTTTCCTTCTTCCTTCTCCCTTCTTAGGGGGTATATGCAGCAACTGTATGCAAGCAGTAAACTTATACTTAGTTTAAGATCTGCATTTTCTTTTCTTATTTGCAATAGTATATAGTATTTAAACTATTCTTTAAGTACTTTAATTAGTAATTTCTATCTAAGTCTGCATAATAGGCTAATATTAAGCAGATAGGATGCTGTTTTAGTGCTCTTAGGCTAGAGCTCCCCTAGCAGGTTAGCCCTATAAAGCATTAAAATGGATTTTATAGTAATTTACTTACTACTTTATTTAGCAGCTCTATTTGCTTTATAAGTATCTAGTAGTATAAGTTCTAGCTTAATGCCTTGAAAATTTGCTTAATGTTAGAATTAGGTTAGCCCCTTAACTGCAATTACAGTATACTTATTATCTTAGTAGATTATATAGATTACTACTTTAAATTAATATTATACCTAGCATTTAAAGTAGAATAAAGCATTAAATACTATATTATATTGCTTTATATATAAAGCTTAAGTAAATATCTATTTACTGTATTTATCCTTAATAACTAGTAGCTATTTTAATCTATTATAGCCTTCTATATAATCTTAAAGATCCTAATATATATACTAAAAGAGTCTTAAAGCACTCCTTTCTAACTTTCTTCTTAAGATAATCTAAGTAGTATGCATTCTAGCATAGATCTTACACTTAATCCTTAGGATTCCCTTAATCTTAATATTCTGTATATGCAATATAGCCTTCTTAAGTGTATCCTTTAATAAATATCTAAGTCTTAGATACTATATTATTGCTATATCTTTTCTTAGGTTAAGTTAATCTTATAAAGATCTTTAAGGAAGCATTCTTCTCTTACTAGGAATGCTTATTATAATCCCTACTTAACTTATTAGTATTACATTATATAATAGCATTAATAGAGCTTTAAGATAGATATTAAGCTACTTATATTTAAGGAAAATAAGATTATTAATAAGCTAAAGCTTATAAATAATAATATTCTTATTTACTAATTTATAATATATAGTATAGTCTTCTTTATATATTTAAAGTCTTAAATTATATATATAAGTAAAAGAAATAATATTAATATAAAATCCTTTAATTATATAGATATTACTAATTATTAGATCTCTTCTATTAAGTATTTCCTTAAAAGTATACTTTCCTTTACTAATAATCCTATTAGAAGTTATACTAGATTCTACAATTTAATTTATAGCTTTAAAAGTTCTTAGGTTAAAGTAAGCTTTATTATTAACTAAATGTATAGATGCTTCTAAATCCTAGATTATGCTTTCTAAGAGTAGGTAGGTAAAGGCCCTAAAGGCTAAGAAGATATATAGCAGTTCTTCCTTATACTATATATTTAGGTCTAGGAAAGCGTTAGCATAGAAGTTATTAGGAACTTTAAGTATTGCATTAGCTTAGAAACTGCTTAGGATATTACTATTATTATCTCTAGTGCTTTAATTATTACTATTAAGCTTAATGCCTTTTTTTACTAGTTGCTTTTTAAGTTCCTTTTACTTTAGCTTTATAATCTCTTTATAGATAGTTATATAGTGCTCTTTACCTAGATAGCTCTTCTGCTTTAGGTATCTTTTACTAGAAAGTATATATATTATTAACTTACACTCTATAGGCTTCTACCTATACTTTAGGGAATTTTCTTAAGTTTAGTATAGGCAGTTATAGCCTTTACTTGTATTAATAGTTTATATATTCTAGGCAGCAAATATAATGCCCTTCTTCTTAAATAGGTTATTTCTTGCAATTGCTTAGAACTTATCTGCTACCTTAAGGAGCTCTGCTTAGGTTGCCTTCTTATTGCATTCTAGCTGTTAAGAGACCTCGCTTGCTTTAATGTTAGGGTTTTGCCTTTTAATCTCTGCAATAAGCTTAGATTAGGTTAAGAGCCCTCTAGATACATTAATTATATGCTTATTAAGCTTATTTTAAGCCTATAATAGTTTAAAACAGTCTCTAACTGCTTAAAGGAAATCTATTATAGCTATATCTCCCTTAATCTCATTTAGATTATAAGTAATAGCCTATTTATAAAAGCTATTCTAGCGCTTATATTATACTATAGGCTTTATACTTACATATTTTGCTTATCTAAGCACTAGGTAGTATTCCCTTTAGAGTATACTAAGGACTTATATATTGCTTAGAGTATATTACTTCTTAATACCTTAAATAAGCTTTCTTAGAGGTATATATTCATTTTTATATTCTAAGTTAACTTCTTGCTAGATGTAATTAAAAGTAAGACCCTTTACTATCTTACTAATCTACTTTTTTAAAGCTTTTTCTTTAGTAAGATGCTCTTTATAGATATAAATATTATAGTTATATAAGGTATTTATAATATTATAGAACTGCAATTACATTAATATTAACTCTTAACTAAGCACTAGGTTATTATTAATATGCTTAGTCTTATATTCTTCCTAGGTACATTTAACTAGGTAAATAAGATAGTTATTATTGCTTTCTATAATACTTAGGTTAATGTATTTCTAGATCCTAAGCAATATAGCATATACTTAGAGCTCTATTAGCCATTTAACCTAGTTTTTAGTACTCTATAGGCATATAATATATATATTAAGCCCTCTAAGAGTATTAAGTTTAGTTGCTTATAATATCATAGCATTTAGTCTTATATATAAATGTTAGTAATGCATTAGATCTTAGCATAGTATGCTTATTTAAAGGGTTAAGGGATTTTTATGCAGTAAAGTTATATATAAGGGTTTAGGGTTTGCATTTTAAAGATTTAAAGAATTAGAATTTAAAAAGAATTAAGGAATTGCTAAAATGCTATTAGTTATGCAGTAGAAGTTACTGGGAATTGCTTCCTATCTAGGCTTATAACTGTTATATAAAGCGTAGATTAGTTACAATAAGCATTCTAGCTTTAATTAAAAGAGCCTTGTTTTCTTCAATTGAAGGTGGCGGTCAGTTTGACCTTATCAAGCTACAGAAATCGCGCAGTGGGTTCAATCTGACCAATCAGAGAGCGTTTTGCTGTTTACAGCTCAACAGTATAGTATTACTAAGTGTAAGGTTAATGCCTTCTATCTATAGCATATTTAAGCATACTTAGGCAATTATAAGGCTCTATTCTAATCTATATAGACTTATTATTCTATTATATATATTATTTTTCCTTATAGAGTATACTAAATACTACCTAAAAAGTAGTAAATGCTATAGTAATATTTATATAGGGCTAAATAATATTATAAATGCTATTTTTTGCCTATCTTATAGCTAGTTACTTACTATTAGTAAGGTTATTAACCTTACTAATAGCCTATAAGCTACCCTAGTAGTCTCTATATAAAGCACTTTAATAATAATACTAACTAAATAATCTTAATTAATTCCTTTAATATATAATAATGCTTATAATATAGCTATTAAAAGCTAGTAAAGAAGCATTATATTAATAGCTTATAGTAGCTTAATTATAATTAAAATGTATATTAAGTTTTATATTATATTTAGGGTTAAGGATATAGTTGCTAGTATAGCTATTATAAAATACAATAGGCCTCTTACTAGGTCCTTTAGCTATAAGAGTAAGATTAAGGTTATACTAACTGCTTTATACCTATTATATGCTACTATAATTATATTTCTTATATTAAGCTTCTAGGTATTACTAGCTATAATAGAGTAAAAGCTTATTTTTAAGTTTAATACTACTATAAGCTTATATAAGCCTAAATACTTTAATAATATTATATATAATATAATATAATTAAAGGATTTCTTTAATAAGGTAAATATTTTACTCCCTTTAAGAGCTAAGATTCCTATTAACTTTTTATTCTTTTATTTTAATAAATAGAATAATTTAAAAGAGAATATTACTATTTACCCTTCTAAGAGATATATTAAGTAAGTAGAATTAATAGAAGCAGAAAGAAGTACTTCTAAATGCATAACTAAGCTAAAGTAAGAAAAGAAAATAAAGAAGAAAAAAGAAATAAAGAAAAAGATAATATAGCCTATTAAGAAGGAAAAGGGTATAAAAGATAAGATTAAAATTAAAATATCTTAAGAGTTAGTTATAAAAGAGGAAGGAAATAAAAGTAATATAGAGAGCTTTACTTTAACTGCATTTAAGGCATTTTTAAATAGTATAGAAGAAATAAATCATATAGAAGAGGTAAAAGAGAAAGCTATAGAAACTAATACTTACCTTAAGTAAAATATAGCATTATTATAGAGGTTTAAGTAATAATATATATATAAAATGCCTTTTTTTATATTATATAAGGCTATATAAAGTTAATCTTATTAGTATTAACTGCTTTTTAGTTTAGGATTATAATATTAATATTATAAGTAGCTAAATAATCTTATATATAATTAATTCTTTCTGTAGGTATTAGAAGGAGTTTAATAGCTAGTTAATGCCTATTAAGTATATACTCTTTTAATTAGCTTTATAGAAATAGGTATATAGAGTATTTTAGGCTATTAGGGCTTTTAGTAGAAAAGACTTCTCTCTTAAGAATCTTATTATATACTTTAATTATATCTTTAGGTAGATATATATTAATATTAATTTAATTATTATTATAAAGCTTTATAATTATTTGTAGTTAATTAGAAGGGATAAGGAAAGTAAAGTCTTCTACTTTTTAAGCCTCTAGTTAATAGTATAAGACCTAAGGCTAACTAGAAACAATATATAGCCTAGTAGGTTATTTATATATATAGTATGAATTCTAAAGCATTATAAACTTAAAGAGCTCTATGTATATTATTAGCATATAGAGATATAGAATTGCAACTTAATCTAGAATAGAATCTAGTAAAAAGTTACCTTTAGCAGTAATTCTAGTAAAAAATGCCTATTTATAGTTAGTATATATAAGTACATAAAGCTATATAAGGCTATGTATATGCTAGTAACCTGCTTAACTGTTATTTAGTTAATGCTATTAGCTCTTAATCCTTTTATTTTATATACTTTTACTATATATCTAGCAATTATTAAATTAGATAAATTAGTTTATATTACCTCCTATAGTATTATATAATTGCAAAAGGTAATAATATATACTAGCTATAAGGAGGGTTTTATTACTACAATTAGATTAGATTATAAGAGGCATATAACCTTAGCCTTTAATAATATAAAGATATTACTTAAGCATACTGCATAACATATTGGCTAATATACCTACATAGAGCTATATAATATACTGTAAGTAAGCATTAATAGAAGCATATATATTTATACCTTAGGCCTTTAGCTTATTATAAGCATTAATTAATTATATAAAGTTAGGGCCTAGGGCTATCTATCCTGTTTAGTAATGCTATATTATATTCTATTAATTAGAGATATTTATAGGTAAAAAGCTTTAAAAGGCTTTATATATAGTATCTCTACTAAGAGATAGTTCTTGCTAGTAGATGTAAGTATAGAGATAGGTTTAACTGAATGATTAAAGCTTAATGCTTAGTAGGGCATTATTCTTAAAGAATTCATGCAATTTAGCTAACTGTATTACTTTTTACTTAGAAGTAAAACATTAATATATATTAAGGTCTTATTATATCCTTTCTAAGCCTATAAGTGTAACTATAAAGCCCTCCTTCTGTAGTTAGTATAGGATATTCTTATCTTTAAGAACATTATAAAAGAAGAGCTCTTTAATATAGCTTTATAGGGCTTTAGTATCTTCTATATAGGCTTATTTAATAATTAATATTAATTAATCTTCTTACTACATTTTAAAGTATTAATTTAATATTATATAGGATATAAATATATTAAACTCTGCTAATATGCACTCTATAAGCTTATTTGCAGTATATTGCTTAATATCTTTCTATTATTTAATTTAGGAGTAAAATAGCATTAAGTCTTTTAAGAGGCAACTAAATGTACTTATTATAGGGGCTTATAGTATCTTATATAAAAAAGAAAGAGTATTAAGTAAAAAAGCTTATATAGCATTTTAAGACTATATATACTAGTAGAAGGTTATATAACCTTAATAACCTTACTAATTATAGCATTTTATTAAAAGATAAAATAAAGCAATTAAAAAACTTTTTACTTTAAATTATATATACTATACTGCTTTATAGTGCCTAATATGCTAATAAAAACCTTTTCCCTAAGTATATTATAGTATTCTATAGTACTTAATATACTACTATAAACTCTATTATACACTTAAAATGCTTATTATAGTATTATTAATTATTAAATTATATCTTTAAAAATAATAAAGATAAAGACTAAGCTACTATAGCTATATTAATATTAGTATTATTTTAAAGTAGCTTATAGGGTGTATAATTACTTTAGTTCTTGCTTTTCTTAGCCTTCTTCTTCTTACCCTTTATAGAGTCTATAGCTCTCTTAAAGAATTTAAAAAGCAACTAGCAGGTAGTATAATTAAGCAAATTAAGAAGCTCTATAGTAGCCTCTATAGTACTATCTAGCTTTAATTTACTATTATTATTACTACTATTATATTTATACTTAGAAGCTATTTAAGAATTAGTATAAAAGTAAATAAGTCTATATATAGTACTATATATAAGAAAGGGAATATTAAGGCCTTAAATAGTTTTAATTACAGTTAGTATATCTAGTAAGCTTAAAAAGATAAATATAATATTTAGTAAAGGCTTTATTCTCCTTCTTATACTTATTATAGACTTCTAATTTAGATTATAAGATACTATAGAAGTAGTAAAGCATAGCATTAGCATTCTAAGAAGAGAATATTATAGCATAAGGGTTTATAGTTCCCTTTTTAAACTCTTATAGCTTAAGTTTATAGGGCTTAGTAGGTTCTTAAATAAATTAATATAATATAGTATAAAGCTTTATATAGTATATAACTTATATCTTAAATATTAAAGTAAATAGCCTTAATACTCTTATAGCTATATTTCTTTAAAGTATAATAAAAGACCTAAATAGTTAAATTAGGCTATATAGTAAGTTATTTAATAATCTAGTTAAAATTACTAGTACCTTTACTATAGATTTCCTTAAAAAGATACTTAAAGCAGTTACTTAAATCCTTTTATAAAAGCTTCTTTTAAATTAAATAGTCTTTATCTTAATTATATACTATAATATAGCTAATACAGTTAACTTTATTACTATTAAAGTTATCTTTATTACTAGAGTTAGAGTTATCTTTCTTAGAGTCCTTCTTAGCAGCTTCTTTAGCTTCCTTCTTTGCCTTTTTAGCTTCTTTAGCTTCCTTCTTTGCCTTTTTAGCTTCTTTAGCCTTCTTTCTTACTATTTTAGCCCTCTTCTTAGCTGCATTATCCTTCTTCTCTTAGGCCTCTTTTACAGCTATAGCTTCCTCTTTAGCTTTATGTAGGTCCTTAGCCTCTTTAGCTAATTACATCTCCTTCTTAAGCTTTATCTTATGCTTCTTTAGCTTTACCTTTAGCTTAGATAGTATAATACTTAGATTAGGTTATATATATATTTATATAAATAGAATTAATTTAGAAGAAGGTATTAATACTATAAGAAAAATATTAGTAATTAGCTATAAATTAAGTGTATTAAATATATATATAATAGGATAAAAGATATATAAAAATAAAGCTCTTAATTATGCAAAAATAATAGAGGCTATATAGCATTAATTAAAGGTATATGTAAGGTAGGGGATAGGTTTGCATAAAGTAAAAGTTACCTGTATAAGCGCTATAGTGTAGGTGCTAAATTAGGTAGGGTAAAGTGCTTATAGGAGAATGAAAATAGCATTATATAAAAGATTAGAAGCATGCAATTCTAAAAATACATTTATTAGGTTATATAAGGCTATTGCAGGTATATGCAGGCAAGGGAAAGTAAGGAATTCTTACCTTATAAGGTGTTATTAATTTTAGAGGAAGAAAATGAAGCTAAAGCTAGGATCGCGAGGAAATGTATATTATGTTATTACGTGACCCTAAAGGGCCCATTTTGGCTTATGTAAGGGGCCTACAATAATTCAATTCAAAAATCAGATAGATACAAATGTAACCTAGGGCGCCCTACGGGGGGGGGTCGGCCTACTATGAAATGACTTTTGAGCCACTGAGCCCTATAGTCTTCCGTAGAAATGCAAGATCGGCCTGTAGAAGTAGCTCCGACACACCCGGCCTTTGATCCGCCGACGAACAAACGAGGGTATTAGCTGGTCGAATTGTTGATCCAAGTAAAAGCGAAGCCCCAACAATAATCAGATAGCTGAGATTACAGTCACTTAACCGTGCATGCAGCTTTATCCTTGTGATATTGTGTTCCACTTTGACCACCATGACTGACAACTACATCCGAGAGAGCTACATCTTCAATGCAGGGTCATTGGGACATATCGAAGGCTTAACAATCACCTCCCAAGGTTCTCCAACCGTGCACTACTTTGGCGGTCTTCCATACGCTCTGCCCCCGGTTGGACAGTGGCGCTTCCGTGTCCCCCGGCGGCTCCCCAAGGATTACCGATACGGCACAGCAACCGAGCCAGGCACGTTCACAGACGGCACCAACGTTTGCCCCCAGCCTCCCAGCAGCAACACACCCGACCCTTCTGTCGTCAGCGAAGATTGCCTCCAACTGAACATCTGGGTACCTGCTGGTCCTCCTCCCAAAAAAGGATGGCCCGTATGTTTCTATATCCATGGGGGTTTCCTCCAAGTCAGTACGAGCAACACAAAGCCAGAAGACCTAGTGTCACTTCTGAGCGAATCTATATTCCGGGCAATTATTGTCATGCCATCATATAGGCTCAATGTGTTTGGGTTCCTCGCCAGCAGGGAATTGGCCGCCGAAGCGATCTCTAATGGAGAAGCTACCGGAAACTATGGTCTATGGGATCAAAGATTGGCTTTGGAATGGGTGCACGGAAACATATCATTATTTGGCGGTGATCCTGCAAATATCACAGTAGCAGGTTACTCGGCTGGTGCATACTCGACTTTTCAACAACTGGCTCATGAGCTGTTCCGCGTCCCCAAGGAAAAGGCAATCATAAGACGAGTGGCAATGTTCTCCAACAGCACAGGTGTCAGGCCCAAAAGCTTGCAAGATCAGCAACTACAATGTGACGAGTTGCTCATGAGGCTCGGCATCAATCTGGCTCTTTCAGGCGAGGAGAAACTGGCCAGTCTCCGAGGCGTTCCTCATGATAGACTCGTCCAAGTCCAGACCGGAATGAGAATATCAGAGTTTCGCGTCTTAGCAGATGATACTTTCTATCCTAATGACCTGATGGATAAAATCAACAATGGGGAATTCGCCAAAAGAATGAAAAATCGCGGCATAAGACTGATAAACGGTGAGTGCGAGAGTGAGCATATCATGTATCGTCGCTGGCGCACTCCTCAAGAGTCTTATTCCGCCGTGTTTCAAAGACTCCTAGCCGATTTCTCTCCAGAAGTCACCCAAAAGATCATGGACCACTACTGCAGATCCTCGAAGAACTTACCAGCGGGATACAATAACTGGGAGGACTTCTTCGGGCGCGTCTACGCCAATATGCAAGTGCACCACCTCCAGCGCGGCTTCCATAACGCCTTGTTCGCAGGGGGTCTCGAAGCCGGCAAAGACGTTTTTCGATATCGGTTTGAGAGAAGACTTGACTGCGTAGCGGAGAAGATTCCACCTGAGTGGGGAGTTACGCATCTCACCGACATACCCATTTGGTTATGGGGCTGTGGGTATCAGGGAGGTCTGAGCGATCAGGAGAAGAAGTGGTTGAGGGGTTGGAATGAGAGTTTTGCGGCGTTTGTTAATGGCGATGAAGCCAATTGGGGGACTGCCGGCCCTAAGGATATGAGAAGATGGAGAAGTGATGGTGAGACTGATGTTTGGGAAGACAGGTTATGGGAAGACGGCGTAGAGTTTTGGAGGCTTGTCAATTCGGGGATCAAGGATAATACAGAAGGAAAGACGAACCACCAAGATCATGGCGTTCGCCTCAAAGACAATCCCATGGTCACCACAGATAAAGAACTCTCCTAGTATACTTAGACGTATATCTAATGATATACAATAACTATTATTCTACGATAGGTGATAAATACAATGCTCGATCCCAAGACAAGCCCACTACCCTATAGAGCTAAATTAATTCGTGACGTAGTGATCGGTCAGCGCAAAGTCTGATAGCTGAATACTGGCAGTCAAATCCAACTTGATAGATAAGTTTTATCTATTGCGTATATCACATCGACACCTCGTCGTATAGCACTAGCGCACTCATTTCATTCACTATTGTCCAGTCTGAGAATGACCCTGGCCATTGGCCTGGTATTTGAAAAGGCCCTGAACCAATCATCTAGCCTGTAATCCAAGCCATAACCCCGCTGTAATCGTGGGGATCAAGAGCCTAAACTCCACTGGACTCGATAACGTATCACTGATAACGCCGGGCTTTGGGCCGAGATACCTCTCTATGGCAGCATCTGGAAGGTCACCTGCGAATTCTGGCGATGCCGCCGACCTACCTGGCGATTTCTTGGCTTTTTCCTTCAAGATATACGAGGTGATGTAAGTCTCTTGTCATCTATTACGGCGCAAATCTTGATCACGACTCAGAGCCTGATGAAATGGCCCATCTCAAAGCCTCAGGCGAGCTCCGCAAACAGCTGCGGCTCTGGGCAGCGAATCTTCCTCCACATCTTCAATTATGCGACGTCGAGGCGGATGTTCTGTCACAAAAACAAAAGCGACTGCTCTAATGAATACTATAATAATACTGCATAGTCTAATTTTCCATAATATAACTGCGCTTGACCTAAAGACTTGGTCAGTCAACAAGGTAAGAAATTATAAGTGTCAAATTTTTAGAAACCCGGAATTCTCAACCCAAGCCTTGCAACCGACAAGTTCATTTTATTGACAGTAACCCCGAAGCCGTCACGGCCTCGGCGCTAACATGATACGAAATATTAGTGGGTTGACCCCCCTGGAAGCTGTGCGTTAATGGCCATTCTTCTCGGGGTCGGTGTTAACAAAGATCGGGGGTATCGGTGCATTCTGCCTACAAGCTTCGCAGTGACTCATGTTGCCCGTTCGTGCCCTGTCTTCTTTCTGGTTCGATTGAACTGTATAAATTAAGGTTCTTTGTTTGTTTAATTACTTGGTCTTAGTAGAATCGTACTTATGATAATCGACGCTACCATGATAGACGCAGACACTGAAAAGATGAGGGTTGATGAGCCAAAGCCCAGCACTGACTTTCCAGATGGAGGGTTAAAAGCTTGGTCTTGTGTAGTGGGAGCATTTTTTGGCCTCTTTGTCAGTTTTGGCTGGACTAATTGTGCAAGTATCTTCCTCATATCGCATTGCTTCCAAATCGCTAACTACAAGGCCAGGTTGGGGTCTTCCAAGCCTACTACGAAGCAAACCAGTTGCAAGACTTGTCACCCAGCACTGTCTCATGGATACCAGCCACCTTTCGTCGGTCGAGCTTTCGATAATTATGGTCCGCGCTACCTTCTTCTTGCAGGTACATTACTGCACGTCTTTGGGTTGATGATGGCATCTATATCATCTCAGTACTACCAGTTCATCCTGTCCCAAGCAATCTGCAGTCCACTTGGCGCAGCCATGGTTCTGTATCCGTCATTCAGCTGTGTCACAACCTGGTTCCGACAAAAGCGTGCCTTGGCCCTGGGAATAACCGCTAGCGGCTCGAGTCTCGGCGGTACGATTCTTCCGATTCTGGTGAATCGCCTGATTCCAAGAATTGGCTTTGGGTGGACAATGAGAGTCTGCGCTTTCCTCTTGTTTGCACTGCTTCTCGTGACGAATTTAACCGTTCGATCACGGGTTGCTCCTCAACCAAAAAACACGGGCATCGTGGCTTACCTGCGGCCGTTTGCATCGCTCTCATTTATCCTTACTTCGTTGGTGGGATTCTTCTACTCCATGGGAATGTTCATACCCATTACTTTCATGGTGACCTACGGTGAGCATGTCGGCCTGTCAAACAATATGGCAGGATACCTTGTGTCAATCTTCAACGCATCAAGGTGAGTTCTATGTGATGGCCACAAAAATGGCTTTTAATATCTGGCAACACAATATTGACTGCAACAGTGGAATCGGACGTATTCTCCCTGGATATATAGCGGACAAGGTTGGCAGCTTCAACGTTTCAATAGCAGCCGCGACTCTTTCGACGATATTCATGCTGGGATTGTGGCTGCCAGGCCGAAGCCATGAGTCAGCTATCGCTTTTGCCGCCTTGTTTGGCTTCAGTTCAGGCACGTATACAGCTATCAGCCCTGCATTGATAGCGCACATTTCGGACCTCGGAGAAATAGGCATCCGTTCTGGCACCATGTACGCGTTCATGTCTGTGGCGGCCCTCACTGGCAGTCCGATTGGGGGGGCTCTGATCTCTAGTGCGGATGGGAGCTATTGGAAGCTACAAGTTTTTGCTGGCTGCATGATTGCTGCTGGAACGGCGTTTTATGTTGCTGCGAGGATGTACATTATTAAAGGCAGGCTGTGGGAAAAGGTATAATGCCTGCTCTGGTATAGTGTAATCTTGAAAGATAGCAAGTTGAGATGTCAAGAAGCTTTAACTACCCTAGATATCTATGTACAGGGAGAAGAGTGGCCATAAAACGTTGCGATTGAAGAGGCTACACAAAGAAAGGTTGCAGCAGCTCTTAATAGTGATGAAAATGTTATCTTGGTCTCTTGTCTTGCTCTAATAAATCTGGTCAAGATTCTCATTCCATCATCTTGTTGTAATCCACTTATTTCTTCTCCATCCAAAAGTCAAACCAGCCAACAAAACTCTTGAAGCTCGCCTCTTTAGCCCACTTCTCATAAGGGTCGGTCAAACGGGCTCGCGACTTGGCCAAGATGTCAGCATACGGGCGGTCTTTAACTCATGAGAAAGACCTACCGCAAAGCCGTGTCCAACGTTAGCAAAGACTTGCATGTTGAACTGCTTATTGTTTTCGGTCAGTATCTCAATGGTCCTACTCCTCTGCTCAGGCTGGAACAGTTTGTCTGTACTGGGCACCGAGAAGACGATGGGTGCTGATACCGGTTAGCTTGCTTTCGATGAACTTGGATGTATACTCGCCTTGGACGTAAAAGACATCGCTTTCCTTGAGGAACGAAGGATGGGCGATGGCGCCCACTTTACAAATACCGTCTGCAGAGAGTTGCTGGCAAACGAAGCGTGCACCCCAGCTAGTACATGTTGGTCAGTCAAATGGAGGTTCAGATAATGGTAAGCTCATACCAGTAGCCAACGCAAACAAACTTGACGTCATCGCCTGTGCCGTACTGCGCTTTCACGGCCTTGACCCATCTGGCAGCAGCCTCCTCAGACGCCTTGAGATGCTTGTTCTTCCATGACTCAAAGTCAAAGTTTGGATCACTCAACGGTGTCAAAGAGTGTTTTGTAACAGGATCCTACAACGGTCAGTCTGATGCACCTCGCAGAGTAAAGTTTGACTCTTACGCCGAGGAAGTAATCGACACCGAGAGTAAGGTACCCGCACTCTGCGAAAACATCCATCATGAGGAAGCTATTGATGTGCAGCCCGAATGCATCAGGAAAGAAAAGAAGAACGTTCCCATTGGCATTATCGGGATGAGGCTTGACCACGTAAGTGTCGATACCGTCAATCTGGATTGTAGAACCAGTAGCTTCTCCGGAATGAAACGATCCCTTGAGACAGCAGATGTCTGCCGGTTTGGCGAGTACGTTATCCATTGTCGTTGGCAGTATTCACCGTGTTTACTCTTCTTTAACTTGATGCTGGAAGAAGTCTGATCTTGGTCGTGAGATATAGTTTAGTTGTTGCCGGGATCATCGGGAAGTGTTCCCCGATAAGTTGATGACTTATTCCTTATGTCGCGGTGTTGCGGGGCAACTCCAAGTGAACGACAACCGGTTACTAATCCAGATCTAGATTACAGGAGCAGAACACTTTAGTTACTTGTGACACTTAAAACAAGAAGGCTCTGTTTATAGAAGCAGGTCAGCCTTTGTTCACGTTGCCTTGCCTTTCAGATGTGTCTTCAAGCACTCACAGTCATCTTCACTGCCTTTACGCGGAGTTCAGGTCTGCGAATCGATCAACGATGACTTGGACAGCTAAACATGACAGAAGTTGCGGTATATAAAGCAACATCTTCCGATATCATGAATAATGACCTTTAAATGGATCGATTCGTTGACGGGGACAGGATCTCCTAGGCGGAAACCACATACAGGGCTCAGTTACTGCTAACATCAGATACGGAGTAAAACTAGTACAACCGCTTCGATAGCTGCCAGATTCTCCCTGAACTTGCTCTGCCATAATCCCCTCGTGCAAAAAAACACAAATGCACGGAAATCCGCACACTAGACAGACGTTGTCCTTCTACACCGGTCCAGCCACCCAATCGTAAGTCCATTATCCGTATCACTGTTGAGAATTAGCTACCTATGCCTTAAGAGCAGGTGTGATGAGACTAACCATGATGATCCCTGGTACATCTTGATCAGACATATGCTAAATTGCTTGCCGGGGACTGCTTTCTTGCATCATGATTCGCATTCTCTGCGGCGACGTGCACCATCGTCATGCCGCAATCAAGGATCCTCGGGCCTTTGCCTTCCGGACTTTTACTCTTCGTCGCGCTTTCGCTTCTTGCCTCGTGGTGACGACGGTCCCATTAGGGTAGAGCCAATCGGATCAAGCCGTGGAGAGTACTCAGCGCCAGCCAAATGAACCTGGACGCGTTCCGAAAAGGTCGAGTATGGTTTAAAGGGGACTTTGACGTAGTTGACCTGCGGAAAGTCGAAATCCTCGATACTGCGAGTAGGGCAATGAAGGCTTTCCAGCAGCTGATACGGGACGTCAGCCTTGTACACGTATGCGTCGTCGCGGTCATCCATGTTTGTGACTAGAAGTCGAACCTGGAGGATGCCAAGTCAGTTTACTTTCGGCTATCGCGAGATATTTGGGGTTCTTACCAGGAATATTCCCCGTGGTCCATATGCCTTGCGTTGCTGCAGTTGCGCTAAGCTGAGGAGTATACACACGAGGTATGGATCCTGTCTCCAATCCTCGGGGGTTAGCTTGCGATATCTGGCATCGTACTTTTGCTGAACAGGGTCGTTGTCTAGTCCACGAGGCGGACGCGGTGCGCGAAGTTTCTCCTTGCGCTCCTCGTCGGCGCTGTATCGGTAATATCCAATCATGGGATCAGCGTGCGGAATCGAAATCTCGTCTTTAATTCGAAAGGTGTGGACTCGCGCATCTGCGAGGCGGACTCGGCGTTGGCCATAGTAGAAGGAGAAATGTGTCCTAGAATAATTAATCAGGATGGAGCTAGCACACTTGAGAAGGTCTTGACATACTTGCTATGGGTAATGGGGCTTGTTCCCTTGCGAAGAATGAGGTTCTCAACCCAGAGGTACTTGGTCCCAGCAACGTTTCCAACAGCGAGCTTCCTGGCCGACTCGGCGAGGCGTTCGGCAGTTTGGCTATCGAGGAACCTGAGACCATGTGTATTGTCAGTTTCTGCGGTAAGGTTAGGGTTTTAAAAGAGGCTTCAGCCCCCAGGGCACAAAGGTAAAGGATACTAATAAACACATACAGGCAAAATACTCGTTGCCCTTACTGTTACCTAGGATGTTACTTTTAGCTGAAAAGTTAGATATTCTGATAACTGACTCTAAAGGTGTATAAATAAGTGGCTGCTGCTCTTCTGTAAAGATAACCAGGTTAAAGC
Organism: Fusarium xylarioides; assembly: GCA_013183765.1. Taxonomy (NCBI): domain Eukaryota; kingdom Fungi; phylum Ascomycota; class Sordariomycetes; order Hypocreales; family Nectriaceae; genus Fusarium; species Fusarium xylarioides. Next base: position 126,260 of record SRZU01000074.1, read on the forward strand.
ATATAAAATACATATAAGGTAAGATGCCTAATAGAAGTAAGTCTATTAACTTAAAATAACACTCTTAAGATAACTTCTACTATAACTATATAATAGCTAATCAGTTAGCAGCTGCTAGTAGGTATAGAGATTATAACCTTAACTTCTAATTTCTTTTCTATTATTAATATTAAAATATATAAAATGCTAAGTAATATAAAGCAGTTTTAAAGCTTTAATATAGCTATTAAGGAAAATAGCTATAATAATAAAGTCCTCTTAGAGGTTATTAAATTTAGCTATTATAGCTATATTATAGTAATAAAACCTTTTTATTATATTAAGAGAAAATATTATAAAATAATTAAAGAATTATTAAATAATAAGGTTAATAAAAGGGTATAAATAGTAAGAAATAATCTAGCTTAGATATATATAGTATTAGACTTATAGGAGATAATAAATACTAGGATTCTATATCTATAGATTTAAAGAAAAAGTTAGATAGGCTGGTAGCATTAGGTAGAAAGTTTATCTATTAGAGATTTAGTTATAATCAGGGATTAAGTTTTCAGTTAAATAAAGCTTCACTGAATGAGTCACAAAGGTTTTGAACACCAAGGCGTATTGTCAGTTTCGATTTGCTGGAATCTGCAGTTTACGATGGAGAGGTGATTTGCAGTCCAAAACCTAGGGTGCATCGCGAAATCCGGATTCTCGACACTCAGACGGTGGAATGACTTGATAGTGGTGTTAGGCATGGTCAAGACAGCAGCGTTGCAGCCAGAGAGTTGCTTGCCAAAATGAACTGATTCTCCTGGAATATCTGGGGGAGGGGAGAGGTTGTATGAAACAGATAGATTTGGAGGGGGAACGGTGATAGAGGAAGTCTTAGATGCAAGTACAGGGGCTTAGCGCCGCGCGCCATACGCATCCTTCAGTATCAGTAGCTGTCAATTTGTATCAGGCACCCTGTGCTTCAGAGACAAGGGATGCCAGTGGACAGCAACCAAGCATGGCTGGCCAGGCCCTCCTTCTCCAGCTCACACTGGCTGCTCGATGGAGAGTCAGTCACTAAGTGTCAAAGGGTGTAGATATAAATATTGGACAGTGCAGATCACGGTCAAGTCTACCATCATTCAAAGGATTCCCTCGCCTTTGATACATGCTCAGCCATCCGGCAGATAGTTAGCTTGCCAGCACGCTTTCATTTGTACAGCTGGACGACTGGATGGCTGTAGTCGTCACGTCAGCCTCGCTTCATTAGTACGCTGCTCCTTGCCGAACTCGTCAATAGTGAGTTGTCCATCTTGAATCCAAAGTAATCTGCTCCGCTATAGCATCGTTCGCAATTGAAGGAATGCCGAGACTTTTATGTCTTCCAGCATGTCTTAGGCATATACCAATAAAAAAGAATACACCAAAAATACAGGTTGTCCGCTTTTTTCGTTCATTTCTGTTGGGAACGAACATATAGTGAAGAAGTGCAGTGTTTCATGATTCTCATATAGCTTTCTGAACGGAAATACCAGAGTAAAGTCAATTAGTGTCTGTCTGTTTGACGAGAATTGTATTTGTGGCGGTTGTATATTTCACAGAAAACCGAGTGAACGCGACTGGTCTGGTCTGCCACGAGACTCGACCATGAAAACTAAACTCCTGCTGGGAAAGAACATGGGTGCATAGGCCTTAGAACTGGCAGTTCAAGTATGCCTACCTCAGAACAAGCCCTCAAGTTATGAACACCAACATTGACCAAGCCCATACTGGCAGTCACATATCAACTATAGCCTGAACCTATTCGAGCAAACTCCTGCACAGCTGCCACTGCCACAGGCCGACAGCACTTCTCGTTCGTAACTCACAGTGACAGTGGAACAAGACGTCTTGGGTAAGGCAAGGAATAAGTTCCAGATCTGATCGATCTCTTCCCTTCTCTGTTCTCTTCCACCATCAGCCCAAACATATCATCCATCACAGCGACAGTCTCTCCTCGAAAACAACTGTAGTGACTTGCGACATCGATCTGTATCAAAAATCAATCAAACGTCAGGTATCTTCCCTCAAGGTCATCATCATCATCACTCAACCTTGGCCTGCTGACACATAGTGACTCACTAGGACATCATGCCCACCGTGCCAAACATCTCGTTCTGCGCCGTCGGCCAAATCGGCTTCTGGAAGTCGGCCCTGGATGAAGTAAAGGAATCTTACCCAACCCTCCGCGCCGACGCCCCCCGCCGCCCGCCAACTTATCTCCCTCCGCCCCTACCTGTCGAAGAAAAAATGCATGAAATCTACCGGTTTCAGGGTTTCGTTGACCAAAGCATTGTCTTCATCCGCGACAATGCAATTACTGCCGAGGAGGTGATGGCGCTACGAGTCATCGAGTGGCTCGCAACGGCCCAGCGCAACGAAACTGGCCGGATCCAGAGAAAGATCTGGGCTCTTGACCCCGAGCGCTTCCAACGGGAGATCCGGGATGGGCATGTTACTGTTGGGAACTCACGGGTTGCTTCTAACGCTGTTCAAGTCGTTGCCATAAATGCTGGAGGTAATGCTGCCGGTAACGCTGCTGGTGATGCCGCTGGTGATGCTACCGGAAACGCTGGAGAAAACTAAGTTCTTTGGTGGTGGAATACAGAGTATGTCATCCTGTGAGAAGGCTCTTTGGAGGATAAGCCAAGAAGATCTGGAGGAAGTGTTATCCCTTGGTGAATTGTTGTTAGCGCAGTACTACAGTCTGATTCTGTCTAGGAAGGTCGCTTTGGATGTTATTGGTGTTTTGCTTAGATACCCAAATTGATGTCAAGTTGTCAATGAGAACCACTATTTCCTGTTGTGATCACTGTGAGTGATGCTAAAGAGCCCTCTCAGGAGTCTGGGGTGTTGTTGTCTTGCACCCTTCTCTACGCCGAGGTTATGATGAATGTGAGACCGATGTGACAAGGCTCATGGACTATGACCTACAGCTAAGAAAATACAATAATGTATTTTTGAACCGTTATTTATTTATTTGTAAGAAACTAGTCTGATACCTGTAACGAATGTCCTTTACCTTTCTATTTAGAAAATCGGGAACCAAACCGCCCTGTCCCAATCAACATTCTGGTTCTTTGCCTCAATCCGTTCGTGACATGTTCCAAAGAGTGTATCCCAAACACGAGTTTGCTTTCCGTAATTGTGACTCTTTCTATACCCCTTGCGATGATGAAGGTCATGATCCTCAATAACCAACTCCATGCCAACACCCTTCAGTAGCCAAGCCAGAGTCGAAGGGGGCATACCGTAAATGCGGAGACCACTGTGACCCAGAACCTCAGTGAAGGCGATGTACTGATGGCAGATCCACCAGTCATAGTAGCCCAGAGGGAGACCGAGGACTTGGAAGGTCGCCCATGTCAGGAAGGGAATGCCAACCATGTCGAAGAATTCCTGCTCGTGGTCGGCAAAAGCGGCAAGGAGAGAGTTGGGATGCTTGGTCAGATGGTGAGTGCGGTGATACTTCCATAGCCAGTCGATGTCATGCATGGCGCGGTGATAAACGTAGAACCAGAAATCGAGGACGATACCGTAAAGACCGATTTGAAGCCACAGCCAGGCCCACCACTTTGGATCGCTCATCACATCAGCAGGCGCTTGTGTCGCTCTGTATGTAAGATGTGTCGCCATAAAGATTCTCGACCCCGTTGTCTTCCAAAGTGAGGAAACGACTTTATCAACACCAATATCGGGAATTCCATCTCTCTGATGAGTGTCTCCGTCTAAGAATCCATATTCATGTCCGAGCTTTGCAGTAGCTTTAACAGAACGCACAACGGACCAGCTAAACGATGCAAAGTAAAGCATAAAGACGACGAATGGATGGAGTGCTTGGCCTGTGTATGAGAGCCACGATTGATGTATGATTATCGGCACAAAGGCGTGCAAGAGGATCCAAACGTGGCCTTGCCATTGAGAGAAGTGCGGAATGCGTTCGGATTTTGGGTGAACGGGGACTTCTTTGCCTGGAATAATGGGATAGGTGCCCAAGACGTGGATAATTTGCTGATGGACATTCCACTCCGACTTGTCGGCGAGTGGCCAGGTCGACTTCATCGACTGAGTCGTCGTCGTCATTGTAAAGGTCGTAATATCGTAGTCAAGATCAGATAAGAAGTTGCTTTTTTGTTGTTGTGTGATTGTAGCCAATGCTTGTTATCAGATATGATCAATCATCGGAGATCTCAGCCTTTAATACTCCACGATCTGGGATGAAATGCCGAGGCAAGTTTTGAAGAGGGACAGGAGACACATGGCAAAAAGGGGAATGCGATTAAGTTTCATGATCATGTGGGCTATAGCATCATCCCGCAATTCGCAAACTTAGCCCTTTGTGCACTTACCCACTCTCAGCAAGGGCGGCGGGACCAACGACTTGGATTGGTATAGGTTATTCGACGCCTGCTTGGGCTGAGATGGATGTTCTGGGGTGCATGGACACCACTACCGAACAAGCTTCTGAGTTACAGAGTCTTTGGTATCAGATCATCTTCACATGTTCCTCAGTTGGGCCATTTACGCTATCGCAAACTTGACTTGAATGGAAATGCATGACGAAAGAATGTGACGTAATTTTAGATGTGTCGATCATCCCCAACATTTTGGGCTTCTCCAACTTGTTTAAAGGTTCCACGCGAAGCTACTTTTGGATCCTGACGATACTGTTAGTGGAATAAGGGTCCCTTCAGCGATTCCTTGTTGGGACTAGTTTGCGAGCGAGGACCCAAGAAATCTGCTACCCCTGCCAGCCTCGGCTTGAGGGGATCGATCACGCTAAGCAACTACCCTGCATACTCTCACTTAAATCGCCGCTGTGCTGTCAATTAATGCTGTTGGTGATGTATTTCTAGAAGGCTAATGACTCAGACTTGAAGCCGTTGGGATAATCGATATCCGAGCCATGCGATTATCAACGTCGCTGATACACTTCGCTTTATTTCTAAGCGACGCTTTAGATCGGCTATGCATAGAGTGCTGCCTCCGGGTGGTAAGATGATGGAGGATAGATACTCGGCTGCTTATTTCTTGCGGGCTAGTGACAGTGTTATTTTCAAGGGGATGGATGGGGAGGAAGTTACGGCGGAGCAATGGTTTCTTAGTAAGTATAGTAGTTTTAATAAGACTATGGAGGAGCAGAGGGTGGATTCTGTTGCTACGGGTGGTATGGATAAAGATCTGGGGTTGAAGGTTTGAGGCTGGTAGTTGAGACTTCTGGGAATATTAACTGGATCAAAGGACCCTAACCACGTACCAGCTATAAGCAGTAACCTACTCGATATTACCAGTCAACTCAACTGTCGTTTCATCATGATTCTCTTGTATAGACTAAAGTTCACTTTGGTTCGAGGCGACATCTAGTGTGTCAAGTCAAGAGGCCCCGAGTCTATCACATTTAATAGATGTGGACAGTGGAGTTTGCCACCTTTGTTCAGATCTGTCACTACCCGTTTGTGTTCCACAAACAATTATTGACAGTGGCCTCAAATCAGCCGAGGACGAACCAACTTTAGCCCCATGGAGTTATCGTCTCTCAAGACTTGGCGCTGCTCTTCCTGCTCACCGACATACCCGAAGACTGCTCAGTTATCGTCATAATTGTGGCGACACAACCTCTTGATCCCGTTCCAATGTCTCAGTTGCATATCTTCTGAGTAAGACGTTTTGAACCGCTGGTCGTCTCTCTCATTCCTCCAGCACCCACCCATTCCCTCCCAAAACATCCCGTACTCTTTTTTCCCCTCTCAACGAGCTTTCAACTCTCAACGCTATGCTTATCACGCATTCCAAATTCCCCTCGACATCTTTAGGCTACTGTATCATGAAGGGCAAAGAGCCACAGTATAGCCATAGAGGTAATGCCTCCAACGGGCTCGTCAATGAAGAATCTCCGCTTCTCTCTCACGGCCATGCAAAGACTCAACCTCCTCAACAGCCCAACGATGCAGAGAGTGCCACTCCGCAAAATGAACCCTCAGCTAGATATCTCATCGCTATTTTCGGCAGTATCTTTATCGGCGTTTTCCTCGCTGCCCTCGACACCACCATCGTCGCTACCCTCTCTGTCCCCATCTCCAACACCTTCGGATCACTGACCCTCGTCTCGTGGCTCGGATCATCGTACCTTATCGCCAATGCTGCCTGTCAGCCTCTCTCCGGTCGTCTAACAGATATCTTCTCCCGCCGCTCCGGCCTTGTGGTCTGCAACATACTCTTCGGTCTTGGAACATTACTGTGTGGAGTTGCGACTTCGAAATGGATGCTTCTCGCTGGACGGGTCGTGGCGGGCATGGGTGGCGGGGGCCTCAATGCCATAACAGCGTTCGTGGCTAGTGATCTCGTACCTTTGAGAAGACGGGGAGTTATACAGGGCTTCGTACATATTTGTTATGGCGTTGGCGCTGGACTTGGTGGGTTGTTCGGAGGTTGGATCAATGACCTCTGGGGCTGAAGGACTGCTTTCCTGAGTCGTGTCCCATTGATTGCCATCTCCACCATTCTTGTCTCCATTACCCTACGCAATACCCCCACCAAGCACAGCGATAAGTCGAGGTTGGCGAGAGTTGACTTCTCGGGTGCATTCACACTATCCTTGACCCTTATTCTGTTACTGTTGGGCCTCAACTCTGGTGGAAATCTCGTTGCATGGAGCGATCCCCTTGTCTTGGTCTCCCTGTCGCTTTCAGTGGCAGCAGCTGGGGCTTTTGTTCTTGTTGAGTCGAGGTGGGCCAGTGAGCCTATCATTCCCATGCACCTACTACTTGATCAGACCGTACTCGCAGCATGCCTCATGAATTGTCTTGTGACTATGATTCTATTCATGGCTACATATTACGTCCCCATCTTCTTCCAGGTCAATGGCTACTCCACAACAGCTGCCGGCCTTCGTCTCTTGCCGCAAAGTGTAGGCACTGCTTTAAGTTCTCTCACCTGTGGCTTTGTCATGAAACGTACAGGTAGATACAGAACCTTGGGCACGGCTGTTATAGCATGTTCTGCTTTAGGCTTCGTTGGCTTCAGCATTATGACGATCCAAACACCAACCCCCCTCGTCTTGACGTATGTTTTTCTGGTTGGGGTTGGATATGGTGGCATGTTATCCGTGTCACTACTAGCAACAGTCGCGGCCGTGTCACATGAGGATCAAGCCGTCGCAACCTCTGCCAACTACGCTTTCCGATCAATGGGTTCCACGATTGGTGTCACGATTGCGTCTGTAGTGTATCAGAACTTGCTACAGCACGGCTTACATCAACGCTTCGACAGCAAAGAAGGATCTTCTAAGATAATAAAGCGCATTCTTGACTCTTTAGACGAGTTAAAGAGGCTCCCCAGTGGGTGGGGTGATGGCGTTTATAAGGCATACGAGATTTCATTGCGAGGAGTCTTTTTGACTGGACTCGGCGTGGCCGTCTTGGGGCTGATCGCAACAAGCTTCATCAAGGAGCACAGGTTACACGATACGATTTCTCGTGCAGATGACGATTGATACCTCAAAGATCGCGGGTTCGGATCACTACAAGTCCTGACGAGGAGATCTGAGGACGACTTGGTAGTGACGTGGATGTAACATGGGTCTGTGAACCTCTCGAGTCATTGGCTAACTGTGCAGCACTATAGTATTGAAGGTAGCTGGAACAAAAATGATAGTTTTGTAGTAATAGTAGAAGAAAATATATCAAATTTATGTTAAATCTCCGCCTATTCCTCAAAACATGGGGTCTTCACATAGGATCAACATTTAGAGCCCGCCTTGTAACTTCGGTCCATGGGTTTCAACCCCGGACCCGGAACAGGATTGCATAACCACCTCACGTTTAATGACATGTAATATTTCATTGTTCAGATTATAGAGAACGCCGTTGGCCTTTTTGGCCAATATGCTCTGCCTTGCGTGCGCTGACCAAGGTTATGTTAAGTTCCATGGCACCGGGCCTAGACCGACCGGGAAAAATTCCGCGGACTCCGGGCCGCGGGGCGATAAATCTGCGGACTATCCCATCCCCACGCCCTCCTTTCCACCTTGGTTCATTTCCAACACTCTCCACCAAAACTCATTATGCATTGATAAGGCGCAGTAAACATCCCGAAAAGATGCAAAGTCACTCCCCTAATGGCGGCATGGTGCACGCTACGGAAGAAACCCGTGTGTTCCGAAAAGTGGTATGCTGGCCAAACCCCTCCAATAACTACCACGCGGTTATGCCACGTCTTGAAACCCTAGCTAACGTGAGTCAATTAATTATCAGTGTGATCAATGCCGTGCGAGAAAGGTACGTAACTTCTGACGGGCGGGATTCATCGATTCAGGATCTAACATGTATCTTTGTAGATTCGGTGTAGCCGCGTTCAGCCCTGCTCTAACTGTATTGTTGCCAAGCATGTCTGCAAATTCACTGGGGCTGGACGGAGACCAAGAACACCACCTCCAGAACTCGCATCTCCAGGGCAGTAAGTTCCGTCTATACATTCCATCTCCTTATACCCATGATTAGTGCCTCTTAGTCACCTATATGAACCTCGGCTTCGCTTTTTTTGTGGCTAATAGTGAGTTCACTTGATCAGAGACAGCAGCCAAATTAACATCCTTGAGTCGAGACTATCCACCGTTGAGACGCTTCTTCACGATATCCACCGTCGTCTTATTTCGAGTCCAAGTACGCCGTTATCCTCAAGAGATCCCAATATGGTGCGGTACGTTCAGACCGCGAGCGACATAATGCCAGAAACTGCTAGCCCAGCATCTATCACCAACACAACAGTCATTCCTTTCTCCAGCGACCCAATCCTTGCCCAACAGCGTACTTCTGCTAGCGAATTTCTGGAGAACGCGTTGAAAGAACACTCGCCGAGAGACATCAGCATCGAGATGCAGAGTGCACTTTCCAATTTGCGTCAGATCGTCGAGTTGCAAAATAGCCAGTCAAATAATGATGGCAATGACTTTCCGCTCGCACAGCTGATACCCCCGGGAGGATTAAAGGAGATGTCGATGCCTCCGCTGAAGACAGTCTTAACACTCTGGAGTCATTTAAAAGGTATGCACACATATGCTTTCCTTTTGGAGTTCTCAGAATTATTCCTGAACCCATAGAACTAACACCTCACAATAGCCAGCCCTCCAACAGTTTTCATGTCTTTGTGCTCTCTGGTTGGCATCGACGACTTTCCCGGCCTCTGCCGCATGGTATACTTTCCATCCAACGACTTTTCCGAAGCCAAGTTTGCCGCCGTCAACCTCTGCCTCTACTATATGTTCTCAGAACGGGATGCCCTTATGTCCCAAGCCGAGTGCAAAGACTACAGGTCATACATCTCCATGTGCCAGGCGAACGCGGAGACTAGCCTATCGAATCTCAAGTTCTTCTCCATAACTACCGCCGATAGTCTTGTGGCACTGATCCTGGGGGTTAGCTTTATAAACTTGTCCCTGACTGAGTTTGTTACAGAGACTGACCATGCCCATAGACCATGTACGCCATTGACCATTCAAGGCCCACCGTAGCATGGGCACTCAACTGTGTAGCGGCACAGATTGTCCAAACACCTAATTCCCAGGTAGCTTCTAATACCAGAAATAATGCCAACTTGGGCCATGTCCTAGGGCCAGATGCCATGTCTAAGGCACTATGGCATGTTTACACTATGGACCGAGCACTTAGTCTACGACTTGGACGCGCCCCCATCTTGCATGACTGGGATGTTGTTCCACCTTCTGAGACACACTTCCGTGATGTCGTTGGCTTTGCGGGAATGCCTACAATATGGTTCCAGTTGGCCACCCTCCAAGGCAAGATATACCGTTATCTGTCAGTACTCCTTTCGCTCGAAAATTCCATCATCATCGATACTGACTTGACTTTCACTATTAGATACAGTACATCCGCCTTAGCCAGTCCTTCCGAAGAGCTTATCGAACGAGCGCGCACGTTAGCACGAGAGTGTCGAGTCCTGGAAGCCGAGACTACGCAGAAAAGAAAGGAAACCATGGAATTATTCGAAAGGGTACACGCCTCACCAGTTCTAGCCATGCTGGTTGAAAGTGACCAAGTCATGCTACTTGTGACTTTGACACTTGTCTACCGTGCCATTCCGCCAGCAGAAGGTGATGGCGGTACATTCTCGCAGGGGTGTCTTGTTGCTGCCCGCAAGGCTGTTAAAAAGCATCAGCAATGCGTTGCCGCGGTTCAAGGAAAGCAATTTGCTAAGAGGTCATATGCTCACTGGTAAAATGGTCCTACAAACGATTCACCTAAGGCTTTCTAACATGGTTGCAGGAATCTGTTGTTACTCCCATTTGCGCCGTTCTTTGTCTTGTTCTGTTCGGTGATTGAAACACTCTCAGAGTCAGACCTTCAACTCGTACGAGATTTCGCATCGTCATTGCAGCAGCTAAGTGACGTGTCTCCCACGATGGACAAGCTGTGGGTTCTTTGCAAGGTCATGTCAAAGGTTGCCGTCATGTATGTTGAAGCAAAGCGGTCCTACGTTAATGAGGATTTGAGGCCTGCTATGGACGAATTTGATGAATATCTGGGGCGATTGGGATCCGTCGCGAGTGAAATGGCGGGGCCTCAGACGGTTCAATACGACGACTGGTTTTCAAGTAGCAGGATCATGATCCATTTGCTTCAACAAGATCTTTCAGATCTCGACGGCTAGAGGAGGATTAGCAACAGATTTCATAGTCGCAAAACAGTTATACTTGGGCTTTATCATTTTCCAGATTATACTTAAGCTTTTTTATCTTATATTAAAGTAAAGTTCATTATACTATTATATTAAACCTAAAGTGTATTTTCTAACCTTATGACTAACTTATAAACTTAATATTACTACTACCTTTTAATTATCCTAAACCTTCTTCTAGTTAAACCTTTCTCTTAGCCTTAATAGCACTAATATATATATTATTATAAAACTTTCTTTAAATAAAGCTTTTCTTATATATTAGTATTTCTTAATAAATCTAATAGCTATATACTATATTTAAAAAATTCTTTTAGTAAATTACTATTTATATATTAAATATAAATATAATTTAAGTATAATTTCCTTAAATTAGCACTTTAATTACTTTAATTTTCTTTTTATCTTTTAATGTTATTAGAAAGAATAGTACTATCTTCTTTTACTAAATAATAAAAATAACCTTTATAAGAAATTAAGCTATTATATAAATAATAGTTTTATAATTAAAAAAAGTAAGCTAAATGAGAAATTTACTATTAAGTTAATAAAAGTTTTATATAAGGATTAAAATTATAGTAGCCTTATAGTATTACTTAAAGTCTTTATAGCTATAATTATCTTATAAAGTTACTTTATATATTAATATAGCTTAAAGTATAATTATAGCTTTATTAATATAATTATTAATATAAGCTTAATAAGAATATTATTTAAAAAAGATTAATCTTATTAAAAATAATATCTTAAAAATCTTAAGTATTTTATTCTTAACTAAAAGATTAAAGCTTTTTATATACTTTTAAGCTAATTAAGAAGTTATTATTTAGGTTTTTATAATATTAGCTTTATACTATAACTATTAGTTAATTATTATAGTATTAATATTTAAGTTGTAGGCTAGAAGTGTTATTTGCAGTTGAGACTTGTGGCTAAGAGCTTATTCTGGTAGAGAGAACCTAGAAGTTCATTATACCTTCCTACCATCTCTTCTAATAGCCTCCCCAGTAGCTATACATTCTGTATATCGCGATCTCTTGCTACTAGGACTCTTTGAGAATATAAGAAAGAGATAATATTACACTAATGGCCATGTACGATATCCTATCTGCTGAAATATGTCATAGATTAATGTATCTTGAGTAGAACGAACTATAATATAGGAGTCATTTCGAGCTGATGCGCTATTTTCAAGGTTTTCAAATGTAACAAAGCAGGTCTGTGGCGCAATGCGCTTGGTGGGTAACCCGCTGCTTTCTCAGCTGGAGGCTGTGGGCTTAGATCTCGTATAGGCGCAAGTGACGGTAAGGTCAGTGTTTCATATGCCAGACCAAGTCCAAACAGATCGGCTTTTTCCTGCCCTGGGCAAGGCTATACTTCCCTAGTATCTAATAGAAGGGCAAGCCTTTAAATTACATAATGATATACCTGTACTAATACATAGCTAATAATAATCTCTATGCTGTTCAACTAATATAATACATATGAAATCGAGTAAAATGCTTCCAACCTCTGTTCTTCGCAACTTATTACATACTGCCGTCCAACTTCTGCGCCTCGCACATCTTGGTATACATGCCACCTTGCTCAATCAACTCGCTATGTGTTCCTACCTCTATGATCCTTCCCCCGTAAAAGACATAAACACGGTTAGCGTCTCGTACGGTAGACAGCCGATGAGCCACAGCAACAGTGATACGATCCCCGTTTGAGGCCACTTCTAAAGCTGCCTGAACAATGCGCTCCGACTCTGTATCTAAGGCGCTTGTCGCTTCATCCAGCAGCAAAACGTTTGGCTTGCGCACCAAGGCTCGTGCTATAGCTATCCGCTGGCGTTGCCCGCCAGAAAGCTGACTGCCACTCACGCCGCAAGGTGTATTGAGACCTTCGGGTAAAGACGAGATGAAGTCCCACGCATTCGCGGCCCGACAAGCTTCTTCGAGAACGTCATCCGTAACACTATCAAGAGCGACATCGGCTAAGCCCTGAGAAATGTTGTCACGGATAGTTCCAGCAAATAGGGTCGGCTCCTGTTGGACAAGGGCAACGTTCTTTGGGTACAGCAGAGGGTTGATCGAGGACAAGGAGGCTGTCGAGTCAATGGTGATGGTCCCACTGCTTGGGTCGTAGAAGCGCTCAAGAAGAGAGATCATTGTACTCTTCCCGCAGCCTGAAGCACCTACAAAGGCAACGAACTCGCCTTTTTGGATCTGCCATCCAGACTCGTCAGAACACTTTCACTTGGTTATCATGTATCTCCCGCAACGTACCTGCAACGACACCCCTCTGAGAACCCGGTTGCCAGGGGCCAGGGGGTATGAGAACTGGATATCCTTGAAATCGTATGAAGTTCACCCATCTTTTGGCCCAAGGTCTTTGTTGCTCTCGGTTTCCTGGACAGTGGGCTCAAGTTGAGATAACCAGAAGTAGTAGTTGGTGGCTTGCACAGCCTTGGTAAAGCCTTTGAGTTGGAGATCAATAAGACTGCAAGATACAGCTAGGTGTCAGAACTTATTACTTGAGAAGCTGAACAGCTGCCCTGCTGCTTGTCCAGAAAAGTACACTCCCATGAAGGACACCATAAACTGGTAAAGATTGAGTTCACCGTCGCGGATAAGCCTTGCACCCCACCTGAGAAGTTTAGTATGTGATATAGCCCATTAAACATAGGTAAGTTGCTTACCAGAAGCCAAGGGCGAGAATGAAGTACTCAACTGCTTGTGTGAAAGCAAACCAAATCATCATATGAAACATCGAAGGAGCAGTCTGGCTGATAGCGAGATCTAGTTCGTTAGTGTATCTTGCCAGGACACCCTCTTCAATGGCCAACGAAGAAATGGTCCGGATTGCAGTAATCGTCTCAGAGGCGAGCGATGAGCTGGCGGAGAACCTTTTGCCCATATCGGTATCCATCTTCATTTCCAATCGGATTCGCGCATAGCCCGATAGCAACATAGGTGGCATAGTGGCAAACACGCCCACGACACCAAGCTTCCATGAAACTACCAAGGCTAAAACACTAGAAGCGATCACGTTAATGGATAGCAACACTAAAAGTGCCACATTAAAGCCCATTAACTCCAAGACAGCTTGTGGGTAAGAGTCTAAGTGGCTGATCAGCGCACCAACTGTATTTTCAGGACGATCAAAGAACCGAACGTCCTGACGAATAACGGAGCTGAATATTTCCTTTCGAAGCTTGATGTTCAGAGTCTGGAAGGAGTTAGCATTGAAAGAATCCTCGGGGTGGGGGGCAACAAGCAGACCTGAGCGATAATGTTTGTCCCCCAACCAATAGCGAAGTAGACAATGAGGCAGCCTATAGCCATGATGAAAAACATAAGAGAGATAAAGTTGCCCCGTGAAAGAACATTCGTGCTGGCAAAGACATCCGTGATTTTCCCAAAGAGAAGCGCCTGACCAGGAAACATAGCAGCTGTAACAAGGCATTATTATAGGAGAACCAGTAGTTTGAGAACATACTCACCACCTGCAGTACAAGCAAAGAGGGTTACCAGGTACCAGATCTTCAACTCGGGGGTATTCGCCACGAGTCGCCCAACGTTGTAGAGGAGACCTGCTTTTTCGTACAGTTCATGGTCCTCGCGATCCTTGAGCGAGGCGAGATACTCCATCTCGGTAGTCTTGATCTTTGTCGGTACTTGAACAATATCTGCGTCATTAGTGGGGTGGAATCCTCATCCTCATCCGTAACAGCTTCATGCTCTTCTGTGGCTGCAATAGGAGAAAGGTCTTGTGCATGAACGAGCTCAGCGTAGATGCCGTGTCTTGCAATAAGCTCTTCGTGTCGTCCTTGTTCCATGATCTTCCCCTTCGACATAACCACGATGTTGTCCGCATTGCGGATTGTCGCAAGCTTATGGGCAATAACGATAGTAGTGCGATGCATGGAAGCTCTATCTAGCGCCTGTTGGACGACTGCTTCGGCGTGAGGGTCTAAGGCACTAGTGGCCTCGTCAAGCAGAAGAATCTTTGGCTCCGAAATAATGCTCCTCGCGATTGCAACTCGTTGTTTCTGGCCGCCGGACAAGAGTCCACCCCTCTCACCGATACGGGTGTCGTAGCCCTGAGGTAGCGTAGTGATGAATTCGTGGGCAAATGCGGTCTTTGCGGCGTTCTCGACAAGCTTGGCGGTTTCTTCGCGGGGGAGGGATTCATATGGGGTTCCGACGAGTCCATTGGCGATGTTATCGTAGACGCTTCCGTTGAAAAGAACCGGTTCCTGGAAATATCAGGTCAGAAGAGGTAAATACATGTAGGACGACAATGCCATACCTGCTGCACGAGCCGAATGTTCGTTCGTAGCCATGATAGGTTAAGACTCTGCGGTAAGGTTAGGGTTTTAAAAGAGGCTTCAGCCCCCAGGGCACAAAGGTAAAGGACACTAATAAACACATATAGGTAAAATACTTATTACCCTTACTATTACCTAAGATGTTACTTTTAGCTAAAAAGTTAGATATTCTAATAACTGACTCTAAAGGTATATAAATAAGTAGCTACTTGCTGCTCTTCTATAAGGATAATTAAGTTAAAGTATATAAAATATATATAAGGTAAAATACCTAATAGAAGTAAGTCTATTAACTTAAAATAACTTCTACTATATAATAGCTAATTAGTTAGTAGCTGCTAGCAGATATAGAGATTATAACTTTAACTTTTAACTTCTTTTTTATTATTAATATTAAAATATATAAAATGCTAAGTAATATAAAGCAGTTCTAAAGCCTTAATATAGCTATTAGGAAGAATAGCTATAATAATAAGATCCTTTTAAAGGTTATTAAATTTAACTACTATAACTTTATTATAGTAATAAAACCTCTTTATTATATTAAAAGAAAATATTATAAGATAATTAAGAAATTATTAAATAATAAGGTTAATAAAAGGGTATAAATAGTAAGAAATAATCCAGTTTAGGTATATATAGTATTAGACTTATAAGAGATAATAAATGCTAGGATTCTATATCTATAGGTTTAAGGAGAAAGTTAGATAGGCTGGTAGCATTAGGTGGAAAGTTTATCTGTTAGAGATTTGGTTGTAATTAGGGACTAAGTTTTCAGTTAAATAAAGCTTCACTGAATGAGTCACAAAGGTTTTGAATACAAAGGATAGGTTAAGACTCTTGATGTCTTTTCCATCTAACTTGATGCTTCCCTCTGTAGGGTTATACCATCGTTCGAGGAGGCCAATGATAGTACTCTTGCCCGAACCACTCGGACCCTATTCAAGGTAAGCTTTCATCAATATTCCAATCAAAGTTAATACCACATACCACCAGTGCTGTGACCTTGCCAGCAGGGATGTCAAAGGTGAATTCATCGAGGACTTTGGTGTCAGGTCGGGTCGGGTAGCTAAATCCGATATTGTTGAGGCTGATAACGCCCGTAGGGCTCTCGGGTTTGTCTCCGGATGGGTCGAAGGGATTGATCTCGGACTCTCGATCGATCAATTCGAAAAGCTCGATGGCTGCCGATGCCGCTCGACCGAAGATGGTGACATGTGGAGCGATCGTAGTGATGGTGCTGGCAGCATTGACGACAGAAAATACCACACTGTTGTAGGTTAGTTAGTGGCGGCTTGATCTTGGACGGGAAAGATTGGCTACTGACGTGAAGACCGTGCCGAGCTTGGTGACCTCGCCACGGTGGATCATGGCAATGCCCTGCCAAAATGCTAGACCAGTTCCAGCAAAGTATTCACCACCGAACATGACTCCGTACAGAAGGTTCTTCTTCATTCCTTTGTTGTAGATGTCCTTCAAAAAGGTGTCAAACTTGGCGACAACTCTTGAATGCAGGCTGAAGGCATGCATAGTTCTGATGCCCCCAAATATGCTTTCGGCATAGCTACCAGCATGGGCCTGAATCTTCAGAATGTCCGTTTCGATCTTCGCATCGGGGATGGAAAGCGCGCCGATGACGAGCAGAATGGCGGGGATGATGCAAATAGTGATTAGAGTAAGCTTCCACTGTGCAATAAACGCGATGACGAAAGCTGCGATGAAGGTAGAGACCAAGGATATAAAGAGACCGAGCTTTTCGGCAATACCAGATTGGATAAGCTTGCCATTAGACATAGCTTGCATTGCAACAGAGCCGGCTGTTCCTCGATTAAAGTAGGTAATCTCTTGACTGAGCGCGGCGTAGAGATAAGACCTTCGAATATTCCGGGTTAAGTGGTAGGCGACGTAGGTGAAAAAGGAAGCGTAGATGTAGGTGCCCACTAGTCTCACGATTCCGATGTAGATAAAGTAGAGGCTTAGATGTCAGTGGTAGCGAACTGATGGGAAAAGTCAACAACTCACGTAGCTGTCCTGACATCTCGTCCAAACCCTGCTGGAACAGATCCAGTGGTATTGATTTTACTGAACATAGTAATGAACTTGCCCAGCACTACATTAACCATTGCGAAAGCAACGCCAGAAGCGATTGCTGCGATAACTGCGATGGAAAGTAGAAGATATTCTTTGGGAGTGCCGAAGGTGAATACGCGCTATGTGGAAACATTATGATTAGTAAATTAGCGGGATGAGGCCGTATACTACCCAACTCACAATCAATGCCTTTAGAGCCGACTTCCTCTTGGGACTCGGGACGGCTTGAGCTGGAGCTTCTGCTCCCGGTTTTTCGGATAAGCTTAATCCAGCAGGCATGGCGGTGACTCTTAGCAGCTGTGATGGATTAGATACGCTGGGATGAATTAAGCAATCTTGTATAAAAAAATATTAAATCGGTTGTTGAAGGTGAAGTAATAGGATGGTGAGGAATGGTTGATATGAGGCCGAGGAAAGTACAAGCCAAATGTCTGTGTTTTATCCTTTCGTGGTCAGTCGTCTTCCAATATTAACTTTCAAAAAGAAGGACTGTTCATACTGCTTCCATCCCTACGTCTCTAAGCCTACATGTCCTTGCCCTGCGCCTGGAACTCGCGGGTTTACTGACTCTAACACTTTTGAGGCGTTTCGGGGAAAACGACACGGAACCCGAGGAATCCGAGCAAGCCGTTGTGGCACAGAACGCCGTAGTGGATGGACGGTAGGTCAAATTGTAACGTTATTGGATCGCTCAGTGGGGCGTCAGGTCTACGGGTCCTGTGTAAGAATGCGAAATTACTGTAGGGTATGTATTTTCGGGGAGAAGAGCCAACCGTGAACCCGTCTATCACAGGCCCAAAGTCATTAAACAATTCAGCCCAACACTAACATCGTTCTATGACAGATTCTACTCCTTAGAGTCGTCTCCGGTACGGGCTGGTTTTGCCATGTGCTGTGGAGCATATTTATTAAGCCCAGTCACACGGGCATATTGTTGAGATCACGCCGCTGTTAGCAGATTTAATTGGTTTGACTTAAACTTAGATAGAAACCTACATGACTGCTATGCCTTGCTAGATCAAGAGATCTGAGATTCCCGCGTATAACTTGCAGCATGACGTCAAGTTGCTCTCGTTTTTTAGCAGCTCTACAAATTGTTAACCAACAATATGACCAAACTGGATATCTACAATCTTTCACAGTTCTCCCAACCCATGAAGACCAGGCCTAAGAATTATCCAAATACCAATTATAAATAACCTAGAAATTCAAAAGATCCAGGCGTATCTCCCCCAGTGTAGATATTACTGCCGTCGGAGCTCACGGTACACTGTTCCTATGGGCCAACGGAATCTGAGAATCCCTCCTGTTATCTGCCTGATTCACGTATGTTAACGGATGGAAGATATTGAATATGACACTAACGAGAAGCATCAAGAGGGCGTCGAAGATGTAAAAGTAGACCTCTTTTGAGCGTAATTCGCCATTATGTCCCTGGCCGTACTCAGGGTTTAAAATTCCCATGGGTACCTAATGATAGCTTAATGCCCAGTCACCTAGGCATCTAGTTAGGTAAATAATATTATATATAAATACCTATAGGTATTTTAAAATGTTCTTATAATACCTATAATATATATAGGTACTAGAAATTGCTTATAGATACCTATAGGTAATATTATACTCTTTTATATAACTCTTAAAAGTAGTATAAATATAATATATTTATAGTAATTATTTATAATAATTTATATAAAAAGTGTATTTATATATATATATAAAATATTAAATTAAATATATATTATTTATATAAAAAGTATTATTAATCTCTAGCTAACTGCTTAATACTAGTATTTTAAGAATCTATTCTTTTAATCTAGCTTTTAACTTATAATAACTACTATAAGTTAGTATATTAAGCTTTATTTAATTTAAGTCTTTTTAAAGGTATATAAAGATAAGAGTTAATAGAATTTAAATTATAAAAAGATTAAGGTAGGCTTAATAGTATAGGTAATAGGAATTAATTAGTAAATAATTATAAAAGTTATAAGTCTTAAGAATAAAAAGAAGATATTTATAATTAAGAAAAAATAAAAGATAGTTATTAATAAATTGCTAATAGAATATTTATATAAATAACTTCTTTCTTATATATTATTAGTAAGTAAAGGAAGGTTAAATATTATAGTATTTCTCTAAGTAATATAAAATATATAAGAGCTTTTTATAGCTCTTTAAGCTAATTTAAGAAGTCTTTTATAAAAGAAGATAGCTTAAATAAGTTTAAGTTAAGAGACTCTTAGAATTAGTTTAAGGCTATAGAATAGAAATGTAATAAGAACCTTTCTTTAATTAAAGAAACCTTTAAAGTATATTATTTATATTAGCATATAAAGCAATATATACTCTATGCTCTTTTAATTGTAATAGTACTTAGCTATATTGCAAGAAGGTCTCTAGCTATATAGCTTAATATAGAATATTTAGAATTATAAGTAATATAGGCCTAGAATTAAAGGAGGCTTTTTCTAGATTGCCTTTCTATTTATTATATTAATTAATAATATAATATAATACTATATTAAATATATCTTCTTTAAAGAAAGATCTATATATAGTTAAAGCTAATTTTTAAAAGTAGTTAGCCTATAAACTATAATAAGTATATAATTACTATATTAAATTACTATAAATACCTTTTTAAGACTAAGAAAACTAAAAAGAAGATTCTATTCCTTTATTAATAGTAATATAAATAGATCTATATAGCTAGATATATATTAAGAGGTATAAAGTTAAATGAAGTTAGTTTTAGCTTATTTTTTAATACTACTAATACTTAAAGATAGAAGAATAAATTAAATACTACTCTAGTAAGTATTTTATTTTAATTTTAGTAAAAGTAAAAGAAGAAAAATAATAAGATAAAGGGTCTTAGTAATAAATAAATCTATATACTTATATAGCTTTATTATAGCTTAATAAATGCTATAGGAAAGAACCTTTACTTAAGGTTAATAATTTTAGCTGCCTTTAAGTAGGAAAAGCCTTTTTTAATAAATACTAAAATAGTAGCTAATAATCTTAAGCTAAGTCTATATAGCAGATAAGCTATTAATAGCTAGATAACTAATAGAATTAGAAAGATAAATAAAAATATAAGTATAATTAATAAGGTAATTAATCTACTGCTAATTTTTAGTAGTAATCTTATAATTCCTATTAAAGTAGTCTTTAAACTATTCTTAAATAGATAGTTTTAGTATTCTAGCTCTTATAAGCATTATAATTATTAAGTTCTATTAAGTTAAGATATTATAAATTAATTTTAAAGGTTATAAAATAGTCTTATTTTATATTTAGTAAGCTTAAATCTCTTTAAATTTTTATATAAGCTTAAGACTTTAAGTAAATTTAATAGTAAGGTAATAAACCTAGAAAATAATTAGTTATAATTAACTTAGTAATTACTATATATAATTATTATAAGAAATGTATTATAAGAAGAAATATATATACTTAAAGAATAGATAAAAATAGATAATTAATACTAATAAGATTAAATAATTAATCTATAACTTGCTATTTTAAGGTATTAAATTAATTATCTATTAGGTTTTTATTATTAAGGCCTTTATTTTAAGAAAGATTATTCCCTCTATCCTTATCTTTAATATAATTATTACCCTTTAAAATTACTATCTCTTAAGATATAATTTTAATATAATTTATAATTTCTTATATAATAAAGTTTAAAATATAAGCTATATATTATATAAAATAAGAGTAAGATAAAGGTATAGGCTATAACTTAATCTTAATCTTATAATTTAAATTCTTAATATTAAGATATATACTATTATCTGCTATAATTGCCTAAAAGCAATTTAGAAGATAATAATTCTAGAGGCTATATATTATATAAAAGTTTAATATAACTCTGTCTTAATCCTTAGATATATTAATAAATTTAAGTATAACCCTTTTAAGTTACTATTAAGTATTAAGAAAATAGGTAAAAAATACTAAGAATAGTAAACTTATTATAAGGTATTAACTATATATTTAATATAAGAGAGACTTTAGCCTTTAAGGGAAGAGTTTAAAGAATAGCCTCTTATAAAGATAAAGATTTATCTTAAATTTATTTAGTAAGAGTTAGGCTACTAGGTAATTAAAGGTATAGCAAGATAAAGGCTATAAGCTGCTAGAATGCTAAATTTATTATAATATTTATAAATAAATAGCTACTAGTAATAAAATAAGTAAAATAATAAATAGATTCTATTTACTATTTAGTAATATTAATTTATTAAAAGTAAGCTAAAATTACTATATTTAATTACTATAAATATACTTATATTAAAATTAAAATATATTATATTAATTCTCTTAGATATTCTTATTCTAGAAGCCTTTTTCTTATAAATAGCTAAGTTTAAATGCTTATATATACTTAATATACTAGTTCTAGATATATTAAGATATATTAAAATAGTATAGTAAAAGTAGTATATAATCTATAGTCTTCTATTTAATCTTTATAAACCTTAATTAAATTAAAACTAGCTAAAAGAGTCTCTCTTCTCCTAGAAGATTTTTAAAGCCTTTAACTCTAGTAATTAAAGTAAATAGAAAATGCTAAGTATAGATTTAATATATAATATTTACTATTATATTATTTTCTATTAAAGAAAAAAGGCATTAATAGTAAAAGAGTTAAATAAAATATAAAAAGGCTTACTAAGTATAGTTAATTTAAGGCTAAGTAAGCTTTATAAAGATATTTTAGTAATAAAATATAACTTAAAATTAGTTTAAGAGTAAGAAGAAATTTTTAAAAAGGATTACTATAAAAGATTATTATTTTACTTAATAACTTTAAACTAGAAGATTTATAATTATATTAATTAATTTTAGTTATAATAAATTAAAGCTATATTAAGTTAAAGTAAGCCTTTAGTATAATACTTAAGATTTTAATGTATTTTATTATATAAATAATAAACTACATTTAGTTAGCTAAAAGAGCTATTTCTACTTAAACTTAATAAGAATCTAACTATAAATAAAAAAGGTTTTTTAATTCTTATCTTTTTTTTTTATATATAACTTATAAAAATTTTAAAATAATATAAATATATTACTTTTAAAATAATACTTAATAATTCTAAAAGTAAAATTCTTCTTAAGGTATATATTATATTAATATTCTACTTACTATATATATTTATTTATTAACTATTTTATAGGTATTACTATCTTAAATAAATTAATAGTTAAGCTTTTATACTTTAAGATTTACTCTATAATATAGTAAAAAATTATAATAATTAAATATAAAGCTATTAAGTAAAATTAAAAATAGATTAAAGAAATTAAAAAGAAAATATATAATATAAAATAAGTAAAAGCCTTAAGGTTATATATAATAGCAATTAAAATAAAATAGTAAGTTAATTCTTAAGTACTTTTTACTATTTATATTAATATAATAAGTAAAAATTCTTTAGAATATCTATTAAATTTAATATATAATTAAACTTTTTATATTATAATTACTATTTTAGTAAATTATTTAAGAAATTAAATTAAGTATAAAGTCTAATTTGCAATTTTAGTTATTAGTAATTAAAGCACTTTAAGAAATAAGTAAAAGCTTTATTATTATACTATTTAAAAGTAAATTAAATATTTATATTTTAGAAATCTTAATTAAGTATAATTAGGCTTAAACCTATATATAATTTATATAAATTATATAACTTTATATTATACTAATATAAGATTAATAAAGATAATTTATAAAAATATAAAATCTTAAAATAGCTTTTTAAAATAATAAATAAAAGGCATATTAGCTAATTACTATAAATAATTAACTTAATTAACTCCTTACTATACTTTAACTTAAGTAAATAAAAATTCCTAGTATCTTATTCCTTATGCTAATACTAGCTATATATTTTTTACATATTTCTTTTCTTTAAAGAGTTTTAAAGGCATTAAAGCAATTCAAGGTTTAGTATTAATAAGCTTTAATAGCTTATAAGCTTTAATAAGAAGCTAAAATATAAAATAATTAGTACTTTTAAAATGCTATAATACTTCCTTACCTAGGCCTAAATGCTATAAGGTAATATTATCCTAAAGAGATAAAGGCCTAAGAAGGTAATCTTATATAGCAGATATATGCCTTTACTAGCAATAGATTTATTAGATCTTTTTAAATATAAAAGGTTTATTAGTTTAATAGAGATATTAATAGGCTTCTTACTATACTTACTATTCTTAATAATAAAAAACCTAAAATCTATTAAGGTTACTATAATAAATTAATATATTATAAAATCTTATAATAATATTATCTTACTATTACTTTTATACTAAAGGGAACTTAAAAGGAAGAATATTCTTATATACTTAACTTAAACCTAAAAGCTTACTAAAGGGCTTTTATATAAGAGCTTAACTATCTATAAATAATTTAAAGAATAAATTAAAGAGCTTAAATGCTTTTAAATTCTTTAATTTTATAATATATTAAATATATAACTTAAGTTAAAAAAAGATATTTAGATTATAAAATAGAAGTATAAATTATTTATAGCTAATTATAAGTAGGTAATTATTATAAATAATTATTATAAATACTTACTTAAAGAACTTAAATTTAGTTTAAATAGTATTAATCTTATACTTAATATTTTAAAGGTAGTTTATAATTTTATTACATTTAACTTATAAGGAATATAATATAGCAATTATTAGCTATTTAATATAAGTTATATAAATTTTAAAATTAGCTTAAATAATTAGCTTAAATTAATTTAAAAATATTATATTTTTATATTATAATCTTTTACTACTTAATCTATTTATTAGTTTTTAGTAAAACTATAGCTTAACTTTTATTTTAGTTAAGCATTTTATTAATAGAAATAAGTTAGTAATTATTCTCCTTAGTAAGATTATTAATATCCTTTTAGAAAGAATTATTATTATTCTATAGGATTTTACTAGCCTTAAAAGTTAATACTATAAATACTTTATCTTTAAAGAGATTATAATATTTACCCTTTCTAATACTACCTTAAATTAGCCTTTAAATATTAGTAAATAAAATATACTTACTAATCTATACTGTAGTTATTAAAAGTAGTATCTTTAAGTGCTTTTTTAGTTATCTTATTAGTATTAAAATAGTCTATATATTAGTAAAGTTTAGTCTTTAAGTAATTTTACTACTAATTAAAGTTCTTCTTTATAGTCTTATATTTATAGCATTTTATAAAAAGTATATCTATTCTAGTATAAGCTTTCTTTATATAAGGATTTATTAATAAATCCTCCTTAGGCTTTTATTTATATAATAGTTTACTAGGTAGATACTTTAAGAGGATTAGCTTAAATAATTACTATAAGTATAAATAAGCTCTTTATCTTAGCTTCTACTACTTATTTTTTCTATTCTAAGAAAAATTAGAAAATAGTAGCTCTTACTGCAATATATAAGGAAGATAAAGGCTAAAGTATAAAAATTAATATCCTTATAGCTAAAGGCAATTATATCTTAAAAGCTAAAAAATTAAGGGTTTAAGGGAAATAAGTTTAAAAGGAGATTAAGATTTCTAGTACTATAATAGAAATAAAAAAATAAATCTTAAATTTAAAGTATTAGTTTTAAATAGGTAATAATTAGTAGAATATTTTCCTTTAATTAGCTTAAAATTTATAATAAATTACTATACTAAGATCTATTACTTAAAAAACTAAATCTTAATATTAACTTAACTTTAACCTTTTAAACCCCTTAAATTTTAAAATTTATAAGTTTTAAGTAAAATTTAGTATTTCTTTTTATTTTAGCTTTTTTAGTTAATTCTTTTATAGTAATTAATTAAGATAATTACTTTTACTAAGCTTATACCTTAAATTTTAATACTATATAACTTTTTAAATTTTATAATTTCTAATTCTTCTTTCCTTTATTTTAAGAGTTTCTATCTCTAGTCTCTTTTTCTTATAGTAATCTATTAAGATAATTACTTCTAATTCTTTAATTACTTAAAATAACTAGCAGCTAAAGCCCTTTCCTATAAGTAGCTTAAAAGACTACTAGTAGTAAATAGCCTTAAAAGTCTATTACTAGTAAATAACTTTAAAAGTCTATTGCTAGTAAAATGCCTTAAAAAAGTATATATAAAGCCTAAATATTAAAAGGGAAATCTTACCTTAAGGGTCTTATTATTACTTTTAATAAGCAGTTTATTTATATTATTTTATAGTTTTAACCCAGTAACAACTAATAAATAGGATCTAGGTATTCTAATAAGCTACAGAAGTATTAATAATAAAATCTCTAGCTAGACTAAAGTCTTAATAAACTTAATTAATAAGGTTACCTTTAGGCTGTAGCATCTCAAGCAACTCTAATTATAATAAATACATCGCCTAACTAGCTAAAGAGCTTTAAAAAGCCTAGCTAAATCTGCAATTCCCCTATAACTTTAACCTTTCCTAATCTATCTATCCCTTAAAGATACTTATCTTAATAATTATAAAATCATTAAGAAACTAACTAAGCCTGTATTATCTATAAGTTCTTTACCTTAATTGCTTTATTTAATTAAAAACGCTAACCTTAATTATAATTAAGATATTAAACTTAAATAACTAGTAACTAGTAACTATTAATTAACTAAATATATAAATATTACCTCTACTTAGCTATAACCTAGAAATTAGTAATAAGAAGATTATAGACCTTATTAAAGGTATAACCCCTAGTGCTAAGACCTAGGTATAAAAGCTAGCAAGGAAGGCATCTGCAGTTACCTGCAATTATTAAATAGATATCTAGTTACTTGATCTAATTATCTTTAAGTATAAGATGCTCTACTACCTAGACCTTAATTCTAGCCCTATTTAAAGGTAATACTAAACTAAAATGCTATTCCTAAGGATTAAGTAGTAATATGCTAATACCTTAAGTCTAATAATAGATAATTAGATTATTAACTTAAGGAGTAAGTATAGCCTATAGATTATAATTATTATTAATCTTATAACTATAATCTATACTAACCTTTAGATAGGCTTTCTATAAGTAGCATTTAAAGTTTATATATAATAGAATTGCTTAGAAAATTCTATAAAGTTAATTGTATAGGATAAAAAAAATTCTATATATAAGAAAGAGTTTATGCCTAAAAGTTAAAGAGTCCTTTAATAGGTAAAATAAAGCTATAGTTAATTAAATAGAATTTACCTAACTAAGCATATTTACCCTGTAAAATAATAACTAATGCTAAGGCAATAAACAGTAATATTAATAGTAATTTAATAAAGGTTATTTATATTATAATTCTTTTCTTTAATACTATTATAAATTGCTAGATAAAGGACTATAAAACTTAAATTCTTAAGAGCAATAAGCTTACTATTATATATACCCTCTTTATCTACCTTATTTGCAAAATTATATTTAATATAACTAGAGACTATACTATAGCTTCTATTTATATTACCTTTAATGCTATTAGTACTTTTAAAGAAGTAATTAAAGCTTTTATATACTAGCTCTTTAAAGGTAAGTTATTTATAGTAATCTTATATAGTAATTAGTTATATTAATTAATTTTAAATTTAAGTATTAATTTTCTATTTACTTATACTAGCTATAAGACTATTTAAAAGAAGAATATATAGATATACTATTGCATTTAGTATACTATAGTAAACCCTATAAATAATTACCTCTAGTAAATAATTAATTTAAATACTATTAAGTTACTTCTATTTTTTAATACTAAGGAAAATTAAATAGTATAGTATATATAAGATTAAGTAGAATTAAAAGAAATTTAAGCTTATAAAAGGGATAAATATATTAAAGCTTAAGTATATACTACTAAAGATACTAAAATACAGAAATAGTAATAAGATAGATAAAAAAAGTCTAAAATATAAGTTAACTTAAAAGATCTAGTAGCTAGACTTAAAAAGGCTCTTAATAAGCTAAATAAAGATAAAGCTATATTTAATTAAAAGATATAAAATAGAAGTAAGGATAAAATTAATTAAGAGATGTAGGATAGAGGTAAGAATAAGCCTAATTAAGAGCTATAGAATAGTAGTAAAGATATATATAAGAGTATACTAGAGGATTAAGTCTAAAGTAATAACTAAGCTACTATAGTTTTATGTTTTTTCTTAAGGGATTTATTAAGATACTAAAAGTAAAGGCTTATAAAATACTAATTTACTACTAATTTAAAGTAATTATTATATTTAATTACTATAAATTAAAGATATATATTATAAGTAATTAAATTTTTATCTAGGTATTAATTTATAACTAATCTTTACTTATAAGTACTTATATCTATATAATTATCTTATCTAGGTACCTGCCTATAGGTAGGCATCTAAAATAGGTATCTCTAGGTATATACCCCTGTTAAATGGGTACCTATAGATACCTATGGGCTGGGTATTTTAAACCCTAGCCGTACTCAATCAAGCGGTAAATGGATCGTACAAGAATAAGCATGTTCGCGATCTGGTTTACCAGAAGATATCTCCGCCAGTTGATGTCTGGGCCGCAAGACCGTTGCGAAAGACTCTTTGCAGCACGATGGTGGAATATCCCAGAGATCGCTATGAATAGGATGAGGAATAGTATTTGAACAGCAAAGCCTGCAGCAAGGATATTCTCTCCTTCTCTTCTGCGAGCTGGATTCTTACTATCAGTGGCTCTCTGGCCGCCTATTTGATCCATGAGTTTATGTCTGTAAGCTTGGATATGAAACAAACATACCGACAGCCTGAAGTATCATGGCTAGAATATCACCCACCAAAAGACCTTTGGTGAGCCACTTTGACTTGATTGGGGAGTGCTGTTCTGCATCCAGAACCTGAATGAGCTGCCCAAAAGCCATATACAATGACGCGACATAGCAAGTCGGCCCAATTAGCAGAAGCATGTCCTGTGTTACATAAAGGAAGTTTGTGTAATCAGGTGATTCCGCGGCGCTGACTGTACGACCGCAAAACCCGATAGCTTCGCCTTAGAAAATAGACGTTAGTAGTAGTTAGTTACTAACGATGGACGTAAACATACAGAGAACCCCGGCTAAAAAGGGCAGAAAGAAGTACAGCCTTAACTTCAAAAAGCGAGTGATGTGAAGAATGTGGAAACCAGAGGAGATTGCATATAGCACCATAAAGATGATGGCAGCTGGAAGAGATGGATCATAGCGATATCTGAAAGACATGATTGAAACGAGTTACGTATAGCTGCGAGTAGATGTGTGATCTGAGTATAAGCTACAATGGCTTGGCCAACTTGAAATGGAATACCCTGTTTTATTTAAGGGCTTATCATACTAACTGCCGCGGTGCAACATATCGATAAATTTGAAAGCCTACACGGGCAGCAATAGAAGATGGTCATGTTTGAGCAAGAGGGGTTACAGCGGTGTCAAGTCTACTTACTAACTCCCAGACATTTAGGTGGCTTAGACGAGGTTTGGTGACGTTTTCAGCGTGTCTCGGCAGTTCACAACCACCCGTTTCAGGTGGAGTGCGCCAACTGAGGGCTGCAATGCAACAGGTTCTGCATCTCAACGATCTGCATCACGGAGCCGGGGTTTTCTAGTAGGTGAAAGAAATTACGGGTTATGTGATGTGTCCGAAACCCTAAGAGCTGGGGGGAGGTCTGTTCAATGGTGCCCAGTCGCTGATTGCTGGTGATCTAGGGGGCTGTGGAAGTAAACCAGCTTTTGTAAGTGGGATTGACGGGGTATGAAGATCTTGTCGAGGAGACGAATATATCCCAGCATGCCTGACGAACATTTCTGTAAACAAGAAATTAAATGCATATGATAGGGGGGGTCCAGTGCCATGTCTCACGGATTGCGGAGTTCGCGGACTCCTCGGCCCGCGCCCCGAATTGAATCCTTCAAGCGAAACAGGGAACTGGGAATATTATTCTCTTAGAATCGGGGGTGAAGTCCCGATGTAACGAATAGAGAGACATTGATTTCGAGCCTTACGATCAATTCCAAAGCTGGTGACGACGACCATGCGCAGCCCTGAATAAGTGGATGTATGGTAAGACCAGGGATGGGCTCTCCCGATCAGGCTGCAGTCTTGCCAGTCTACTGGTATATGATAGCCTCATGGGATGAACAAAATTGAAATCTTAATCATACAGTTATAGTCAAGTTATTACCCATTACCGCACCATACATCATGTCTTCACTTGACATGGAAAAATATGCGCCTAATCTGATGGCGTACATACAGTCACTCCCGCCAAACATCAAACTCGGTCTCTTTCTTTGTTTTACTACCGTAGGTTCAACCATCGCTTTTGATACACGAAGAAAGGGACTCTCTGACCTATATAGCTTGTGGCCGTCATTCCTAGCATCGTCGTTTATCGACTCTACTTCCATCCTCTCGCCGACATCTCAGGTCGCAGAATCCATGCCATTACCGGATTCTTCACAAAATGGAAGAGTCACATTACAGGTACTTGACTTCGAGAAGCAGCTCAACTTCATCAACAATATGGTCCCATCATTCGAATCGGTCCGAATCATATAGCCGTGGATGGAACCATCGGCTGGCCTCAGGTCTACGGTCACCAACCTGGCAAAGCAGAGTTCTCCAAATATCCCAATTTCATCTTCCCGGGAGATGGTGTCAGTATTCTTGGTGCCCAGAAGGATGACCATCGACGTCAACGACGTCAACTAGCTCACGCCTTCAGCGATGCCGCCCTGGTTGAGCAACAGAGCGTTATCCTACAGTACATCGACCTCTTGATGAAACAGCTAACGCAGCGTGCCGAGACAGGTGAACCGATCGAAATTGTGACCTGGGTTAACTTGACAACGTTTGACATCATTGGCGACCTGACCTTCTCTGAAAGCTTTGGAGGTCTGAAGTCTGGTGGCTATCATCCGTGGGTGCAGAATTTCTTCGATGGTATTCGAGGTGAGGGCATGATGCGCTTGATGGACAGATATCCCCTCCTCAAGCCCTTCATCCTTGCTATTGGATACAAGCACATTCGAGAGTCTATGGAAAGCGCCGAGATGTCCATGGAAAAGGCCAAAGCACGGGTTGCCCTTGGTGAACAGCCATTCGAGGGGCGACGAGACTTCACGACATACATGCTCAGGCGAGGTAAAGATGGCATGGCTGGTATGAGTGAGACAGAGTTACTAGTCCTCATCTATCGTCATCGGGGCTGGAAGTGAAACCACAGCGACTGCTTTGTCAGGCGCCTTCTTTTACATTGGCACGCACGCGCAGGTTTACAGCTATCTAGTTGAGGAGATTCGCAACGCTTTTACCGATGCTAGCGAAATTACACTCAAGAGCACAGCACAACTGCAATATCTGCATGCGTGCATTGAAGAAACATTGAGGATTTACCCGCCTGCTGCTGAAACACCACCAAGAGTCTCTCCAGGAGCAACTATCGGCGATAAGTATATTCCCAAGGGGGTAAGCTGACAATCCTTCTTATAGTCCTTGCAAAGGCTGATAATCTATATTGCAGACTGTTGTCACTGTGTATCAATGGGCGACCTTCCGAAACCCCATCAACTTCGCCGACCCCGACTCATTCCGACCGGAGCGCTGGCTCCCCAAGACGCATGCTCTTTACAATGAAAAGTATGCAGATGATAACCGCGCGGTATTCAAGCCTTTTAGCTATGGTGCAAGAGATTGTATCGGCAAGAATCTTGCCTACACGGAATTACGGGTCATACTTTGTCATGTTCTTTTCAAGTTTGACTTTGAGCTAAAGCCTGGCCAATCGGATTGGCATGAGAAGCAGACGTCTTTCCTTGTTTGGGATAAAGACCCTCTACATATTACTCTGAAGCTACGACAGGATGGGGTATTAACTGCTTAGGAGCGTATGGGTCATGCATAGCATAGATGTCTTGTGTACTAGCAAATTGATTAGCAGAGCTTACCGATATCAGGGGCAGTAATAGCACATCAGGCGTGATGTTACGATACCACGATATGCATCAGAGTTTTAGGATTACTAGTTTTAATCACCAAGTGTTCTGGCTGGTGTATGAGAGGAGTACGTGGCAGTGAAGTGTATAACATGGATATGAGGACTTAGACGGGATGGCGCTGCTTGCCATTGGCTCCTTGCGAGCGCCTCATTGAATCCCTATCTGTTTGAGAATGTTCCTTATTTCGCCATTTATAACATTCCAACCTTTCATATGTTCACTATGACCCGGGCCGAGATGAAAAGCTACTGCATCTTTACTAGACGTGTTTAGATATAAACACACCTGCCTCACCAAGAACGAAACAGCCTGTACATGCTCATTCTCAACGGCATACGATAGCGGTGTCCGATTCCGGAAGTCCAAGCTTGTCATTGCGCTTCCGCTACTTTTTAAGAGATAAAGCATCTCTGCGGAGCCAGTCATAGCGGCATAGTGCGCTGGAGAGCTGTACTGCGGGACCTCGGCCGTGGCTTGATCATTGACGGGAAAACCGCGTTCGAGGAGATAAGCGACAAGTGCAGGGTTTTTGGAAGTGACGGCTAGGTGAAGCGGCGGGGTCTGAAACGTGCTGACCAGCTTTGTTGGGTTTGAATGTCTCTTGAAGTATGATCTCTGCTTGTGGTGTCGCCATATCGTCTCAACCATGCTTTGGTTTCCTAATGCACACGCAGACGACATGGCGTGAAGAATGTCGTCTTTCTTGGTCGATGGGAAAGCAAGCACTGCGTTTTCGTGACCATATATAGCTGCCAGTTCTCGCGCCGAAAATGTCTTTCCGTGTGAGATGATTCGAGGAAACCTGAACTTTTGTAAGGTCTCTGGACTATCAGCCCTGTCGTTTATCCAGTCATGCCCACAATTCGATATCAGTAGCTTGACCACCTTGCTGTGTCCATATCTGGCTGCAAGATGGATGGGCGTTATACCCCCTTGAGCGAACCAATCCTTGTTTTTGTAGCTCAGTAACAGTTTGACGATAGCGTAGTGTCCCCAACTTGCTGCTAAGTGCAACGGCGTCATGAGGTTTTCGTCGCGTACTGTGCACCGCGCTCCACGTTTGAGTAGGGCAGCGGCGTCTCGTAGTGAACCACTGGTGGCTGCTTCTAGGAGGGCCACGCTCAGTTCTTCCCGGCTGGCAGACTTGGGGATCTGCTGTCTGTCAGCGATTATCACAAATATGAAGCACTTCGTAGCCTTACGTGAGATGCTCCAGGAGGTCTGAAGCAGAATACCTTCGGCTTAAACCCCGAAAACCAGCCTGCCCACTGGATCCGTGAGCTCGTCAGAAATTGTGTAATGCTCGACAACAGGTCAAGTACGAGCTTTATCAGAGCCCATAATATCGCTACGAACTCTTTTGCCAGTCCTTTGATCAACGATATGACCCAAGCGCCAGATAATGTGAGCGTAGCAATGCTTGCTTGAAGACTGTCCTTTATTCTGGCATCGGGAATCATTAGTGCGCAGGTGACACCACACACCAAGCTTATGGCAGCCAACCAACCAAGCAAAGAGACTGAAATGGCTTCGATTGCCTGTTGTAGAAAGCTATGAGAGGACATTGGAGATAGAGATTGGAATACATTGATTGAGAAACCGGCTTTACGGGATGATGTTCTCATCCTTGAGGTATCGCCGTTTCTTCGTAACCTAGAATTAAGCTGATCGAAGGAACATTGCCTCTGGCCTAGCGGGCTTGATTCATTCGTCATCAGTGAAACAGGCGACTTGAAGATTTAATTGGTAATTTAAATTCTCAACTTACAGCTTCAGGATATCCGCGAGGCTTTGGATGGAGCTATTTGGCTTATTAAGTTCATTGCTGCAATTCTTGAGCGTGGAATCATGAACTTCAAGTCTGAACAGTTTCCATAGAGTCCGATCTGCGACATGATTACCTCGTGGTTGGATCTCTTCAACACTCTTCTCGACCCAATTTAGATCTTTCTGAAACGAAGCAAGCATAGAATGAAGTGCGTCGAGTCGGAGACCCAGTTCACCAGCTAGGCAATCGCGAAATTGACTCGTCGTCGAAAAGATCCTTTGACAACTCTCCATAATCGACGATAGGAAGTATGGTGCATCATGCCACTGTTCTTTGATGTTTCGTATCACAAGCACGATGTTATCGCAGGTCCTAATCAATCCATCAGCCATAGAGTGCAGATGGCCGAGAGTTATTGCTTCCATTTGGACGAAGCAAAATTGTGCCTGTAGAGCACTAACACCGTGAGAGGGAGAATTATAAAGTAGTTCTAAGGTTGCGTGCATCCTTTTAGGCAAGACTGGCTTAACATCTTTCTCTCAGCATTTTCCCGTCAGTCTTCTGCTGTCCGTTGATTCACAACTCGGTGGGTTGAAAACAAGGCGGCAGTAAGAGCTTCTATTGGTGGGCGAGAACGCCACCTGTACATGGTGGTGTACTGGGTTGGGCCTCAACAGCCCCATTGAGCAGTGAGCATCAATCACATCAACGTGGCTTTTTGTGACTGGCTTTCTCATGTTCTGTGGCTGATGTAGCAGCACAAAAGAACGGAGCCGCAGCCAATCCAGGTCTCAGTTTGGCTCTACTGAGTGATGTTGT
The DNA here is from genome assembly GCA_013183765.1 of Fusarium xylarioides. Classification (NCBI taxonomy): domain Eukaryota; kingdom Fungi; phylum Ascomycota; class Sordariomycetes; order Hypocreales; family Nectriaceae; genus Fusarium; species Fusarium xylarioides. The sequence continues at coordinate 159,957 of SRZU01000074.1, forward strand.
AGCCTATAGCTGGCTGGCATTTGAGAGTCTTAGATTGATAGGCAGGCCACACCTTTCATCAACAGATTTAACAGTGACATACCACGGACAGGCACAACGAATCATAATCTTCAGCCTTTTTTTTGGTGTCGTAAAGATGTGGGTGTTTTTCCCAGTTACTGCTGTATCTTACGCGGGGTAAAACACCAGCGATGTGAGAAATCAAGCCGCCATCTCTAACCCAAAATCACACTCAGTCGGTGCCTTCGAGCAATCCATTATGTGCTCCGATTTCTTGGCCGATATTAACAACAACCACGCAAAGGAATGTCGAATGGACTGGGGACCCAAGTTTGTCAGCGGCATAAAGGCAATCACAGCTCTTGGCCAGCTGCTCCTCGTAACACGCGCGGAGTGTGTTTCGACTCTCGAGATCCCCGGCAGCTACGACAGCCATGGCAGGCTAATAACCATTAGAGACAAAGTTCACAGCTGTTCAAGACTGTATGTTGAAGCGTTCGCCAAATCTGAACAAAACTTAAGCAAGCTTTCGGAGACTGCTTGGGAGCTGGCGCATTCTCGCGGTTCGGTATGGACTTTTTCAATGAGCTATTGTTTGCATCTGAGTCTATCCTGATAGTGGAACCAGCTTCACCGCGTAACAGAACTATTTCGCAAAGACAATCCAGCCGTTTCAGTCTATGCTTTTCGAGATGAATGGGTCCGAGTACATCAATACCTCCTCAACGTTAAGCAACACGCTGGAGAGTGTTGCGAATCTTGGACTCATCTGCTATGCTTTATCCAAGAGTTTGAAACTCTTATTCATAACATGATTAGTAAGTATATTTGTCATTTCAGAGGTCTCTTATTCAGTCGGAGTGTTGACCCTGTGAGGAACAGCTTATTACAAGATTTTAAGTATCCGCTTGAATGAAAAGTTAGAATCTGCCAACGCAGATTTTAAAACACGTCACCATGATGGTAGGTACCCATTACGTTTAAATGCTCTCTTGGATAAGGATCTAACTCTCGCTAGTTGTTCTGGAGCCCCCGGATACAAATAATACCCAAAAATTCGACTTCACATATGCCATCCCATTCATGATCAGTTTGTCATTTGTACTCTTTCTCTCTAGCTTTCTTCTGAGGGTTATTATTGTATCTACCATGTTCCTTTGTGCACTTCTCATCCTCCGAGTAGGCATTGAGCAGTCAGGTTATGGGGCAACAATAGACGACAGAGAAGATCAAACTCGTGACTTACAAATTGAGATTGAACACTTAACTCAGAAGCTCAAGCTTAACGTAAGTCGTCTAATTCAAAATCTCATTACTTTCATGTAACGCACACTAAAATACCATTCTTATCTTCCAGGCCACCACAAGTCAGACTCTTCAAGAAATAGGCAGCTCACTTGCCTCTGCAATAGGTGCAATAAGGGAGACTCACGACTCTTAAATGGCCGTTTCTAAGAGACTGGACAGTATGAATGGGGAGAAGATCAACCGTTTCGGAATAGCCATGAATGAAGTCTCCTGCATCATCAGTTCGGACCAGTCCTATCCTCCAAACCGCACGACCGATCAGCGGCAGCGAGAATCAAAAGATGTAACGGTAAGATCGTCTAGATCTTCTTATATTGAGGGAATTTCAAAGCCGAAATGGCTAATACAATACAGGAATTGCGTGAACTTGCCGTCGAGTTGCGTCTGACGTTTTACATCATGTTTCAGTGGTCATCAGTTTATACACGAATCTCGCAAGATATCTTCACCCCATCTCTACACAAAGTTCAATCTTTCAGTTCTTTAGCTACATTGATTAGTGGTATCGATTTGTCTAGTGAGAGACTCAAATTGTGCCCTGGTCAACAACGGCAATCAGCTCCCCGCCAAACCGCACCACTAGCCTCTCGGAGCTCTATGATAAATACTACTATACCTCCAGCATATTCTACAGATTCAGATGTTTATTTCTCCCAGCTGTCTTCCTCAGACTCTAAGGACAAACTGATTCTACATAAAGTAGCAGAGCGCGCGGAGATGGAACTCAACAAACTCCATCGTGAGGTAATCATTTTGAAGTCGAACCCACTTTTAAAATCCTTGATACTAATATGGTGCTCTTGATTAGGCCCTGGAAAGCGCAGTAATCTCTATACAGGAGAGGGTAACAGAGGTATATACCACAACTATGCCGAGAGTAGTCAGCGAACGCAGTCATGGACAGAAGCACATCTCAAATACAGAACGGGAGAATCTGCCAGAACTGGAAGGGCCGAACCAAAAGCTAGTCTCCTTGCGCCATAGGTTTTGGCGGTTTAAGAGTAGAGATCCAACTTAGATATCACGCTTGTCCATAGTAGTGATTGCATAGTTGCATTCGTTCGATCTTATCAAAACCGAAGCATCTGTAATCCAGAGGTACTCCAATAAATAGGGTAATAATTGTCAGCCTTTTTGGTCTTGACAACCGACTTGACAGTAACGAAAAGAAGTTTGGATCTAGCTCTCCTCCAACGACTTGTACTACAAGACTGGAACAGGTATCCTGCCATCCTCGCATATCAACCATACACTCGCACAGGAAACACCCATACAAGCCCCCATCTGATCAAATAGTACGCTCAAAGGTCTTCAAACTAAACGCACCGAGATCTGTCTGAAGTTGAGCCTTACTCTAGCAGTCTCCAGGAGATTGAGCGAGTTCCTTTGTCTCTTGTCAGCATTCCATCATGTCAATACCGGAACACAAGGAATACTCACGCATCTGAAAGACTTTGGACCCGCATCCCAGCTGTCACAGTGCCACCGAGGACTCTGGTTGAGAGATCCGCAATGCTCGTCAGTGTAGTAAGTGCAGGTGTAACAAAGCTGCGCGCCACTAATCTGTGCCTTTCCATCGACAGCAACAGAGTGCACCTCCCAGACATCGCTTGAACAAGCGTTGGGCCCGATGGTGCCGCCATTGGAGTACTCCGTACAGGTTGAGCCTGACTGGCCACCAAACTTTTGGCATTTGTCGTAGTCGCCTTCGTAGATGAGATAGTTGGTGTTACCCTCTGCTTTACAGTCGTCGACGTTCTTGTAGGCTGTCACTATTGGGGGATTAGCAAGTAGGCTTTATGTGTTGTCAGGGATACGGTAACTGACAGACGTAGCCTCGAGAGAGAGCGGCTAGGCCGCTGATGATGGTAAGAGACATGAGCATTTTGTCTTTCGAGGCTTTTAGAGTAGCCCGGAATTAAGACAAGTTGAGTTTTGTGTTGGTTATTCTGAGTGACTAACAGTAGTGATGGGCTGGGTAGTGATGTATCAGCCCTTTATATAGATAACGAACTTCGCATGGGTGCAGTCCCTCATATTAAACCAGGGCCCAACTCCTCGCTTGGTGCCACCGAATGAATACACACGTTACAACGTAAAGCCAAGGTTTTCAAGCACTAAACTTTAGAAAGCCACAATAGTTCACCGTAGCCGTGCATCTCTCGCACAGACCTACAAACTCTGGACATCCTTCGGCTTTACGAAATACAAGACTTATAAAGCCGATTTTTGCAGATCTTCTGCTAGCAAGGGGACAGAAGATTTGCCGACTTGCGGGAGGGATTATTGTAAAACCCTTCGGAAGTAAAATCTGCCAGGGTTAGTTGCCTACGGCAGCGGGTCTCATCTGGATATCTGGCTGGTCTAGCGACCATATTTCAGCAGTTGGATTAGTAGCACAAGTTCTGAATGATATGTCTCAGAATACAGGGATGTCAAGTTGAGCCTGATCTCGCTTATAGTCAAATTACTACTCCAACCAAATTCAAGAGCCTTTATATTGCCAGATCGCCAAATTCATGTAAAACGCTGAGTAAGAAGAGCAATGTGAATTGCTCCTTCTTTTTCCTTCCCAAATTAAGGTGCCTCGTGTATTCCCGGACGGCTTGTTGCATATTCTGAGGGGTGAGTGGTAATGTCACTCGGAAGCTCAACTTTGGTTTCCAAGGGATAGAACTGATGCTGTTGATACTGAGCCTCTTCTGTTCTCTTAACATTCTTTCTGCCTTTCCCAAATCGCCGCCAGACAAACAATCCGATACCACCGAGAATCAAGAGACCACCAATGATGGCGCCAGCGGTTACCCCTGCCGTCGCTCCTTGAGATAGTCCGGACCCTGACTTTGTAGACGAGGTGGTTGAGGTGGTTGAGGTGGTTGAGATTGTTGAGGTGGATGAATTGTGCTCAGTATCTGTCTCTGATCCAGCCGTCATTGTCGATGCGTGCTGTCCAGAGGCTGAAGTTGCGAATCCCGGTCCTGTGGCTGTGGATGACATACTAGCGGATGTAGTCTCATCAGCCTGGGGTGAACTGACATTGAAGTAGTCCGATCGAGCGACTCGGCCTTGGCTGGATTTAAAAAGTGTAAACCAGTAAACAGAGTCCTCATTACCCTTTGCTAATCCAAGAAAGTCGTACTCGGCCAGCCAGTAACTTGGATTTTCCGATCCATTTCCTAGGCACCTGAATTAGCAAAATGAGTGCAAAGATGAGAGACCTGTAATGCCATACTAGCTAACGATGTGTAAGCGCTGACCCCGTTAAGAGGAATTTGATAGATTTCAATGGCAATTTGGTCGATGTCTGTTTCGTATTCGATCTGGATCTTAGCGCCTTGCTCATAACGTTTGTTTTTGGTCATATCGGTATCTGAAGGCTCCTTAGAGCTCGATTCTGGCGGTTGGACGAATTTGGAGTCACAGCAGGCGAGGCTGGCAACTCCGATAACTATCAAAGCAAAAGATGTTATCACGCGCATGGTGACCGGGTTAGAATTGTATGTTGTCAGATAGGATTGTCTACAGTAACAATAGATACTGAAAGAATTAGAAATGCTCTGATAATTTACAACAGCCAGCACTTGAGTTTTAACTCCTTTACTAGACCGAACCAAGTGGGCTGTTAAATGAACTAGGGCTGAATTCCGGATACCGGCATTCCATAACAAGCTTAGTTAAATGGTGGCGTTCCCATGATCTGGCATTATTTCCAGAGTATAAAGGCTAAATTAAAAGAATTTATTAAATTCTAGTCTAATATAAGATAGTTTATATATAATTAATAACTACAGCCTTTATATTTCCTATAGTAGTGCTTCAATACTTCTTTATAGAAATAATAAAGAAGTTAAATTTCCTGCTAATACTCTCTTATCTTCAGATACTAAAAAATGCCGGGTATCCGTATCTCAATTGGGCTAATACTTTCCCAACCAATCAGGTAACAATCCATAGAATGTTATCCTCAGCTGAACAGACCGTACCAGGATATAAAACAGGATCGACCCGCTCATGTCTACATTTGGCAGGAGGCGGAAGACAAGCGGAAGAGAGCCGCTCGAGGATCAATTACCCTAAGTTCTGAAAAGGGGCTTGGATAAATGAGTCTATTAGGAGTAGAAACATATCTATTTGTTGCTAAGATTGGGGAAGGGAGCTTTAAAACTTTAACATATACCCTTCAAGGTCGTTGATAACATACTGACTACTGAGAAGGTTGTCGAACAAGCAGCTCGGCGGTCGCGTTTCTCGCCATGTAGCTCCCCTCATATCTCAATATCTCCAAGTTAACCCAAGGATCAGACATCGACTTCCTCGGAAAGTGAATACAACCCATTCCCGACCAAACCTCATCGCACTTCATTCCCAGACCAACAGGGAGGAATTCTTGAACAGATGGGGGCTGACCAACGTGAGGTGACGGGATATTTCGCAGATTGAGCATCCATCTATCTTGTAGGGGCGCGTTGGTGACTGTTTTCTCAGGAACGAACTCAAACTCGACCATCTTTCTTCCAGCAGGTCTCTCCGTGCTGCCGGTGACAAGCCGGGTACCTGTGAACTCTTGAATAACACTCTTTCCCAGTACCTTGGGAAAGCCAAGGAGCTCGCGACCAGCGAAAATGGCGGCGTCATTGTCAAGAATGAACAGAAGGTTATAATGGAACTTCTTGCTCTTGTAGGTAACCTCCACCTGATGAGCATATTCAGTGTAGGACCCAACAGGGCTCATTCCGTAGCTGAGAAACAACGAGGTCATAAGCGGCTCTTCCTCCAGTTCGAGAACATCCGGGACAAGATGGGTGACCTGAGATGCGGCAACGCGATACGAGATGCCGACTGCAGTAGTATTGGTGAATATTCCTCTTGCTCTTGAGTATGCTGGGATAAATGTTGGCATTGATTCGCCATTCAAAGGTAATGTTCCCTGAGGCATGACTGCGGTGGGTTTGTGCAGTCTTAATGGCGGTTGGGAATGTCAATATAGATACGTGAGAACTTGTATGTAAAATTTCCTAAGTTCTCAGAATGAGACTATGCGGTTGATTTAAATAAAAGGCTTGCTCTACTGGTATGTCTTCTTCGGCAAACCCGCAGCCCTCACGTTGATGCCGTTCGTTGCGTTGCCCGCATACCTCACCTTATTGACCTCGTGATTTGCTGACGTTGCCTGCAGAGGCTAAACATTCGCATGGTAGGGTGATCGAGGAGTCCTCATGAGACTGATCAACCCATCATTTTTCCGTAGTGTCTGGGGCATATGTACCTCGGCTCGCGAAAGTCACACCACCACGATGAGCCCACTTGCTTCTTTATCTGTCACGATCAACGAATACGCCAGATGGCAATGCACGGCATTTCAGACGCTGGGCTTGAGACGACTGGTCTAAGAAGTTGTCGTATTAGATAATTGTGAAGTGTGAATGAGTCGGCTGAAATTGCTGAACAGTGTTTCATATATAGAAGATGTAATGCGAAACATAAAGCTCTTGGAGTATAAAGGCACGTCAACACTTAAAGGCTTAACCTAAATTACTTTAAAGCAGTTCTATTTACTGCCTGTGACATAGCCAAGACACAAAACAGGCAACAAAAAGCTTGCATGGAGTTTAATTTCTAAGGCTGCAGGGTGATCGGGTCGCTCGTGATGGCCCCTCTTATCACGCTATGCATCTCTCTCCCGAGGGTTCCGATAAATGGTTTCTCCCTGCTTCAATCAACGTGTTCCAACCTCCACTTGATACATGAAGCCTTTTCCAATTGACAAAAATGGCGCGGCCTCCTTTGGATAAGACCTCACAGCACAGGCGGCGGCAGAATGCCTTGTCGCAGCGGAACTATCGTATGTTATACTTGACAGTCTCGTGCTCGTGGCTAACAGCCTGAACAACAGGCACGCGGCAAAGAGATAGGAGACGCATGCTGGAGAATCTAGCTATCTCTAGCATTATTTTTCCATCTACCATGAATGTCTCATGCATGCCTAGCGTAGCAGCGACGCAGCAGAACTATCAAGACCGAGCGGTTGGACCAAGTCAGTTGGCAAAAGCCATCTGCCCTACTATCGTCGACACGGACTGTCACAGTTTAGATGCTGCAATAGCATTTAAGGCTTCCGACTTCTTCTCCTGCATAGATTCTTGCCCAGAAAGGGAACGTCGTACCTTTTTCCAACTGATGACGAAAGAGCTCTTTGGTATCCGGGATATCATCAAATATGGTCTCATCTTGCTAGGATATCCCGTGACCTACTCACTTTACAACAACGCCATGCACCTTCCAATGAGCCAATGGATTCATGACATTCAACAAAGTCTAGGCAGCTTTGATCTCAGAACCGCAACGAAAGCCGGTATTAGTGTTCTAGGAAAATTAAACATACCGTCGGGACATAATTCCAGGATTCACGAGATAGTGACATCCCTATTAAATCACTTCCAGCCCAAAGATTACATTCTTCTCTGCCGAGTTTCGTTTGTGTCTGCTGTTTCCATGAATGCACGACATCTAGGGATCCCATGGCACGACCTCATATCTTTTGAATCCAAATCGCCATTTCCTTGCTTAAGGGAGAAGCTGATACAACAAGAACTATTGGATGCCGGCGAAGAAACTACCGACCAGGCACCTCAAATACGTCTGATACTCAAACATTACTTAAAGAACATACAATCAGACCTTGTGCCTACACAAGCACAGCTAACCATGGCTCATCACCCGACACTGGATCTCATCCCATGGCCAAAATTTCGCTCCAAAGCCATCATCGCAGTACACTCAACCCCCCCGTTGATCGACGGAGAGGATTTCTGTCTTGACTTACTTAACGACGGTCTTCGATGCTGGGGCTTTGCAAACGGGGCCTCTTTGCCCTCCGCGGCGCCCTGGGACGTTCAGAACTGGGAGGCAGCGCCGTGGTTTCTGGAGAAGTGGGAGCATCTCACTGATGGAAGAGACGGGGACGAATGGAAGATAAGTGAACGGTGGTGGTCTATGGGTGCTAGGTCGAGTGTATTATAGAGAGCAAGTACAAGCTTATCTTAACCTGTATTTGGAGAGAATGAGTAGATGAGAAACCCATCATGACTGTTGTTCTTTAGCGAGTACGATTGTTTTGCCGAGGTAAGTAAATCTTATCGAATTGATCATGACACCGCTAAAACCTGCGATCAACGTTGCCTGCATTAGTGCCAAAAGCGTGTCACGCGATATGCATATGCCGTCACATACAGCAGCCGAGGTATTGGAGTTTGAGTAGTATTCATTACTGAAGCTTGAAAGGCCTCGAGAAATCGAAAGAGTTCTTCGGCCCGAATTCTTTACCCGCACAATATGTTGACTATTTGGGCCAAAGAAATGGCGCCATAAGCCAAGCTGTTAGGATGCATCTTGACTATAGTGAGTAAACCCAGTCTTTCAAGGCCGAGGTATATTTAAGAACGATGTCCGGTGTCCTTTTGCCGTTTTTGCAAACACCACCACATATCTAACTGCAACAAGCTCACATCTATCATGCAAGCATTCCAATACGGCGGCCCAGAATCCCCATTTGCGCTCCAAACACTTCTCATCCCTAAGCCAAAACAAGGCCAGGCCCTCATCTCAGTCAAGGCAGCTGGCCTTTGTCATACCGACGCCCATTATGTTGATGGACACGGTATCTCTATGCTGGGATCTCTCCCAATTACTCTTGGGCACGAAGTAGCCGGAACTGTCGTCAAGCTCGGATCAGAGCCATCACCGGTTCAAATCGGCGATCGCGTGGTAGTCGCCCTCGTAGCTCATCCCGTTGAGAAGGCAACACGATCCACGACAATTGGGCTCGGCTACGATGGCGGCTATAGCGAATTTGCGATAGCTCATTATGAACACCTGGTAAAGATTCCAGAGGGAGTGTCCTTCCCTCAAGCTGCTGTTGCCACGGATTCTATCTCGACGGCATATCACGCTGTAGTTGTGACCGCTGGGGTCAAGGAGTCAACAACTGTCGCAATCATCGGAATCGGCGGCCTCGGCCTCAACGCAGTTGCGATATCTGTACTGCAAGGCGCTAAGGTCTATGGAATTGATATCAACGAGGATAAATATGACGATGCGAAAAGTTTGGGAGCGGTCGCGTGCGCTTCCAGTCTCGCCAGTTTCCCCGATGTTTCATTCGATGCCGTGATCGACTTTGTTGGAACCACCGCAACAATTTCTGCGGGAATTGCCGCTGTCAAAAAGAATGGCATTATTGCGATGGTAGGCCTGAATGGACAGGATGTGGAGGTCTCGTCATTGCTGTTGGTTACGAAGAGTATTAGTTTGAGGGGCTCATTTGGCGCGTCGAAGGAGGAGTTGGTGGAGGTGTTGAGGTTGATTAGCTCTGGAAAGATCGTCCCGAGGTTGACAGATATTCCGTTTTGGGATGTACCAAAGGGATTGGAGGATATCAAGAAGAACAAAGTTGAGGGCCGTTTGTTTGTCCGCCCGAGTCTGGAATAGAAGAGTATTGCAGACGCCCTTTGTAGTATAAATCTTCCTAGCGATATTTCATATTTCTGAACATTGCCTACCTGCTTTATAAGAAGGTCAATTCTTGTGCTCGGACGGTCCTTTCATGACCGCAATCTCTGGTCAGCTTCAAAACTCGGACACCAGACGAAGCTGATCCGAGAAGTGGAAGTCATGATTGATCTACAAGTTTATTAGTCTATTAATTCTAGAAGTGCATAGCTAATAAAAATTTCCCACCTCTTTCCGTCCATGTAACAAGAGCTGAACTAAGTTAGCAATAGTAAGCCTCCCTAAACAACCTGTCATCCGCATTACTCTTGGGCCACCATGTATTTTACGTTATCTCAAGCGCAGTACATATCTCTATTATGTTGAACTAAACAGGGAGACTGTGCTCGCAGCTACAGATCAACCTGGAAGTGGGTCCGAAGCCTCTCACCGTAAGTGTAGAAGATCCATGGAACAGGAGTAAAAGCAAGGGTTATAAATCCAAGGACACTGTTACCCCAGCCCAGCCCAAGCTTCGAGTACAGAGGCTCTGCTGTGAGGTCAAGGAAGGCTCCGAAGGGCGAGCGGACCAACAGATTGGCCGCCATAGCAGAGGCAGCTGCCTCGGCTCCAAACGAATCAACGAGGTAAATCTGACCAGGGATGACGACAAAAAGGGAGCCAAATCCCACAATGAATGTGCCGATGATAGGGACGATCCAGTGAACACCATTTTCTGTTGTCCAGCCATAGATAAAAAGACCAAGTGGAGTAATAGGGCCGAGCCATTTCATGAGAAGAAGACGATCCTCAGGCCTGGGAGTGGCATTCTCATCGCCCTTCTTGCGACCAAGGAGCTTGTCGCTGAGGATAGAGAACATGACTAGGCCTAGACCCATGCCGATTCCAAGACCAAGATATGCGAGTCCAGCGACACCTGGGCTGAAGCCGTACACATCTTGGAAGACCGAGGGGAAGGTGGTGAAGAGTAGGAAGATGAGGCCGAAGAGAATACCGGTATAGAGCGATACCAGTAAGACGATTGGGGAGAAGATGAGTAGCTTTAGTGGTCGGACAATAGCGCGTGCCAGCATTTGACCTGGAGTTTCATCTCTGCTCAACTTGGCGACGAGTTTCTCGTTACCAGTTTGTTTGCGCATCCGAAGAGCTTTCTTTTGCAGGATCACGGTGTAATTTGTTTCCTTCATGAGGGCGAACGTGGCCATAGCGATAATGCCGGACTGCGATAATTGTCAGTAGTGGAATTCTTTGCAGGTCGAGCTGTGACCTACCAGAATGAGGAGGATGCGAAATGTCCATCGCCACCCAACGTTCTCGGAGACAAATCCTCCAATGATGGGACCAACCACCTGAAAAGAAGTTAGGCAGTGCAATGATACCGTGAGTGGAGAGGGACTTACAGGTCCAAGAAGCGGTCCAACAGTGAAAAGAGCCATGGCCTTGCCTCGTTGCTCCTGAACGAACAGATCTGCAACAGTGCCTCCACCAATGCTCATGGGGCCTGAGGCAGCGCAGCCAGCGATGATTCGAAAGACAAGAAACATGGCGACGTCTGTGCTGAAAGCACAACCGAATGTGAAGGCGATGTACACCAAGTTGCAAAAGTAATAGACGATAAGACGCCCATATAATTCTGAGAGAGGTGCAAGCAGGAGAGGACCTAGTGCGAAGCCCAGGACGTAGAGACTGACTGTCATGGCTGTGACTGTGGAGTTGGTGATGTCGAACTCATGGGCTAGTTCTGCTGCTCCTGGGGCAAACATTGTCGCAGCCAGATTGCTGTTCGATAGTCATTGACGCGTTCATCAATATGGTTGGAGATGGTGAGATACTTACGCTGCGAGAGTGAACAGACTCACGATGGCAAGGTGTAAATTCTTCTGTGCCTTGGACCAATTGAGTGGGTGTTCAGGATCATTGGGCCCATCCCAATCAACAACATTCGGATTAGACTGAGGCTCATCGACCATTGTTCCAGTAGGTGATAAAGACTTCTCTTGAGCCTCAACCCCAACATCTTCCCGTGCACCAGCCTCCAACTGATTATCATGAAAGCCTGATTGCGACATCTGAGGCGTTGTCGACATGGTTGCCGTGACGAAAAACAATTAATGGGGAGTATTTCCTGTTTGGACCAATCTATTGATTAAAAAATGTGATATTTCTTACTGGGATGATAACACTACGTGCATGCTGCATGCGACGTGAAACTTGTGGATCTGCAGAACAAAAAAACCTTCTCGTGAATATTTGAGGTGGTTTGTTATATGGACGCGCGACCTGATGTGTGTGGGGTACACAGTAAGCTGAGTGATGTTATGTCTGCAGGGAGCATCGGGCCGGACATGGGGAGTGGGCCACGGAGGATCGGAGCGGAGGATCGGAGCGGATGATGAACAGATCCGGGGACTAAACAGGGATTGTGCGTCAGATGCAGGACAAATACCGTAACTTGGCTTGATATTCCCTCTCGGTTAGTTAGAATCTCACTCTGTCAGCACATTATTTCTCAACGTAAAAATTTAATTTGTTCCGAAACTCCACGGCCACCCATTTTTCCTCCGTTTGTTTACATTTTCACACCCAAGCTTTAGTAATTCCCATCAAAACAGTCCTCGAATCCATGGCGGACCAGACTACAGAGTGGGGGCCTGGGAAAACACCGCAGGGCAGAGCTCGTCTACCCTCGAGCAGACCACGCGAAAAGCCGCAGCTGTCATGCAACCTGTGTAGGAGGAGAAAGTACGTATGCAATGCACTTTGCCGTCTCTCCTTTCCGTTCCTCCCCGCTTTGACGCAAACGAATGTCCTCCCCCACGTGCTGACGCTTCTGCCCTGTTCGTAAGATTACGATGTGACCGTCAAAGACCCTGCAGCAGCTGTGTACAACGAGAGCTCGGCCTGTCGTGCACGTACGCTTCTGACAGAGTCGCAGGCGGCGATGCGGCACACCAGCCTCGTGTAACCACGCAGGATCGCATCCGCCACCTCGAGAGTCTTGTTTTCGACCTGATGCAGCAGTCTTCCGTCAGCCAGGGCCAGCACGGAGGAGGAACGCCTTGTTCCCCCGTCGGAAGCACTCGTTCCCCCGTGGACACGGCTGTTGCTACTACGCCTGCCGAATACGGGAGCATCCAGTCCACGGGCGGAGGGGCGAACTACGTGGGTAGTTCGCACTGGGCTGCTGTTCTCGACGGGATTGCCGAGCTCAAAGATCATTTCGATAGCGAGGAGGAGGCGGCGCATCCTGATATGCAGGGTGTTGAGTCGCCTGCCGCGGAGGTGACTGGCCCCCAGCTGTTCTACGGCTGCCCCAAGCCCGCTAGCAAGGACGAGCTACTGGCGTCGATCTTAACCCTTAGCCGCCCGGTCGTAGACCGATTGGTCTCACGCTATTTTAACTCGTTCGAGATGTCGCCCGGTTAGTTTTGTCATACAGACTTGTCGTGCAACCACCCATGCTGACACCCCGCGCCCAGCCGTGCTTCACAGCGTGGAATTCCTCAAGGAGGTACGGAAGCACTACCCTTGCACCTTATTCAGATTGACTAATCCATTTGAACATTAGTATGAAGAGTTCTGGGATGATCCAGCTGCAGTGTCGCCCCTCTGGTTGGGCCTTTTGTTCACCATAATGTGCTTGGCAACCCAATTCGAAAAGTTCCGCCTCGACCCTGGCGTACAGTCCCCCGCGGCTCTGTCCATGGAGAGAGATCTCCAAAAGATGGCTGATACGTACAGGCTACGGATTGGCCAATGCCTTGTTCTTGGCAACTACACCAAAGGCGGTCCTTACGTGCTAGAGACGCTTATGCTGTACATTGCCGCTGAGGTGTTTTCGAGCACAGATGCGGAGATCGACATTTGGATCCTGACGGGGAACACGGTTCAGATTGCCTTGCATATGGTAAGCTAAGGGTACCCTCTCCAGTGCTTATTATCTCGCTAACGCGTACTAGGGGTATCATCGAGATCCGAAGCATTTCAAGGGCATGTCGTCTTTTGCAGCGGAGATGCGGAGAAGGGTATGGGCGACTCTTGTCGAGATGGATCTTGGTCTTTCTGCTCAGATGGGGCTGCCGAGGATGATCAAGCAGTGGCAGACTGATACGCAAGAGCCGTCTAATCTTCAAGACAATGACTTTGACAAGACCACGGTGGAGATGCCTCCTTCGAGGCCAGACACGGAATTGACGCCGATTCTATATCGTCTTGTCAAAGCAAGATTGATGACCACAGTGGGATATATCTGGGACTTTGCCGCTGATGTCCGACCGTACACGTACACTGAAGTCGAGAGGATGGACAACAAATTGGATGAGGCACGCAAGTCGATCCCGGATTGTCTCAAGTGGCATTCTTTCGCCCGCTGCATCACAGACTCTCCGCAGAACATCATGCAAAAGGTCGTTCTAGAAACCCTGTTCTACCGCGCAAAGATTGTTCTTCACCGAAAGTTCATGTTCGGTCCCCCAGCAAACTCCGCCGATTCCAAGCGCATCGTCTTGGAATCAGCACTCAAGCTCCTGGACTACCAGCACATACTGCAAGAAGAAACGCAACCCTTTTGTCAGCTGTACCAAGAAAGATGGAGAGTGTCTTCATTAGTCAACCACGACTTTTTGCTTGCTACAAGTATACTGTGTTATTACCTGCAGAACACGAAACGTGAGGGCATGCAGGTTTCTGAGTCAGCGGCAATGGATGAAACCATCTTGGTGTCCCTCAGAAGATCTTACGACATCTGGTTGCAGTCGAGTAATTCGTCCAAAGAAGCAAGAAAGGTTGTCAAAGCATTGGCTGTAGTTCTCGGAGTCAATAATACCTCAGATACAGATTCAGGGTTCGACTCAAGCATGTCATTCGGCGTTCCTTCGGGGTATGCTTCTTCGAGCATCAACGATTATCAACCAGGTAAGTCATTCACCAAAAAAGAAGTGTTGAATCTGACATGTGGGGCAATAGAGATTCCAGCAGGTCTCGGCTCACAGTTTCCAATGCTTGATGGCACGATGATGCCGAACTGGGCTACGTTTGCGGATGATTTGTTGGCTGCCCCGAGTAATCAGTGGCAAGCAATGGATGGTAAGTCAACCTTGAGGGTCCCATGTACTTTCAGGGTTTAATAATTAGATCTGTAGAGACGGTGGATGCAATGGGGTCTCTGACATGGCCATGGAACTTGCAATGACATGCATTGGGGGAGAAAGTGGATAAAGCGACACTGACAAGGAGTGGATGGAAATAGGTATTTCCGCGGTAATACCGTAATACTCAGCAGGGTGTTGGGGTGCTCACATCCCCTGAGACCAATCACTGCGACCCAAGAGTTAGAGTGGCAGCTTGGAGACGCCTGGTTCGTCGTATACGAAAATTAATAGCGGATTCGACCCCTGTATTTCTTCTCTGGCTGAACTCGTGAATGCGGGCCGTCCCGAAACGGACGATGACGAAAAAGGTCACGGGCTGTCGGCGGAAAAGGATCCTGTCACCCCACGCATCACTCACCGAGAGCGGAAGTGATTAACAACGGATTAACGTTGTAGAGTAAGCGGGAACATGTTCATGATGTGACGCGTTATTTGCCGAAGTGTCACGAACAATGAACAGACCCGCCTGCAGGTGATTGGATGGACAGGGGCCTATCAGAATGGATCATCTTATCTGCGGCGCAGTTTCTTGTAAGCGAACAGGAGATTCCGGAGCCGAAGTGATTCATGTGTCCGAGTTGAGCTTCTGAGAGAATATTTCGAGAACAGAGTCGCTCCGGCTTTTGCGGAGGGAACTAGACCAAACTTTCCATTAGCGGCGGCAGATCGGGGTGCCGTAAGACCTAAGACACCGAATCCAACAGGGGTACGAATACACGTCGTGTCACTGGCTGTCTTGGCAGTACAACCTCGACGATATAGTGCGGCTGCCGTAAGCTTCTTGGCGTGCAGATTGCGGGATAATACTGACCTCACACGAGAGGCACATAGCGCCATCTCAGATGCTAGGTCCCGGATTACCCGTGGGATTATCCTATTGGACCGGGGCAGCTTCCGCCGTAAACAAGGTTATGGAGGGGTCTAAGCGAACGACTTTTACTCTCAACGTTTCGAGACACATTGATCGAGTGCAATCCTTTGCCTTGAATCAGAAACGACACATTTTGGATCGCTTGGTTGGTTGGTTGTGTACAGTATTTAACCGACGGTGTACTGATAGGTGGATCAGTAACTCATTCTCAAGAGGTCTGAGAAACAGCCTGCGAATAGACGAATAGACGGGCTGAGACATTGGACAGGCCAACGTACATATTGTTTCACCCTGCTCTGTAAATATGATATCAGCCCAACGTTGTATCTTTACATAAACAAGCGGCGGGAATTATGTATTCCGATATGTCAGCCCAACAACTGTAACCCGTCAGCCTGCAATCAAGGCTTATGTCGCACCGAGATTAAGCATGTTTGTATACTTAAATCTGTACCGCTCGGCTACTGCACCCTCTCCCCCCGTCAGGATTGCCATCCTCGCTCTGCCGTCATAGCAAGTGGCCTGAGGTCTTTAGAATGCTGACCACCATTTTCGCAACATGACTGCATGCACAAACCTTGCCTCGCATCCTTCTCAAGACGGAAAATCGTCAAGCTGTGAGCAGTTTCTCAGCAGCAAGAGCAAGTATTGGTTGAGAGACATACAGGTAAAAGTGCCTCTCTTCTGGGGACAATTATATAGGGAGATCCCGTACGGACCAGAAAAGTGCTGCCGTTACACTGATTGGTACCAGTGACGTTTGCACTGTAACTATTCTCCTCTTTGTCCCCATGCTTGGCCCTTCGTGCAACATCGAGTTTTTTGACAGCACACAACATATTCTCCACGGCTAACCCGACACTTTGGTTAAGCATAACACATCGTAACACACACAATGTCCACGCGGAACAGCCAATCTATCCGGTCCAGCTGCGACCGATGTCGCTCTCACAAGCTCAAATGCACTGTTTCCCCAGAAGACTCACGCTCAGGGTCCCATAAATGCACGAGATGTATCAGGGCACAGGTGACATGTGTTTTTGGCCCGCGGAGCCAATCAAAGCGCACTGCCAGTAACAAGAGCAAACCCGACAAGTCCAAGCCTGAGAATGAGCCACCACAGAAGAGTTCACCGCCTGTCTGCTCATCGTCTCTTGCTGGGATGAACCTGGCTTCGCCTGGGGCCTGGACCCCTTGGATCGACGAACTTGCATGTCGGGAAACTGAGGAGCCGCTTGCTATTGACATCAACACGGCAGGTGATGGTTCAAGCAGTCTGAGTGATGGTGATTTCTGGGCGGATCTGGGGATGAATCAAGGGTTAAATATGCTGGACCTTGCGCCGTCTGGTATGCCGACAAACACTTATCACGCGCCGTATCCGTCTTCTTTTGATCACATTGCTCCAGCTGTGGCTGAGGCTGGGCACTTGATGGACATATCGGAGTCTTCGGAGCACACTCCGCCACATGCCATTGTGCAACTGTCAAATCTCGTAACAAAGATACACGAGACCTCAAAGTCGCTAGAAGAGTCTCCGTGGTCCAATGTCCTCGATGCAAAACAGCTGCAAAACTACCCAATCGGCCGCGTATTGAGCCTGTCTCAAGATTTCTGCTCCATACTCAATTGGGTATGGGGCAAAAGTACCATCTCCTCCGACGGCCATTCGTCAGGAAACGGAAGTTCTCCAACCCCTTCGGCAGAGATGATTGAGTATGCCGAGGTACTATCATCCATCAAAATGATCCAAGATCCAACCACGAGCTCCTCCATGACCGCTTCGGTCGACGTACCGACAATGCTACTCGTTCTGAGCTGCTACACATCCCTCATCAAGCTGTGCAGCCTTGTATTTGCCCATTTTCAGAACCACCTCTCTCATCTCCCTGAAACTCCGTCTCCGTATCCTTCCCAGGCGGCGCTAGCCTCTCACAGGTGGGGCTTGCAGCTCGGAGAACTGCCCTCCGCGGACGAGACGTGCACCAAGATTTGCACGGCCGTTCAGGTTCTCCTCGATGCGTTTCAGTCTGTGGAAGATGCCGTTGGTCTTCCGCGGTCCATCAGCGCTGTGAGGCAGAGGACATGTGATATTGAGGGGTCGGACTTTAGCGCTGAGCTGGGAAGGAAGTCGCTTTGGACTGACTACATGGTCCATTTTGTTGTCAGGTCAAATACGATTAGGGCTGATACTGAGGAGTGTGAGGAAATGAGGGAGTTGTCAACCAAGGTTATGTCGCTTAAGGCGTTGATCAGAGAAAAGATGAATCTTTAATGGTATCGGACTGGCCGCCAGACAACATACTAAAGGTAGACGGACTTTCATAGAGTAGATATCTAGGATGCATATCACAGAGGTCTCAATTGAGATGTTTTCGCGGGGCACTATTCACTAAATGTTTGATTATGGGTAATGGCTTGGAAGCTAGTCCAATGCCGCGCTCTCACCTCAACTATGCAATCAAAACATTATATCATTCTAGCATCACTTCTTCATTCCAATTTCTAAACTATCGTAAAGCAGAATCTTATCCATATCCAGCATAAAACTTACACACTGCTCAAATACCGCCCTATTTCATGATCCCCATTTACATTGATCTATCTCCCTTCCGCCACTAGATAAGCAACCCACAGAATTAATCTAAGCTACCACCCAGAAAGGTAACATATCTCAAGATCCGGTGATGCCAAATATAGATACAATGTAAAATTTCCACAAGAAGCAACCTGGGGGGTTCACCTCCCGGCAGCTTAGGAATTATCCACCTTGGATTTGCAGTCTTTTCGTATACTCACTTGAACCAAGAATCTTCTTTTCGATCGGAATACAAGTCTCCATTTGCTGCATTCTAAGCCCTTCCATGAAGCGACCTCAATTTGGTCGCACCCACTGAATGTTGAAGGCCTTATCCTGGTCTGGAGACGACCATATAGGAAACGACTCATTAACAGGGAAGCTCTAAAAGTTCCTCTAATCATGGAACTTCCTCTATCATCCTTCGTTTACATGGGATCCCAGCCTTGTCCAGAGTAGACGTCCTAAGGCTGAAGGACATCAGCGGCTTACCGTGAGTGCCGGCTCACTCGCATCGTTAGTCTCTCACTACCCGCAGCCACTTCTCACTTTCGGAAAATTGATGACGCTTAGTCTTGCGTCACCAAGACGGATGTTGCCGCTCCCAAGAACGCCCTCCAATCTCCGAGGACATTCGGGCTCCGATGCCAAGTCTGACATACAGCCCTACAACATCACCGAAAAATCCCGATTGTAACTCCGACGCGCTAGTCACCGCCGTATTATGTGTAGAGAGAACACTTGTGTTTCACAAAAGCTTTATGTCCGTGGAGCTGGACATTTTCATGACTTGGCAGTCGAGTGCTAATGAGGTTGGGAAAGGGGAGATGTATACGACGATGTGAGATGAGAGAGAAGTGTTAAGTTAAAACTAGAGCTATATTGTGTAATTCAAGTCTCAATTTGGAATACTAGTTTCCCTCCAGAGATCCTCTTCTCTCTGATATCTTCAATACCCCCAAGGACCTCTGGGAGACCACCTTGTCTGAAAACAATAGGATGAGGTCTAATGAGGCCCTCATCAAGAAGTTTCCGGAGAACCGCCGTCCAATAAACACCAAAGTCTCCCATTTCCGCATTAGCAGGTCTCCAATGAGGCTCCGGCCAACGAATCTCCTTTCCCAGCATCTGGGGCCCCATGATCCAGTCTGGTTTGACAACCTTGCGCGTTCTGGCCACAGCTTCTGAATATGGCTCCAGAGCGGTGTATTTACCGCCAGCGCGACCGATGGCTTGGTAGCAGAACTGCATGCTTGACGTGGTGGAGATGCAGTCCAGCGCATACTTGATCTTATTCTTAGTATGCTTTCTGATATCTGCGGTGCAGTTGGGGTCTTGGTAGTCAAAGACGGCGTTGGCGCCGTATGACTTGACAAGGTCAAAGTTGCGGGGCGAACATGTTGCAATGGGCTCAAAGCCTGCAAGTTTGACGAGCTGAACGGCTGCGGTCCCAGTGGCTGACGAACCGCCGTAGACCAAGACTGGTATTGGCTCAGTGGTTGGCTCGAGGGGGTTGCCAGGCAGACCTAGACTCTTGAACAAGGCTAGGCCAGTGGTCATGAAGCTGATGCCCAGAGAAGCACCCTCCTCGAAGCTAAGATGAGGCGGGATCTTCAACAGAATCCACTCCACAGCAGCTGTGTACTCAGAAAAAGCACCGACATGAGGGTCAAGAGGATTCATCCCCATGATAGCAGTACAAACACGATCTCCAACATGGATATCGCACTTGGTCGCTTCAGGCCCAACCTGTTCTACGACACCTGCAAAGTCAAATCCTGCAACTGCGCCGGGCGTGACGTAGGGCCCGATCATCTTTGTATCGACAGGATTTACTGACACAGCTTTTGTCTTGATCAGGACTGAATCACCAGTGATATCAGGGACTGGCTCTGTCTTGGATATGCGAATGCCTCCTTCTGGTGTGCCAACCAGGGCTGTTTGGAGACGTTGAACCATGTTGACGCGGTAATAAAAGAAAATGAGGAAGTTCAAAGTTGGTTTTCAGTGAGACTTTCTTCGTTTGGCATGATGAGAGATCAAGAGACATGTATTTGTCATATTCCGCGACTGCACCAATCTCGCAACTTGGGCCCCGAAACGGGTCGGCAGGCGCCGCATTACCATTGCGTACCGAAAATGTC
The DNA here is from genome assembly GCA_013183765.1 of Fusarium xylarioides. NCBI lineage: Eukaryota > Fungi > Ascomycota > Sordariomycetes > Hypocreales > Nectriaceae > Fusarium > Fusarium xylarioides. The sequence goes on from SRZU01000074.1 coordinate 180,513, forward strand.
CGAGAACAAATTCAACAAACTCGGAATTCTGATATCTTGACAATCACAAGGGAATGAAATGATGCGATTTTTCAAGGTGTTCAAACGCCACGATCGTATTACCTGCTGGAATTGAGGTTGGGTACTTGTTTGTTCAATGAACGAGACTCTCACCAAGGAATAAGGTCACTTGCCCATGGATTGAGGCGAGGAAATTTGATCACTGTGGAAATAAACAAAATCAGTCATTGAGCATCGTGAAAATACTAAAAAGGTGAACGAGAAGGAAGACATGTATTTTCATAATGCGTTAGTTAGTGCAACACTGAACATCATAATTTTGCCCTACCCTGAACTGTCCACTGCTCCCACTGCTTTGGTCTTTACAAATCATAGCGGCGAAAATGATCTCCGTGCATCTAGCCTTGTCATTCACACTAAAAATAACCTACAGTAACTCAAATCTCTAGCTCAACTGACACTGACCTCCAGTCCCAACTCCAAAGAACGCCTCCTCATCTGCACCCCCAATAACCGACTCAACAAATCCCGTGTTGCCGTTCCCCTCAGGCCCAGGCGCGCTAGTAGGATAATTCCAGAAAATATGCTCATGATCAACCTGGAACATCCATCGTTGTCCACCCGTTCCCTTGGCAACGAACTCAACTAGATACCCAATGTTCCTGTCGCGATACGCACCAATGACTACATCGTCCGAGGCCGCGTCGTATCGCTTACTCAAGATCAAAGAGTCTTGAGAAAAATCATGCTCTTCGTAGGCAAGAACTTGATTTGCTGCGCAGACGAGCTTGTCGTCGCGGTAGAGTCTTGCCATTGTGTATGGTTTGCAGCCAGTTTCGGGTTCAGAGAAAATTCGCATTATTTGCATTGCGTAAGGCCCGACTTGGGCGCGGAGATAGTATGACTCTGTCATGATCTGGGGCCAGGTGTACAGTGTCCAGACGCGGTCCATGCCGCCGTTTGCAGATGGGCCGAGGACGAATAGCTCGGATGTTGAGCTGTCTTCGGAGAAGAGATATAGCTCTGCTTTGACAGCGGCTCTTCCCATGGAACGAACATAGTGTACAGAAGGGCCTAGCTCAGGATTCGTATCGAGACCTGAGTCTCCGGGTAGAGCTTCCAATTGCATGGTGCCATCAACAACACCAGGCACAGTGAAGGCCAACATAGTCAAAGAGCAGTCGCCAGTCACAGAGAATGAGACTTTTCCTCCGCTATCTGCATCCTCCCAAAGACCAGTGATATGTCCATCTTCAGAAGTGACGATAGACTCTGGGAAGTACAGATCACGGTGCCAGGTGTGTCCATCAGGCCAGATCGTGAAGATCTGGACTTTGAAGCCTCCGTGCTTCAGACCTTCAGCACTTCTGTTGATGCCAATAGAAATAGCTGACTGGTCATCTTTGGAAACACCGTCAAAGTACCAGAGCTCCCAGCCCGTTTGTGAGATTGCATCAACGAACTTGGGGAAGACATTGCCTGAGCCGGGGGTGTAGGGTGAAGCAGGAATTGTATCTGGGGATATCGACGTCTCGATATTTAGATGGGATACAGTCTTTGCAGACATTCTAAGTCAAGAGAAAGTGGATTGAGGAATAGAAATGTGCGGTGGTAATGATAGGTGTAGAGGATGGAAGTCAAAAACACACGGATATGATTTGGAACAAGGTAGGGCTCTCGACACTCTGTATACTTGATCAACCATGAGAATGGATTTCTCAGTAATCTGACCAGACTTTTCTGCATTCGGTGGCCTATCAAACAAACAAACCGAAAAAGTCCGGCCAACATGGCATGCTTGCGTCGTATACTGTTCTGCTGTTCCGCTACCGAAATTGTCCGAGAAGGATTCATTGGAATCATTCAACGGAGCCATTCTATTCATTCGGAAGAAGTGTATCACCAATCAAAGAATATGTAGTTATCATGATGCTCAGTCTTTGAGTCTAATGGCCAAGCAGCGGAACCGAATAACACCGGCATCGGCATCGGCATCGTAAGTCTCTGTGTCCTTGATATAAGGAACAGCACTTTGCTCTATCCAGGTAAAAACACAAACTCAACTGGTCAATTGCTCGATCAATCTCAACATTGCGCAAAGAGACTATCATAATCTCCCACCATTTTTCCACCTGAGCCTTCAATCATGTCTGACAACGAGCCAATTGCCATCATTGGCAGCGCATGCCGCTTCCCCGGAGATTCCTCCTCCCCTTCCAAACTTTGGGATCTACTCAAGTCCCCCCGCGACCTGCTTACCAAAGTCCCCTCCAACCGCTACAACGCCGATGCATTCTACCACGCTGATTCTAAGCACCACGGCACCACCAATGTGCGCCACTCGTACTTCCTCAACGAGGACCCCGCCAGGTTTGACAACAACTTCTTCAATATCCAGCCCGGCGAGGCTGAAGCTATTGATCCCCAGCAGAGACTTCTCATGGAGGTTGTGTATCAGGGACTTTGTGCCTCTGGGCAGACTATTGAGGGCCTTCGTGGGTCGCCAACTGCTGTTTATGTTGGTGTCATGTGTGATGATTGGAGTGGAATTATCACCCGTGATTTGGAGGTGTTTCCGCAGTATGGTGCTACGGGTATGGCGAGAAGTATAATGTCGAATCGTATTTCATACTTTTTCGACTGGCATGGCCCGTCTATGACGATCGATACGGCTTGCTCGTCGAGTTTGGTAGCTGTTCATCAGGCAATTCAAACTTTGAGAAGTGGAGAGTCTGAAGTTGCCATCGCAGCTGGAGCTAATCTGATCCTGACCCCAGGTATGAGTCCCGAGCCGAGAAACTGAAGTGATGAATAACTGACAAACTAGGCATGTATGTTGCTGAGAGCAAGCTGTCTATGCTTTCTCCATCAGGTAGGTCCAAAATGTGGGATCAAGACGTAAACGGCTACGCCCGAGGTGAAGGTATCGCTGCCGTCGTGCTCAAGCCTCTCAGCGCTGCGATTCGCGACAACGACCACATCGACTGCATCATTCGCGGTACAGGGGTCAACCAGGACGGCCGTACTCCTGGCCTCACCATGCCCAGCGCCAGTGCCCAAGCAGACCTCATCCGCAGCACATACGCCCGCGCGGGTCTCGACATTAACAAGCCTGAGGACCGGCCCCAGTTCTTCCACGCCCACGGTACAGGAACACCCGCTGGCGACCCCCGTGAAGCTGAAGCTATTTATCGGGCGTTCTACTCGGACGTCAAGGATGATAAGCTTTATGTTGGGTCGATCAAGACGGTGCTCGGGCATACGGAGGGTACAGCTGGGCTTGCGAGTTTGATTGGGACGGCGCTTGCGATTCAGAACAAGACTATTCCGCCGAATATGCACTTTGATGTTTTGAATCCAAAGATTAAGCCGTTTTATAATAACTTGGAGGTTCCGACTAAGGCTATTTCTTGGCCTGAGACGCATCAGGGACAGCCTCGACGAGCTAGCATCAACAGCTTTGGTGAGCATCGTTCATCTAACATTTGGTTCTTTTACTAATACATTATAGGTTTTGGTGGTACCAACGCTCATGCCATCATCGAGGCCTACGAGCCCAGCACTACAGACAGCGTGCCTGGTCCACTGTTCAGTCCATTGACCTTTTCCGCCTCATCCGAGCCATCTCTGCGATCCCTGCTCTCCTCTTACTCGGAGTATCTCAAATCCAACCCAGATCCATCTCTAAAAGACCTCGCATACACCCTTCAAACAAGACGCTCAACCCTCGCCTACCGCGTCGCCATCACTGCCTCCGATGTCGAGGATGCATACACCCAGCTCGATGCCATCGAAAACGGTGAACAAGCCAGTACCGTCGGTGTCCGCCAGGTCAGCAAGGCTTCGCCCAAGATCATGGGTGTGTTTACGGGTCAGGGAGCGCAATGGCCACGAATGGGCGCGAGACTTATCGAAGAGTCTGCATTTGCTTCAGAGCGACTTTCTGAGCTTGACGAGGCATTGTCAAGTCTTCCCAAGGATGATCGGCCTTCTTGGACTCTGCGGGAGATGATTCTTGCGGACTCCAAGTCTTCGAGGATCGCTGAGGCTGCCATTTCTCAGCCTTTGTGCACTGCTGTCCAGGTTGTTTTGGTTGATCTTCTTCGACAGGCTGGTGTTGAGCTCTCTGGTGTTGTTGGCCATTCTTCTGGTTCGTGAATCTATCCCCAATTATTATGTCAAGTACTAACAGAAAGTGCAGGTGAGATTGGAGCTGCTTATGCCGCTGGGCTCCTTACAGCACGAGGTGCCATCCGAGTCGCCTACTACAGAGGTCTTTACGCCAAGCTCGCTCAATCTCCCAACGGTCACAAGGGCGCTAGTAAGTAACTACCGAACTTCCTCAAGATTCATACTAACATGGGTTCCCAGTGATGGCAGTTGGAACTACATTCGATGACGCATCTGAGTTCTGTGAGCTTGATGCCTTCCAAGGCCGCATACAAGTCGCCGCCAGAAACTCTTCCTCCAGCATCACTCTCTCCGGCGACGAGGATGCTATCGTCGAAGCTATCGAGACCTTCAAGGACGAAGGCAAGTTCGCTCGTCAATTGAAGGTCGACACAGCGTATCACTCGGCCCACGTTCTACCATGCGCCAAGCCATATCTTGACGCCATGGAGAGATGCCACATCGAGAGCGCTACTCCCACTGCGACAAAGTGGTACTCGAGTGTTCATGACGGCCAGGTCATGACTGCTGAGCTACTGACTCCCCAGTATTGGGTTGATAACATGACCAGCGCTGTCCTGTTCTCTCCTGCTGTTGAGCACGCTTGGCAGGAAGGTGGTCCGTTTGATCTGATCATTGAAGTTGGTCCTCATCCAGTTCTCAAGACTCCTTGCCTCGACACCCTCGAAGACATGATCGGAGATCGACCCCCTTACTCTGGTATCTTGGGTCGCGGCAAAGATGACATCCAGCAGTTCTCCAACGGCCTTGGCTTCATCTGGACTCAACTCGGCGCAGGATCAGTTACCTTTGAGCGCTTCGAGAAGGTCGCATCTGACTCCAAGACTGCTCCGTCTTTCATCTATGACCTTCCCAACTATCCCTTCGACCATTCAAGACAGTTCATGTCCATGTCAAGGGTATCTGGTTGGTACAACAGCATGCAGGAAGCTCCTCATCCCATTCTAGGAAGACGGTGCCATGATCGCGAGACATCGCAGACGATTCAGTGGCGCAATGTGCTGAGCCCCAAAGAGATTCCTTGGCTGCACGGCCATCAGATTCAGGGTCAGATCATCTTCCCAGCTACTGGATATATCTCTATGGCTGTTGAGGCCGTGAACATCATTGCAGAGTCGAATTTGGGCCTTGTCACGATTGAGGACCTCCGCATTGGCCGAGCTCTCGCGTTTAGCGATGACGATGCAAGCGTTGAGTCGATGTTTGATCTAAGAATCATCAGCCGTTCTGAAAAGGAGATAGAAGCTGAGTTCTCATGCTACTCCGGCCTTCCTCAGAATCACACTACAAGCATGGTTCTGAATGCAACTGCTCATGTGAAGGCTTCCCTCTCTGTACCGACTGCCCACAAACTCCCCAACATCAAGGTCGATGACTTCAATCTTCGCGAGGTTGAAGTCGACAGATTCTACGACTTCCTCGGTCGCCTCGGATACAACTATTCCTGGCCCTTCCACGGCACCACCAGCATCCGCAGAAAGGCAAACTTTGCTACAGGTACTCTTGAGGATCAGTCTGGTTCTGAGTGGGAAGACCAACTTGTCGTTCATCCCGGTATGTTGGATACTTCTCTCCAGATTACTTTTGCCGCGTTCTGCTGTCCAGGTGATGAACGCATGTGGGCTCTTCACTTGCCAACTAGTTTCCGCTCCATCGTAATTAACCCCTACTTCACCTCCGCTGGTATCGGGAAGCAGAAGAGCTTCCAGTATCAGTCTGTCGCTGTTGAGGAGAGGAAGGCTTCCAAGGTCATCGTTGAGCTAAACTTGCTTTCTGAAGAGACTGGAGATACTTTTCTCCAGATTGAGGGCATGGAACTCGTTCCTTTCTCACCCGCTACTCCAGAGAACGATGCTGTTTTGTTCTCCCGCTTTGACTATAGGCTTGCCAGCCCCGATGGCGAACTCACTGCTGCTGAGTATTCTTTCCGAGATGAGGACTACAAGATGGCACTTGACTCTGAGCGCATTGCTTTCTACTACCTTCGCCGACTGGTTGAGACTATCACGCCCGAGGAGAAGGCCAACACTCTTCCTCACTACCGACACCTTGTGGACTGGGCAGCTCATGTTGTCCCTCAGGTCATTGACGGGCGCAACCCCCACATCCCATCTAGCGCCCAGAAAGATACCCATGAAGACATTCAAAACATCTTGAAGAAGTAAGTTTGCCGACTGGTGTTGCTAGAGGTATGGCTAACTGAGCACCAGGCACTATGAACGAGTTGATGTCCGTCTCCTCGAATCCGTTGGCGAAAACCTTCCTCAGGTCATTCGCGAGAGCGGCAACATCCTTGAGCACATGACAAAGGACGGTATGCTCGACGATGTTTACGAGGAAGGCTTTGGTCTTGATCTGGTGAACAAGTACATCACACACATGACAGCTCAGATTGCACATCGATATCCTCGCATGAACATTCTCGAGATTGGTACGAACAGTCCATACCATACACAAACTCATCACAGCTAACATAAATCAGGTGCCGGAACGGGTGGCTCAACCCGAGAGATCCTCCCCCGTCTGGGCTCAGCCTTCTCAACATACACCTACACTGATGTCTCAAGCGGTTTCTTCGACACAGCGCAAGATCGCTTCCAAGACTTTGCCGACCGCATGATTTTCAAAACCTTTGACATGAACATCAGTCCTGGTTCTCAAGGCTTCACCGAGGGAACATATGATCTCGTGATCGCCTCCAACGTCCTGCACGCCACTCTCGAGCTAGAGGACATGATGAAGCATGTCAGAAGTTTCCTTAAGCCCGGCGGTTTCCTCATAATTCTCGAGACTGTGAACAACGACTGTTTACGAGTCGGTTTACCTATGGGTAGTCTTCCTGGTTGGTGGCTCGGTGCGGAGCATGGTCGACACTGGGGTCCTACCCTTACTCTGCCGCAGTGGGATTCTTTGCTTTGGAAGTGTGGTTTTGGTGGTATTGACACTACGACACCGCCTGTTCACAAGATCCTTCCTGGTCATGTCTTCTGTGCTCAGGCTCTTGATGAGCGTGTTGAGATTCTTCGATCGCCGCTGAGCCACCTTTCCGACCTTCCTGAGACCAAGTCTACAGAGCTGGCTATCGTTGGTGGAGAAACACTCAAGGTTCATAGGATGTGCGAGCAGATTTCTCGACGTCTCAAGCCCAAGTATGCCAGCATCGGGCGCTTCAACTCGATTGAGGAGCTCAACACCAGCGGTCTTGCAGACTCTTGCACTGTTGTGTCTCTCACTGAACTCGATGAGCCGCTGTTCGCCAACATGACCTCCGACAAGCTGGATGCTCTGAAGACACTTTGGAAACAGGGTGGAAGTATCCTCTGGGTTACTTCTGGTGCTCGAGATGAGAACCCCCACTCCTACATGACCACCGGAGTTGGTCGTTGCATGCGCTTCGAGTACCCCAACATCACTCTCCAAGCTCTCGACATCAAGGCCATGACGGACCGTACTCCAGAGCTAATCGCAGAACATCTCCTTAGACTAGAGCTGTTAGACAAGTGGTCCAAGGAACTTCGCTCAGAGGAGTTGCTCTGGTCATTGGAGCCTGAGATCTACATTGACGATGACACCAGTATCGTTCCACGACTGTATCCCTACGAGTCTGGAAACGCCCGATACAACGCTGATCGTCGTAGTGTCGTCAAGGATGCTAACCTTGAGACTGACAGGGTTATTTTCGCCGAGAATGAGGGCAAGTGGGAGGTTCAGCTTGCTTCGCCCCTTCATATTCCCCAGGAGCTGCCGTTCGCTTCTAAGATGAAGACCATTCGCATCACGCACTTCTCGCCTGCTTATGTCAACTTTGCTTCGGGTCTCAGTCTAATGGTTTGCGTTGGAATTGACACAGCTTCTGACGAGCAAGTCCTTGCTGTCACTCACATTGCCGAGTCTCCTGTTTCCGTCCCTGCGGATTGGTGTATTCCTCTTGGAGAGCTTGATGCAGCTGATACGCTGGCCAACGTCTCAGTCTTCCTGATTGCCTCTAGCATTCTCAAGCATGTGTCCACCGAGGAGACTATTGTTATCCATGGCGCTCCTTCTCATCTCGCTTCAGCATTGGAAGGTCTCGCTAAGGAGCATTCTGTCACTGTCTTCTTCACTACGTCCGACAAAGCAAGTACAAGGGAATGGCAGTATATCGACAGTTACTTGCCTGAGCGAGCCATCAAGGCCTCTATCCCGCGGTCAGCCACCAAGTTCATCAACCTATCGCAGGATGTCAATGCCAAGGAGACCAGCCGAGCCATCTCTGCATGCCTTCCCCGCTACTGCGAGACCATCGATGCTGAGAAACATTTCGAGTCGGGCAAGCTGATTCGCAAATCCGTGTCCAAGGAAGACGTTTCCATTGTATTCAACAGAGCTTTCTATGAGGCCAAGTGGCTCTCAGGCACAGCTATTGACGTAAACCTGATCTCCCTGGAGAACATATCTGGTGTCAATGCAGCTGAAGTTCGCTTCGCTGTCGTAGACTGCACTGAGTCTTCCATCAAGGCATCTGTTCGTCCTATCGACGATGGGAGAATCTTCCAGGCTGACAAGACATTCCTTCTCATCGGTCTATCTGGTGAACTTGGTCAGTCTCTTTGCAAGTGGATGGTTGAGCAGGGAGCTCGAAACATTGTTCTTACCAGTCGTCGTCCCAATGTTTCTCAACGCTTCCTTGACGAAATGGCTACAATGGGTGCTACAGTCAAGGCTCTTCCGATGTAAGTATACATTTCACCATCACAGGATTTGATACTAAAATCTCCAGGGACGTTACCAATCGCGACTCACTACATACATGCGTTAACACTATCCAAAACACACTTCCCCCCATCTCAGGTGTCGTCAACGGCGCCATGGTTCTTCGAGACGCACTCTTCGAAAATATGCCCTACGAAGACTTCATGAAAGTCCTAAGCCCCAAGGTCCTCGGCTCCCAACTCCTCGACGAGATATTCTACGACACCCCCCTCGACTTTTTCATCTTTTTCTCCTCCACCACCGCCGTTATGGGCAACAGTGGTCAGAGTAATTACATCGCTGGTAACATGTTCATGAATGCCCTCGCAGCACAGCGTAAGAAGCGCGGTGTCGCCGCTTCATCCATTGACATCAGTTCCATCATCGGTCTTGGCTACGTCGAGAGGGCTGAAGACCTTAGTGAGGATACTTTCATCAAGATGGGTTACAAGCCTATGTCTGAGCAAGATCTACAGAAGTTGTTTGCTGAGGCTATTGTTCTCGGAAGGCCGGAGTGCGGTGAGGTTTGTGAGCTTGTGACGGGCGTTACGCCTATCTACACTGATGCTCAGGCTAGTGATCAGTACTTGAAGGATGTCAAGTTCGGTCACTTCCTTATGGAGCGTTTGGATACGCAGGCCTATACTGGGAAGACATCTACTGTGCCTGTCAGGGTGCAGTTGGCTGATGTGAAGACCAAAGCCGATGCTGTAGCTATCATCAAAGGTATGTTTTCTTCAACTAACTCGAGTGAACATTGCTGACTTTACAAGATTCCTTCATTGTACGACTTCGACGTGTTTTGGCTGTTGGACCAGATGAGATCATCAACGAAAAGGTCACTCTAGTCGAACAAGGTGTTGACTCTCTGATGGCTGTCGAAGTCCGCTCCTGGTTCATCAAAGAACTCGACGTCGACATTCCCGTCCTCAAGATCCTCGGCGGAATGTCCGTTCCCGACCTCGTCGAAGAGTCCCTCGACCTAATTTCCGACTCCATCCTCGATGTATCATCCCTCGAAGCCGGCAGCGCTCCAACCCAACCAACTAAGCCCGCCCTCCAAACAACCCGCGTCACACCCCCCGAGAGCTCTTACGGCACAAGTGACGATAGCAAGCAGCAGAACGGCTCAGACTCCTCCCGCTCGCCAATCGACACGCCCCTCACATCAATGGAAATCCAAGAACCTGCTAAAGCGGAAGACAGTACGGACAACTCCACTCCCCTAAAGACCTTTCCTAACGAGCTGTCCAGCATCATGTCCTACGGTCAAGCAGGCTTCTGGTTTCTAAACGATTACCTCGTCAACAAGAGGGCGTTCAACATGGTTGTCATGTTGAAGCTCACGGGCCAGATTCGCGTGCAGGCTCTGGAGAAGGCTGTGAAACTTGTTGCGGAACGGCATGAGATTTTGAGGACGAGGTTCTTTTGGGGTGATGATGGTTATGAGAGGACGCCTTTGCAGGGTATTAACCCGGCGGATCTGAAGTTGACGACGAAGAAGGTCGTTGATGAGGGAGAAGCCGAGATGGAGTTGAAGAAGCTTCATGATGAGGAGTGGGATTTGAGTGGTGGTGAAGCAGTCAAGATCACTTTACTGTCGTTACCGGATAATGTTCATTTTCTTTTGTTGGGTATGCACCACATTTACATCGACGGATACAGCTTCAGTGTCTTCTTCAAGGACCTCGAAGTTGCTTACACAAAACACTCTCTCCCTTCCCTTCCAGTCGAGTCACAGTATCGATCTTTTGCCCTTCACCAGCGACAGATGTATGCGAACGGCGATCTCACTAAGTCTATTGAGTACTATCGACGAAGTTTTCCCAAAGATTTCACGCCTATTCAGCTTTTCCCCTTCGCTCTCACGCCCGCGAGACAGTTCGCCAACGACTATTCTCAACATGAGGCCAAGATGAGTATTGATCCAGAACTAGCTACCAAGGTTCGACAGCTCGCACGCGTCAATCGCTCAACTTCATTCCATGTCTACCTCGCGGCCTTGGAACTTCTTCTCTTCACACTCCTCCCCAACGCAGAGGAAGTCTTCATTGGTATCGCCGACGCCAATCGGGGCGATAAGAAATTCATGGGCAGTCTCGGCTTCTTCCTAAACCTCCTCCCTCTACGCTTCCGACGAAAGAGGCGCGGTACTCAACTCAGTTCCATCATCCAGACTGCCCGCGACACAGCATACGGAGCACTCCAACACTCCCAGCTGCCCTTCGATGTTCTTCTTCGGGAACTCAACGTTCCGAGATCTGACAAGTACACGCCTATCTTCCAAGTCTTCATGGACTATAGACAGGTTGTTCAGGAGCGGTCATCTTGGGGAGGCTGCAAGCTCCATGGGGAGCAGTGGCATAATGCTGGGACGGGATATGACATTGCTTTGGAGGTTAACGAGAATATCACGACGGATACTCTTTTGGGGCTGAGACTTCAGAAGCAGCTTTACTCGGAGGAGCACACTGCGCTTCTACTTCGCTCGTACTTGAGTGTGTTGGAGTACATGGTCCAGGGGACAAACAAGGCTGCTGATGCTGCGCCAGCGTGGTCGAAGGATGATATACAGGTCGCGTTAGATGCCGGAAAGGGTAAGTCACTTCCATCTCCCAGCGATTGATGTCAAGTAGTAGGTACTGACCATTTTATTAGCACCTGACTTTCAACCAAAGTGGCAGTCAACCATCAGCCATCACATTGATCAAATCATCCAAACCAACGCTATCAAAGTCGCTCTTAAGGACGGCAATGGTACCGTGCTCACGTACGAGCAAATGGGCAAGCGGATCGACTCCATCGCCCAATCACTCATCGACGCCGGAACCACACAAGGCACAGTAGTGGGAGTCTTCCAAGAACCCTCTTCCGACTGGATCTGCTCCCTTCTCGCCATCTTCAAAGCAGGAGCAGTCTACGTTCCTCTCGATCTACGCAACTCCATTCCTCGCTTGACAAGCATCGTCAAAGCGTCTCGACCTTCGCTCATCATCACAGATCACACGACTGACGACAAGGTTGAGCTCATTGGTGCCAAATTCATCACCCAGCTTCGACTATCCAAGCTTGTGGATCAGGAGTTCAAAGAGCCGAACCGTGCAAAATTTGGATCTCTCGCTGTCATTCTCTTCACTAGCGGCTCCACGGGTGAACCCAAGGGTCTCATGATGACACATACCAATCTTCTCTCATACGCCGAAGTCTCAAGCAAGACCTTCTCCAAGTCCGATGAAAGTCTCGTGGTCCTTCAGCAGAGTCCCTTCAGCTTTGACTTTTCACTCGATCAGACCGTGGCTGCATTGGCGAACGGTGGATGCCTTTGCATCGTGCCAGCGAGCAAGAGAGGGGATCCTGATGAGATCAGCAAGATCATGGTCAAAGAGGGTGTTTCATACACTACTGCTACACCTTCTGAGTATGATCTGTGGTTGCGATACAGCACCAGTACTCTACGACAATGCACTTTGTGGAAGTACGCTTTCTCTGGCGGTGAGGCGATGAGCCACAAACTTGCCCGTGAGTTTGGAACATTGAATCTGAAGAATCTTCACGTCTTCAACGGATATGGTCCAGCTGAGACGACAATCCTCTCTCATCGCATCGACCTCAAGTACACGGACCCTGCTCTTCCAGACCCCCTTCCTGCAGGTTACCCCATGCCTGGATTCTCAGTCTGCATCGTCGATGAGAAGATGCGCCCTGTTCCTCTTGGTGTGCAGGGTGAGATTGTCCTCGGTGGCCCATGTATCGTCTCTGGCTATCTTAACATGCCTGACTCCACGAAAGACAAGTTCTTACCGGATACCTTCTTCGGAACTAGTGGAAAAGTATACCGCAGTGGAGATCGTGGTCGTCTGTGCCAAGATGGTTTGCTATTCTGTGATGGTCGCCTTGAAGGTAGCAACATGATCAAGCTTCGAGGATTCCGAGTCGAATTGGATGAAGTAGAGAAGACTATCATCAGTCACTCCGCTGGTGCACTCTCTCACGCAGTAGTTACTCTACGAGGCACTGAAGAAGGTCGCTACCTCGCAGCCCATGTTGTTTTTGCTCTCGAATTCCCAGAGCACAATCGAGAAAGCATCATGAAAGCCCTTCGCCAAACTCTTCCTCTTCCACCCTACATGCGTCCCTCAGTCTTCCAGATCCTTGCCGACATCCCACGAACAGCTCATCTGAAGATCGATAGAAAGGCCATTCAAGAAATGCCCGCCCAGATCTCTACTTCCCACGACTCTGGAACTCTGACTGTTGCTGAACAAAGACTCAGTGAGCTTTGGCGTCGAGTCTTGCCTCTAGATCCTGGGTCCCTTTCTCCCGATTCTGACTTCTTTCTCATTGGAGGGAACTCTATTCTGCTGGTGAAGCTGCAGGCGTTGCTGAGACAGACTTTCAAGACGGCGCCGAAGCTAGTTGCGCTTATGGGCGCTAGTACGCTTGGTGCAATGGCTGTTGTTCTTGAGAGCTGTGGATCTATTGGTGTGATTGATTGGGATCGAGAGACTGCCCTACCAGTTGACCTTCAAGGTGCTGCGACGCTGCGTCCTGTGAACAAGATTACCGACATCACGGTTCTCCTTACTGGTTCCGCGGGTTACCTCGGTCGTCATCTCGTCCCAGCGCTCGTCGAGGATCCTCGAGTTACACGAGTCCATTGTCTGGTACGGTCAGTGAACAACGAGAAGCTGAGTACTAGTTCAAGCAGCAAAGTCAGAGTTATCGAAAGCGACTTGTCGAAACCTGACTTAGGTCTTTCTGCATTAACATACTCTCGTCTTGCTGAGGAAACAGATGTGATCATCCACTCTGCAGCTAACCGGTCCTTCTGGGACAGATACGAAGTTCTCAAACCAGATAACGTGGACTCCGTGAAAGAGTTGGTCAGATTCGCCGCTTCTTCTGGTCGCTCGATACCATTGCACTTCTTGTCATCTGGGGCTGTGAAGATGTATGAGGGAGATGGTCTGACACCACCGACTGATGGAAGTGATGGTTACGTAGCTACAAAGTGGGCTTCAGAGACATTCCTGCGAAACGCTGCTGGTTCAATCGGCCTTCCCGTCTATGCGCACCGTCCCAGTGTGAGCAGCACGTCGCAAACCAAAACAGACCAAGCCTCGACCGTCAACGAACTCTTCAGCATCGTCAAGTCCCTTGGCGTCCGACCATCTTTCGAGGGAGTCACCGGCTCAGTGGATGTACTTCCTACCGTTGACATCGTCGATGCCATTCAAGACGCTGTCTTGGACTCGACTGCTGGGGGAGAAGGATACAACATTGTGCAGCATGAAGCACATCAACGCGCTTTCGTGGAGGATTTCGCAGCCGTTGTACGGGCCGACAATAGTATAAACAAGCTTCCTAGTATTTCTATCTTAGACTGGTTTGGTAGGGCGAAGAAGGCTGGCTTTTCTTATTTCCTTGCGTCTCAGAATTTGGTCATGGGTTCGGGTGAGGGTCACTTAGTTTCGAGGCGTTGATTCGGTTCCATTTCAACACTTTATTTCATTTGTTAGGTCCGGTACATAATTAGATTGTAGTAGTTCATTATAGATCAAGTTCACAAGGAGCCATGTTTCATAAAGTTTGATTATACGGATTCCCTCCAACTAAAAGTATCCAGGCCACTATCTTGGAAAAGAGACTTGTTTAAACGCAAAACCTCGAATAGCTCTTGCACTACTTCACAACCACTTTATGACGAGCTAGCGGTGTCAAACATCAAACTCAGTAATAGATATCCCAGACTTCTGCTAAATTACCTAAAGATTTCAATGACTTAGGATCAAGGCCCTGAGTTTTCTTTCCTCCCCTAGCCCATACACCTTTGAAGTAGCTGGTAGTTTTGTCGGCATCTCATCCTAGCCGTCGAGCACTCGCCGCGAGAAATATAGCTCCCTTATCAAGCGAGAGATTCGTTAAAAAGGCTCATGCACCGACCCGCTTTACCAATTTCGGGTGAATAGTCGGCTTGCTAGGCTTATCGATCGTATGTCTTGCCAGTTTCGGGTGATGAGTTGGCTTATCGTTCTTTAGATGAGTGGCCTTCTGTTGAGCAGCAAGTCTTATGATTCGCAGTATATTAGTTAGGGCTCCTTAGTTATCTAGTATTGAGGGTGTTTTCTTACCCTTGAACTGCTCCGAAGAGGAGGCAAGAAAGGATGATGGACTTGAAGATCAACATTGTTCTTCTTAGTGAGACTTTACAAAGGACTTCCGGATCACTGATGCTGTTCTTGAGATGATTCATTTCCAGTGGTATATCATCTTTATTTATAAGATAAGGGGTTACATGTTTTGACCCGTATTCTTGGTGCCTTGCCTATAGTTCACCGGGGATTTAATAGAGTTTACAAGTTGCACCACGTAGTCGGGTAAGGCGGCATTTTAGCTTCGGCACTTAGGCACTATCAGCCATTAACTAACATGTTGATACGACCCGAAATACCAAAGCGCTAGTTTAATTATTTCTCAAGCCGGGTTCCGACAAGTACTACCTGCCGACTTTTACGTGGATTGGGATCGAGATCAGTACTAAATACATGTGTTCCCTAATGCTACTTCCTCCTACAGTATAGTTAGAGCCCTCGGGCTGTCTCAAGCCTAGGCTTATGTTCGTAATATGGGCATCTAGCTACAGTTCTATACCAGGCACAGTCGATTAAAATGTACAGTATCCCAGTGTCTACCAAGATGATATGTATGCAAAAGGAGTAAGTGACATCCAATCTCTTAAGGTCAATGCGCACGTGAGCCGCCCCAACTGGCTGGGTATATGCCTGTAGCTCTATGCAACGGTAGCAGCAGCTCGTATTCCATAATTTACCGCTCCTAAAGTTTAAATCTTTCTCGCAACGCCTAATCATGCACCTAAAAATCAGTAAATATATACTTAATAACTATACTAAATAGGAAAAGTAATCTCTATATTAATCTCTAATTAGCTAAAATAAATAAAAAGTAATTATAATATTAAAAGCTATTAATTTTAATAAATTAATTTCTATTAAAGCTATTATAAAAAAGAAACTATTATATAAATTAAATAAAATAATTAAAATTAAAAGAAAATATTATTATTATAAATACTATTAAATTAATTATTAATTATTTTATTATATTAAAAATAACTTATAAATATAATTTATTATAAAAAGTATTAATTTAAATTAAAAATTTATATTAAAAGAAATAATTATTAATATTATTATAAGGGTATTATAAATATAAGTAAAATAAGCTATTATTAAAAGCTTAATAGAGGTATTAGATTAAAAAATTAAGAATTAATTTATTATAAATTTAAATATAAATTTATTTTTTAAACTTATAAAAGTTATTTAAGTTAATTAAGTTAATTATATAAAGGATATATTAATTAAGCTAGTTATAAAGGTATTATAAAGGCTATTTAAGGCTATTTTTAATATTATAAAATTTTAAGTTACTTTTTATAATATAGCTTTTTTACCTTATACTATAGATTAATAAGAATACTATATATAGTAGGCTTTATATAAGGCTTTTTACTTTATAAAGAAGGTATTTTACAAGATAGATTTACTATAATTAAGAAAGGCTATAGCTATAAGGCCTATATCTATAGATTAAATATCTTCTTTTTTAAGTATATATAGCCTATAGAGGCAACTTTAAGTACTAAAATAGCTTTATTTTTAAGGTAGTGCTTATAAAAGGCTTTAATAATATTAAAATTAGGCTTATAATACTTATTTAGCTTTTACTACTACTTTAGTTATTAATATATAAATTAGTAGCTATTTATCTAGAAAATGTAAAAGGGATTAATTTACTATATTAATTTATAACTACTAGTATAAACTAAAGTCTTTAAGCTAAATAAAGCTACTTTTTTATATTAAAGGAAAAGTCTTATAGTAGTAAGGTAATTCTTATTATATTATAAATGCCTTTATATAGCAGTAAAGCTAATAATTATTATATAGATTAAAGGCACACTTTATAAGTTTAATTTACTTTACTAACTTATCTATTGCAATCTAGCTTATATAGTAAATTAAAAGCCTTATTTAATTATACTACTTATAAGGCTTTTTCCTCTTAGAAATCTACTTCTAAAATGCAATATTATATTTATATTTACAGTTAAGAATATTAATCTAAATCTGCTTATTAAGCTTATATAAATTATAAAATTAATTTATAAGATAAACCTTTAAGGTATAATATAAGCTTTTAGTATATTATATAAAGTAAATTTTATAATTTTAAAGCCTTATTATAGTATATATTATAAATTTCTTTATACTAATATAAGTACCTTTTAAAGGTAATAAAGTATACTTATTAAATAGGAAAATTAAATATTAGCAGGAAAAATATATAATCTGTATTTTATTATAATTCTACCTTCTTACTATAAAAAGTTATATTAAAGAATAGCTTATAACTTATTAAATTTAGCCTTAGAGGTAGTAGCAATTATCTCTTAAAAGGCTATAATAATTCTATTAAGATTATCTTTAAATCTATAATTTATATGCATTTCTTATATAATTAATAAAGTTAAAGATAATAAAAGAAGGGCAAAAGTAAAGGAAGAAGGAGCTAATATATTAGCTTAGTATTATAAGTTAGAAAATGCCTTACTATAGGCAAAAGTAAGCTATTTTTACTATATATGCATTTTAATATTTTTTATAATATACTAAAGGTATAGCTGCTATTATAAAGAATTAAAAATATATCTTATAGTTAATTTAAAGGCATTATTAAAGTTACTAATAATTATATTTAGTAAATTAATTTTATATATTTATTATATATTATTAAGCTCCTTAAGAAGCTATATAAATGCCTTCTTATTTTCCTTAGCTATAATACTAAGAGCTATATTAAAATTAATATATAAATAAAAAAGGCTTATAATTTAAAGTAGCAGTATATTAAATCTATTTATTTTATAGATATTATCTATTATAAGAAAATTATAATTTTATTTCTACTTCTTTAAACTCTTCTTATAAATTTAAAAAATATATTAAATCTTTCTATTTAGCACTTAATTAAAATAAAAATAAGCTATTTTATTATTTTTATTAAGTACCTTAAAAAAAGCTTATATTAATATAAATATATTATAAATTTCTTTATAAAGCTTTCTTTAAATATAATATATATTTTAATTAAGAATTAAAATTTAAAGAAATAATATATAAATTTTACTTATAATATCTTTTATTATATTTTTTTATAAAGCTAATAGTTTTATAATAAGCTTATAAAGCCTTATAAAGCTAAAATTAAGCTATAATTACCTTTAAAATTATATAATACTAAAACTATTAATAATTAGTAAATAATTATAATTAAAGTATTTTATATTATAATAATAAAAAAAATCTTTTATTATTTAATAAATAATAATAAAAAAAAAGTTTTATATTTTATATAAAAAAGTTTTATATTTTTATTATTTTATACTTTTTTAAGCTTATTTATACTATTTATTATTATAGCTATAAATAATATTAACTTTATAAAAAAAGCTTTAATTAAGTTACTTTAATAAGTATAATTTTAATATAATAAAGCTAGATTTAAGTTATAAGTATTATAAAGTAAAAAATATATTATTTAAAGTCTTAAATATATTATTAAGGTTAAAAAATAATAATAAAAGCTTATTAAGCTTAATATAATCTTTAAATTTAAAGAATTTAAATTTAAAAGTTATAATATTAAATATATATTAAAATTATAATATAAAAGAAAAAGAAATTACTTAAAGCTATAGAAAATTTAATTATATATAACTATTTAAATATATAAGGTTTAATTAGTTTAAAAAAAGAAAATCTTACTTATACTTTTACTTTAGAAAAAGTTAGTATTATATAATCGGCAAAGACGGAGTTTTCCGCTTCCTCGACGCTGATCGCAACATTCACTACGCCGTCCCTCTGCGACCTGCACTTATTAAAGCCCTTATTGATCGGCTACCTTATGACCCAGAAGTCGAGAAGTTCTGGCGGGGAATCGATGGGACGAAAGTGCCTGAAGAGCAGTGGTATAACCCGCCTGAGGGGATACTTCCCCCGCCGTTGACGGAGGAAGAGAGAAGGGAGGAGAGGGAAATTATGGAGAAGAATAAAGATAAGATTGATAAGATTCAGGAGGACCTCAAGAATGGAATTCATCGGGAGCGACTTGTATTTATAGAGTCGGATAATAAGCTTGAGTAAATTTATCGCCTCATCAGTCAAGCATCAAACGGCGTGGTCTGAGCTGGAGCTGAGTGCGCTATTTTTAGCTGACCCCACTGCCGTAGCCCTCTCATTTACGTCTTGGCTTGTGTTGAAGGGTGCAGGCCTATAGGATCAATCTACCCGCCTTGACCCTTGAAGGGGCCTCTTCACTTTTGGTCTTGCAGCATCTTCAACAGCTTAGAATCGATCATGGTTCAAACGCTGGAGATTAAGCATACGAGTCATTTCCATGAGATCTCAACATTTTTGTTTCAAGCTAAGAAGATCTCGGCGTGAGATTCCGTCAATAACTGATAAGGAAGTTGACAGCGATGAAAACACGAGGCACCTTTAGATGGAGAACATTACGTGTCTCAAAGCTTGTTGTTCTAATCCTGTCGCGCTAAACCCGGGGAGGACAGGGCCCTGTTCTTCCGCCGCATTTGGCGGGGAAGATGGTCCAGGGTATTTTCGTGATGCTGCATGCATCATTCTTTGGTCTAACATATAGCTCATTGTGACTTGGTTGATAACAAGCTTAGCCTCAGATAGTCAAGACACCATTAACTTGAGTTCTAACTACCCAAGTATTATTTGTCTATGCGTTAGTCCTAAGATAGATATCCTGATTGGACATTGTGCTAGAAGAGGCCTGATGATCGTGAAGTTCTGAGCCGATATGCCGTATCTGTGGTATCTCTATTGCATATAATCTATCTATTTCAAAAATCTAAATAAAAGTTCCAACACGCCACAATCTATATAACATGTATTTCAAGCACCTAGGTATAACAGCCAAGCTCGCATGTCTCGTACCAACCTCTGAGCAACCTCATGAATCTCCGGCAAGTCCTGCCACGATACCTCAATCGACAAGTCCCCTCCCTTCACTGAAACCATACTAATCTGAATCGCCGGCCCAACAACATTTCCACTCAGCGAAAACCTCGCCCTCCCCACCGCAAAGCCATCATCCTCAGTCTTTCCATCAATAACCCCGAGGTTCGTAACCTCCCACGATAAGTCACGGGGTCTCTTCTCCAGTGACTTGAGGTAGTCATGCCAGTCAGATACCACCTTCATTAACCCGACTACGTTATCGTTCACACCAGTGTCGACGCGCTTTTCGATATCTCTGCGGATTTGCTGTGCAGCTTTCCAGATCGTGGGCTCTAGATCTTCGATGGGTTGGGCGGGCCAATTGTTAATACGTGCTTGGGCTCTCATGTCGCTGACGATTTCGTGGTCGAATAGGTGGGTGAGGGATGCGGTGCAGTTCTGAATGCTAGTATCGAGGTCAAGAGATGCGTATTTTGACGGCCGAAGCTCCTTGCGTAAGAATTTTCGATGATCCATTGCTGTTGCGACTTGAAAGGCATCGGTGTTGCCCTCATTGATGTCAACGGATAGACAGGCTAGGACGATTCCGTGGATAAGGCCTGTAAGTGTAGTATCATTCTCTCGACATTGGCCGAGAAGATTCTTCAAGGTAATAGCGTCAATATCAATGGCCTTGAAGCGCGTGATATAAGGATCAGCCTGGATAGGCGCCCACCGAGCCCTTGACTCCGTGGAGTGGAAGCAAGAAGGACTAAGACCGTGCCAGATCTCTGAACAAGTATACCCCAAGCTCAAGTTATGTTTGGCGAGCTTCTCCTGTGGTTGGGGAAAGCTATCCTTACATATAGAAGTTGTCATGACTCGAGATCCGCTTCGGAGTAGTGATGAGGAAACTGGGTAGTTGAGGGATTGAAGTAGTGTTTCCTGAAAGATCTTGGCGCCCATACCAGCGTGGTTAGCATGGTTCCAGATATACATCACATCAACAAAGTTGTCTGTCCTCGTTCGCATCAGACATATTCTCCACCCCGGCCTCGTCTCAACACTTTCAAATTTGGCGTCGAGCTGATACTCCAGATTCGCTTCAAACGCCCTCTCATAGTCCTTCGAATTCGGCCGGACATCCCAAGATACATGGTCTGCGAGATCCAGCGACGGGAGTGACACCCAAGCAGGCTTTTTCGTACTTTCACCAATGAGACCGACTTGTAGGAGGGGAAACTGGAGGACCGTTTGGGCAATGGCTTGGTCGAAGCGTCGGCAGACTCTATCCTGGTTAATGAAGCCGTGGAGAGATAGCGGGAGTGTGTAGCGGCATGTGAGGGCCGTACTGTAGTAGTAGTCGAGGTTATGCAGCGCTGATTCGCACAGCTCGCTAGGTTTGTCAGCGCCGTTTTACTAGTACAATATTCTCGAGGTACTCACATCTGGCCGAGACGCCGAATGTAGGACTTTGGGCTTAGACTTGATGACATTTTTTGCTTGATTGTGAACTAATTGTTGGATCTGCACTTGAGGAGTAAGCTTGTTGAAAGTCTTTTATATCGAGAATGCCGTCAGTTTGGTCTATGCTCCAAGCCTCAATATGACAACATCAACACCGTGCCCTTCGGCCCGCGGACTCGAAATTCGTCACCGTCTCGTGTTTAGTCGGACCTCGCTCTCGCTTGTCAACCACGTTTACTCCTGTCAGCTAAAGGCTATCATTGCGCAATTTGCACACTGCGCCCTGTGCCCATTTCACCTTTACATACTTATCTTAGTGGGCCCCGCTGACTCGGCAGTTAACTTTTTGTGCTCGACGTCGACGCTGATATTCTGCTCTTGTGAAACAGGGTGGCAGAAAGCTTAAACAGCCCCGAGCATCCGGGTTTAATTGGTGAATAGCAGAAAAATGCTTCCGGAGAAGCCACTAGACCGCCGGTGGATTTGAAGGGGCCTGTCCCCATTGTGAAAATATTCTGAATCAACTTATTACCGTAAACTTTCGATCTGAAGTCTACAGAATCAACTTTATCGTCTTTTTAATCATACGATCTCCTCGCTTGGAAATAATCGCGTGTTTGTTTCAACCGGCAGATAACCCGATCCAGTGACGTGACGGCCATGAATAGCACGGAGAGGACAGCTTACGTGGTGCAGTTTCTACAACATGAGGTGTCGAAGCTTCACTCGCGAGAAACATGCTGGCATCAATCTGGCGTCGGCGGTCTCTTAGCGTTATTACGTGCGAATCTGTCAGAGTCGAAATCGTGGAATAGCAGCTATGTCTCTGGGGGACCGTATACGTTTAACGCGACGGGGAATTTATTCACTGTGGACCTTGCGACGAAGCATTTTGATGTGAATACTGTTGATCAAGATACATTCATTACTAGGGTTTAAAATACCCAGCTTATAGGTATCTATAGGTACCTATTTAATAGGGGTATATACCTAGAGATACCTATTTTAAATGCCTACCTATAGGCAGATACCTAGATAAGATAATTATATAAATATAAGTACTTATAAGTAAAAATTAATTATAAATTAATACTTAAATAAAAATTTAAATTACTTATAATATATATCTTTAATTTATAATAATTAAATATAATAATTACTTTAAATTAATAATAAATTAATATTTTATAAGCCTTTACTCTTAATACTTTAATAAATTTCTTAAGAAAAAATATAAAATTATAGTAGCTTAATTATTACTTTAAACTTAATCCTTTAATATACTTTTATATATATTTTTATTACTATGTTATAGCTTTTAATTAAGCTTATTTTTACTTTTATTTTATATCTTTTAATTAAGCTTATTTTTACCTCTATCTTATATCTTTTAATTAATCTTATTCTTACTTCTATTTTATATTTCTTAATTAATCTTATTTTTACCTTTATTTTATATCTTTTAATTAATCTTATCTTTACTTCTATTTTATATCTCTTAATTAAATATAGCTTTATCTTTATTTAGCTTATTAAAAGCCTTTTTAAATCTAGCTACTAGATCTTTTAAATTAACTTATATTTTAAACTTTTTCTATCTATCTTATTACTATTTCTATATTTTAGTATTCTTAGCAGTATATACTTAAGCTTTAATATATTTATCCCTTTTATAAGCTTAAATTTCTCTTAATTCTACTTAATCTTATATATATTATACTATTTAATTTTCTTTAATATTAAAAAATAAAAATAACTTAATAGTATTTAAATTAATTCTTTACTAAAGGTAATTATTTATAAAGTTTACTATAATATATTAAATATAATATTATATTTATATATCCTTTTTTTAAATAATCTTATAGCTAATATAAGTAAATAGAAAATTAATATTTAAATTTAAAATTAATTAATATAATTAATTATTATATAAGATTATTATAAATAACTTACCTTTAAAGAGCTAGTATATAAAAGCTTTAATTACTTCTTTAAAAGTACTAATAGTATTAAAAGTAATATAAGTAAAAGCTATAATATAATTTCTAATTATATTAAATATAATTTTATAAATAAAATAGATAAAGGGAATATATATAATAGTAAGCTTATTACTTTTAAGAATTTAAGTTTTATAATCTTTTATTTAATAATTTATAATAGTATTAAAAAAAAGAATTATAATATAAATAAATTGCTTACTAAAAGTAATAATAAAACTCTTAAAGTAAGATTTCCCTTTTAGTATTTAGGCTTTATATATACTTTTTTAAGGTATTTTACTAATAATAGACTTTTAAGGTTATTTATTAATAATAGACTTTTAAGGCTATTTACTATTAATAGTCTTTTAAGCTGCTTATAAGGAAGGGCTTTAGCTATTAGTTATTTTAAGTAATTAGAAAATTAAAAGTAATTATTTTAATAGATTACTATAAGAAAAAGAGATTAGAAATAAAAACTCTTAAAATAAAGAAAAAAAGAATTAAAAATTATAAAATTTAAAAGGTTATATAGTATTAAAATTTAAAGTATAAACTTAATAAATGTTGTACAAAGCGTAGATTAGTCACAACGAGCATTCCAGCATTGATTGAAAGAGCCTTGTTTTCTTCAATTGAAGGTGGCGGTCAGTTTGACCTTATTAAGCTATAGAAATCGCGCAGTAGGTTCAATCTGACTAATCAGAGAGCGTTTTACTATTTACAGCTTAATATACCTCCTATTTAACTGTATATTATTTATACAGTTAAATAAGTCTTAAATAGCTTTAATTTTACTTAATATACTTTTATAATAAAAAAGAAATAGATAGATAATAGAAAATTATAATAGCATTATATTATTATTATTCTAAGTATATGCTTTCTTAATCTCATAAATGTAAGCATAATAGGTACAGTGAATTACAATAGAGAAGCACTGTGTAGCCTTTAGGTTTTTGCTTTTTTAGCTATAAAAGCCTTCCTTTTATCCCTTTATAATCTCTTTTTCTTTTTCTCCTTTAAGCTTTATAATTTTTATTATAGTATATAATTATCTTACTATCCTCTTACCTTAAAGTATTTATTCCTTTAATAGTATACTCTTTATCCTGCTTATATACTAATAATTTAATATAGCTTCTTACTCTTAATAATCCTGCTATTTATAAAGAGCATAATAATTGCCTTTAGGCTACTGTTTTTTATGCTAATTGCCCTGTATATAACCGCTCTGCTTTGCTGCTTTATGCCCCTAATTTAAGCGCTGCAACTTATACCTGCAAGCCCTCTATTAATCTCTCTGCTGTGCCTAATACCTAGTCTTCTAGCCTGCCTTTTAGTAGGTTATTTTAATCTTACTATAGCTATTCCCCTAGTAGTGCATATTTATATAAGTAATTTAATGCTTATTAAGTTATATATAAGTCTAGTACTTATTCTTCTCCCTTAAAAGGTAAAGCTTTTATTATAAGTCTTACTCTTATCTCTTATTTATTATATATACTAATTAAAGGTAATATAGCCTAAATTTAAACTTAAAGATAATATCTTTAAGCTTAATTATACTCTAACTAAGGTTAAAAGCTCTATTAATGCTACAATACCTTATAATAGTGTTAAGACCTGATATTATATAAAGGTCTTATTATATAACTAAGGAATATATTATGTTCTAGATGACTAATCAGGGCAAAATATATACTAAAATAATGAGAAAATTTAGGGCTTTCGATTAGTGTGCTTACCTGAGCAAAATATGGAGAATTGAGCAAACTCCATATATTAAAGTTTTTCCTATAACTTTAAATATTTCTTATTAAGGAAATATCA
>SRZU01000075.1:0-204249 GCA_013183765.1 Fusarium xylarioides
TATTATATTTAATATATTATAATAAATCTTATAAATAATTACTTTTAGTAAAGGATTAATTTAAATACTATTAAGTTACTTTTATTCTTTAGTATTAAGAAAAATTAAGTAATATAATATATATAAAATTAAATAAAATTAAGAGAAATTTAAGCTTATAAAAAAGATAAATATATTAAAGCTTAAGTATATATTATTAAGGATACTAAAATATAAAAATAATAATAAGATAGATAGAAAAAGTCTAAAATATAAGTTAACTTAAAAGATCTAGTAACTAGACTTAAAAAGGCTTTTAATAAGGTAAATAAAGATAAAGCTATATTTAATTAAAAGATATAAAATAAAAATAAAAATAAGATTAATTAAGAGATATAGGATAGAGGTAAGGATAAGATTAATTAAGAGATATAGAATAGAGGTAAAGATAAGATTAATTAAAAGATATAGGATAGAGGTAAGGATAAGATTAATTAAGAGATATAGAATAGAGGTAAAAATAAGCCTAATTAAGAGATATAGAATAGAGGTAAAGATAAGCCTAATTAAAAGCTATAAAATAGTAATAAAAATATATATAAGAGTATATTAAAGGATTAAATTTAAAGTAATAATTAAGCTATTATAATTTTATATTTTTTCTTAAAGAATTTATTAAAGTATTAAAAGTAAAGGCTTATAAGATATTAATTTACTATTAATTTAAAGTAATTATTATATTTAATTATTATAAATTAAAAATATATATTATAAGTAATTTAAATTTTTATTTAAATATTAATTTATAATTAATCTTTACTTATAAGTATTTATATCTATATAATTATCTTATCTAGATACCTGCCTATAGGTAAGCATCTAAAATAGGTATCTCTAGGTAAATACCCCTATTAAATAGGTACCTATAGATACCTATAGGCTGGGTATTTTAAACCCTAGATGGATTCGTTATTTTCGCAACAGTTGGTGACAATCTCTGGCTGAGGTCGGCCATTACTGACTGTGATTGCAGCCGCTGGGCGTGGCAATGTTATGTTGTCAAGGACTTTTTGCACCTGTTGGAAATGGATATGAGTTAGCGAAATACCCTGAGCGTGCGTTCCTTCACCAGCAGTCGACATCATCTGCCTCTGTGATAGTACGGTTTACTAACTCCTCGATCCAGTCGCCGCAAATATTCCTTTCATTCTCAAGTTGACACTCTGCATGCAAGCCATTTATGTCACCCTTCTCGCCTCCGTCAAAGCGAGCATGCTGGCCTTCTTCATCCGAGTCTTCCCAACAAGCTTCATGCAGAAGTCATCCAAGGCTGCCCTCGTCTTTGTCGCCATGTGGCTCATCGCCTATCTCTGCTCTTGTATCTTCCTGTACAACCCAGTCTCTGCTCAGTGGACTGGTCTAGGAAAGTGCGGAGCGTACATTCCCATGATTCAGTCCTTGATCGCCACCAACGCTATTGGAGACTTGATCATTATGGCGCTGCCTATGCATAGCGTTTGGAACTTGAAGACACGTCGTGCGGAGAAGATTGGTATCACCTCTTGCTTCGCATTGGGTCTTGCGTAGGTCTCTTGGCTTTTGATGAAGAAGTATATACTGACTCGAACAGTTGCGTTGTCTGCGCCGTCTTCCGACTCATCTACATCTCAACCGTCGATCTCAACAACAACGTCACAGGAACCATGCCCACCACCATCTTCCTCTTCATCCTCGAGCCCAACCTGGCCATTCTCTGCGTTAGCATTCCCATGCTCCGACCTTTCTACGCCAAGTACAAGAAGCGAATGGGTGGATCTCGATTGGATGAATACTCTACCGAGCGTTCAACAGGATTCAGGGATGCCAGCCGATCAGGTGCCGCCAGCACCCAGCCCGAGATTACTCGAGACCCAAACTTGTCGACCTGGGAGATGGACGATTACAGGCCAACAAATGATAAGCTCCAGCACGGTTATGCTGTTGCAGGATTCCCTGATGAGTCAGGGTCGGAGAAGAACTTGACTGTCGGATCTTCCGAGATGAAGAACAATGAGATCAGTGTTGAGACCCGCTGGACAGTCACTCACTCTCGAAAGTAGAGTGATAACATCATATTAGTGTATATAGCAAGCAAAACTCTGTAACTGTCTTGAAAATAATATCTTTTCTAACTGGATATACGAATCTCGAATCACTCTAGGGACTAGGCCTAAGCTCTGCTGTGAGAGGATATCTTTTAGTTGTAAATCAGTTTACCGTCCGTGAAGCATGTCAATCAGCCTGAACTCGACCAGAATATGCATGTTCAGAATAACTCATGATGAACTTGGCGCGCTCTGTGGCTGGGTACTTTTCTCGTCCGAGCCAGGATCTCTTCTTGTCTTGTACTTCTAGACCTCATCAGCCGGTAATGAATGAAGATCCCAATAGAAATGGCGGCTATTACTGTGGCGATAGTACGATTCCTCCCAAAAGAGGGTCTCGACGACACTGGCCCCTATCCCATCGCAGACTAGGACCATCTTATGCCATGTAACCTCAACGGTAACAAACAACCGAGATAAAACAACCCGTAAACCAAGTTATGTTTAAAAGTTTCACGAAGGTGGACGAACCGCGAGGCATGAGATGAGGCGGCGAAAAAACGACTGGTGCAATTTCTAGCATAATAACCGACACGCTCCCATCCCAGGATAT
Source organism: Fusarium xylarioides (assembly GCA_013183765.1). NCBI lineage: Eukaryota > Fungi > Ascomycota > Sordariomycetes > Hypocreales > Nectriaceae > Fusarium > Fusarium xylarioides. The sequence goes on from SRZU01000075.1 coordinate 2,677, forward strand.
ATAACTCCGTATTATAGACATCAAACATCATACCCACTTGGCGTGGAAAAGAGACCTCGAATCGATCTTTGTTTCAGATCTGCCTCCGCAACGCCCTGGGCTGCAGCTAGGTTTAGGCAGTATTTATCCTTTGCAATGGATTGGTATCGCTTTAGGATATCGGTTGATTCCAATTGCTTCTGGTCCATGTACTGGTAGTGAGCGGCTAAAGCGTCCCCTTGAATCACAACAGCTGGCAGAATGTTAGTATGAGGTATGGTGGGTTTTTGATGGAGGACTTACGGCGTCGAAGCTTCTTGGGGAGATCAAGAACAATCATGTCCTCGTCACCCCGTCCTTGGGGCCAGTTCTCAGGATCTGTGTCGAGGATGTCATCGCTGTAGATGCACATGAAGTTGATTCGGATTCGATCCTCGTACATCGTCCAAGTTTTCTCGAATCTGTACAGGTCTAATTGGTTCTTCTCGATGTTCTCAAATAGAGACATGTGCATTTGAGAAGCTATGGCCCAGTTGCGGTAGCTATCGCCCCAAATGTCGTACTTAAGTTCAGCAGCAGGCGTTTGGTCAAGCATTGAATCCTCAGGGACTCGCAACCATCGATGATGAGGCCAGGAAGGAGGCTCATTCTTGAGTTCCCACTTGTACTTCTTGGGTCCATCCCACGCAGGATGTCGGGACGGTCTCCAGTAATCAGTGGCGTTTGTGACGCTGAATGGCTCAAAGGCCTCAGGAAAGTATGGATGGATGGCACCCATGCGCATATGGAAGAAGCCAAGAGGGGGATTGTTGATAATATTGCCAGAGACAACGAAGTCGTTCGGGTTTTGGACTTTACGTGTGACAAGACTGGGGATAGCGTTGTCGTCAATCCAGACCTGCAAGGGAAATGATTAGTGTTTAGCGAACCAAGACATTGATATTGCACGTACGACGTCGTCGTCAATCTTGACGTAATACTTTCCACGCTCTAATTTCTTCCAGATGCTCTTGTATGTGTACGTCCCAGCAATCTCGTCGGAATAAATCTTCTTGTATCGCTGCGGGTTGGAAGCCAAGATCTCCTCGAGATATCGGAGATCACCTTTTTGCTCGGTGTTGACAACCCAGAGGACTTCATCGAGCCATCCTCCGTTTTCGACCAGGTTGCGCTCGATGTAGCACTTCATTATCTCAACTCGGCTTTGTCGACTGTAGAATACCAGACCGCTGACGGTGATGTTGTCCGGCTTGACATATTGTGACTGCTGCGTGACAGAGACGGCATGGTGATGGTGGGGTCGATGAAAGTCACCAAAGACCGGGAAGCTACAGTAGAAGAATAGAAAACCGAGAGCATAGATTGCGAAACAGGCCACTATGCAGTTGCGCCATTGTTTCTTGCTATCTTGGAACCGACCAAACATCGACATCTTGTCGTCGGGAGGAGACGAGGGGACCGCCGAGTGACTGCCTGGGTACGATCTGGCCCTTAATACCTGGAGGAATAAGTCAGTACTGCATGTTGGCCATGTCACAAGTTGAGTCGTGCAACACGAATCAACCTGTTGTTGTGTGCAGACTTGACTTACAAGACAAGCGTACAGCGTAACACTGAATGATGTGACTCTACCAAGAGAGATCTTCAGAGAGAGCAGGGGAACAGCTGCGTCTTTATTTCAAGTACCCATTATCACAGCTGAAGTGGAGAGCAGGGCCTAGATTCCGAGCGGTTTTGTTAGTGTGGAATGATCGAGGCTTGCTTACAGCGGCCTCACCATCCGAAGTTGCCAAGTTCAGTTGGCTCGGCTCCACCAGATCCGAGTTGCCGAATTCGACATGCCCGACCGGACTAAGAAGACCCTGAGTCTATACGCTACAGCCACTACGAGGTAGTAAAAGAGGCTAAAACTGTCTTTTTTTTACTTGCAAGGCACAAGGGATGCGCTAAAACAAGTGTCGCCCTTATCGCGGGATTTCTTGTTCCTTTCGTCATCCCTTGACATCCATGTCTTACAACAGCTGTTTAACCAGCTCAATCATAAACAACAATGCCAAGACGCGGTAATGCACCGTTCAATGTCACAATATTTGTCGTTGGTAAAAGACGATTGAACCCTTGATCTTGGCAGGGATTGTCGGCATCGTACCTGTCTGGGACCTGGCCTGGTTAACGGGGCCCGCGCGTTTGGAATGCAGGGCCAAACTATCAGGTTACGCAAACAGCAATAAACACGACAATCAACAAAGACCAACGATTCTAGCCCCCCACACAGCGCAAGCCACGATTGGTTCTCTCGTAGTTTCCGGCATCAAGGTTTCCACGCTTTCGTCGTATCTGCCTACAATCAAGCTTTTTGGGGCGCTTCTAGTCGCCGAGAGCGTTTGGTATGCGACGCTACCCACCGAATGCTTCTTTATTAAACGAACTTCTTGAGGTCCAGGCGTTGAAAAACTTCTGGCTTGGCCGTGTAGCATGCCATGTGAAAATATATCGCATTTCTAGACTTTCTGGTTCTTTCAGCCCTGCTGCTTTGGGTCTGGACATCCCGGGGAACTGGAAGCTGGGGATTTCCTGATCAGAGTTATGGAGCTGAAGCAAATCATATCATGCATTTGTCACACCATCTGCCTTGGCGGTAAATAAGCTCTTTGGCCCTCTGAACCAAGGGCAAATGGGGAACGAGTCAGCGAAGTCTTGTTGGATCTAGTGAACTTTACGTATCCCCTGTTGTGAAGGGCTGAGCATGGATTCTTCGGACGAGTCTCCTTCTACCAAGGCGTCTAACATTAGATGCCATTCAAACGATCTTTTTCATGTGAACTAACTCAATCTAATGATCTTTAAGCAATTACGGGATCTTGTGAGTAGGTTGTTGCGGAAGCATAGGTGTATGCTTAAATGGCAGACCTAACGGGTGCACGACCTACCCTAATTCAGACAGAGAATATTTATGCTTTAAGCTCCATAGACTAAACAACGAGCTTTAAACCGAGATACATACAATCTTTCTAGAGAGATAATAAGGCAAACCATGTGCTGTTATTGCATTTTGTTACAGATTGTTAGTAAGGAAGAATTTGCAGTAGACGTGCTGGTTTCCAAGGACATAATAGCAACAGACTAGCAAAATATAAAAATTAAATATTACAGTACTTTAGCCACTAAGACAAGCCGAGTATATTGAAAGAGTAGGTAGAAATAAGAGAGAAAATTATAAACAGATTGCAGGTTATTATAAAAGTGATGGACATCAGTCAAGAGATCAAAAAGAGAAATTCGACGTGGGCCTGATTCGAACAGACGCCCCCGAAGGGAATAGATTTCTAGTCTATCGCATTAGACCACTCTGCCACCACGCCTTTTCAGTTATAAGCGAGAGTTTCAAGGGTGCCTATATTGCAAAGCTCATTTTCACTTAAACCCATGCTTAGAACCAGGCTATGACTGCCGGTGTGCTGAAAATTATCTTCTCAGGCCTGCCCGATCTGTATTTTCAATCTGCAAATACGAAATTCCTCTTCCCTTGTTCCCACGTGCAATTATTCTGTATCACATTCGTCATCGGCAAAGTGGATTCAATCCCCAATAACCGTCATCTGATTCGCCCGTTCGTAACAAAACCCATTTTCTCCTCCCTCACCAAAAACGCAAACTCAAAAGTTCGCCAAGGATTATTATTACAACAAAAAAAATGCCCTCTCACGAAAATGAATACGAGATAAATAATCATTCCTCTACCGCGCGCTCTCATGCCGATTTTCCGTGGTACCCCTTGCAGTCTCGTATTCAAGATGTCATCGCCCCAGGCAGACTCATCATCGTCGGTGACGTACACGGCCATCTGCCCGAACTGAAGAAATTACTGGAAAAAGTCTCGTATAACAGATCCAATGGCGACAAACTTGTCTTTGTCGGAGACTTGATCAACAAGGGTCCTGATAGTCCGGGTGTTGTCCAGTTGGCGATTGAGCTTCGGGCGACTGCGATAAGAGGGAACAATGAGGACAGGGTGCTTGCTGCGCATTCTGCTATCAAAAGGGGGGAGCACGCGAAGCTCATTGAGAGGTTGAAGAGGCTGGCGCTTGAAGCGGAAAAGGAGAAGGAGGTCAAAGATGGCGAACCGGCCCCATCCGAGACGAAGGAGGATTTGAAGTCAATATCACCGGAGGACCTGAAACCTTACAGTTCGGAAAGCGACTTTACAACTGCCGCCAATCTTACCGATGAGCAAATCTCCTGGCTGGCCGCACAACCGCTGATTCTACGGATCAAACTACGAAAGGGAGCGACATCACCGCCCTGGAACTCTGGGACTCTGCTTGTCGCGCATGGCGGTCTGGTCCCCTTACTTCCACTGGAAGAGCAAGATCCATGGGCTGTCATGAACATGCGAGGGCTGGTATACCGAGACCCAGAAGCTACTGTTACTGAGCCCATTCGAGCAGGTCTACTCAAGGGAGCCAAGAGTCGGACCCGACGATATGCGGCATATCACGATGCCACTGATGCCGATATAAAAGCCGAGTTGGACAAATGGGCAGATGTTGTTAAGAACGGCGAAGGCTTCGGTGGTGAGTACAAAGAAGGTGTTACTGGGTTTCCGCTCGAAACTCGAGAAGGCGATTGGTGGATTGATGCTTGGAATCGATGGCAGAACTCGATTGAAGATCCCGAGAAGCGCAGTATTGTGGTCTATGGCCACGATGCAAGAGTTGGAATACAGGTTGGCGCAGACTCGCCTGAGGTTGCAAGATATACCTTTGGTCTGGACTCTGGCTGTGTATATGGGAAGAGCTTGACGGCTATGGTCATTGGTGAGAAGGAGGACAGTAAAGGACTGTCGCATTCGATAGTCCAGGTTGATGCGATCAAGGAGGATGAAGGAAAGGAAGGAGAGGCGGTTTGATATCCCCATACACTTCATTAGCTTCTAGAAGAGGATGCGATGAGACCTGCAGATCTCCATCGTTGACAGCTGCTATTGCTGTTGGTATCCAAATTCTTAGATACGTCATTCTCCAGTGCGAGTCAACTGATTCAAAGGTGACATGCTATTCGCCTGTAGCCTGTTGGTTTCGTATAAGTCTTGATGTTTACTTATTCATGTGAAACATTTTGACTTTGATCGCTTTTGGTAAGCGTCATTGTTGCCAAAAATGATGCTCCGATTTTGGTCCGACCTAAGCCATTTTCACGCCCTACGCAGAGCGTCACGCGCCATGAGCTACCAGCACTGATTGGACTAATGCTGTGTTATCATTCGCGAATGTCACCAACTTATACAACAACGACGACGATTGCGACAACAGATGGAAGCACAAAGAAAGGTTAAGATACTGTTAGAATTATTGGCCTTCTTTTCTCGATCGAGGACGGGTCGACCCGAGTTGTTAAACGTCTTGCCTTGATACATGCAAGCTTCCAGCTTGTCGATCTTCAAAGTGCCCCTCCGTGTCAAGGATGAATTACCATGATGGTCGCTTCTAAGATAGCTCCGATCACGCTTGATGTTCTGTAGTAAGCACTGATGAAAGCGATTGTCGAGCTTCAAGAGTCGTTGGATTGAACCCGGCCGTAGCTAGAGACGAATAGAAGATAAAACTTTGTGAGCTGCAGGATCGGTGTTTAAACGATGAGGGCCGGACTGTCTTGGGAATAACTGTGTACTCGTTCGATGTGTAGAGTTGATTGGTGCCGTTATCTACTCATTTGCAGAACTCATATAGAATTGTTATGCTTCATCGCCATCATTATTGAGGGGTAAGAAGCAGCGATTATACTGAAGCTGGAGTACTACATATATGGGACACATCACTGACTGGGTATTTGATGAAGCAGCTACTGAAGAATGGAAAATAATTAGCCGGTCTGCAAGTCCATGTGCTATTCAATGCCATCGTAGATGGCTTCAACGCCACCAGCGCTCAAAGCTGAGCTTGGTGAGTCAGGCCGTCTACGGAGAAAATATTGAACCAACGGTCCCTAGAAGCAAGCTCATACCGCTAAAGTGACGCATAGCCTTATTTCCGTTGGAGATTCGATGAGATGATCTTATCTATGACTCGTCATGCATGGAGAAGGTCTGTGCCAATGCGCATGAGTAATCACTTTAATATGGCAAACTATGGAGAAACAAAGTCGGGGAAATACCAGGATTGCGGCTGAAAAAAAGCAGATTAGGCCAAGGGAGTAAATCGCCTCTGACTGTTCCGCGATGGAGACGTAGTATCGCATATTCGGTGTCACAAAATTTTGGTCAAGGTGGGGGTTAGTCTCACTCCGATTCCGGAAAGTCAACGGCGCCTTTTTGTCATCAAGAAGGCGCCTCAATGACTGACTTTGCCTGGCCTCAACAACCATCGCCAAAACTACCTAATAACTACAGGTGCCTACCCGCATGTATTTACAAGGGACATAGAGTCGAAAGCAATGGGGTCCAGTGCACCGAGACGGCCGCCGTCGGATGACGTTGATGGCGATAGTAAGCAGATTTTCATCTCGGGTTTGAGATCCGCTAATGCGTAACCCGATAGTCTTGACCTTCTCGGAACTCGATTTTGCAAGACTTGGCCTTGCGAACAGGACTGTTGATGAGAGAAAAACGCCCATTCAGGACCAGGGAGCTCCTCAATCGTATTTTCCGCCTCAGAATGATGAGTTCTCGTTCGGTCATGAGCATCTCGATTTCACAGATGACTTTCTCAACTCCATGATCCCACTGGGACAACAAAGTGAATTCTGGCTTGATCCTGCATTGAGCCTGAACTCATGGGAAGCACCCGCTGCGGCACAGACACCAACTGGGAGAAACATCTCGCCATTGGCAACATCGGGTAATCGAGCGGGAACTCCGACAACGACATCCCCATTTGGAGTTCCTGGATTCGGTCAATCGTTTAACAGTTCTCCGATAGCTGAGGGTTCCCAACGCGGACTTCCACGGAAACGAAGCCATTATTTCCGCCGTCAGCCGCACCGGACGGGAAGTGATCCAATCTCAATACCTCGCCATAATCATCAACGAGACAGCACTTTAGATCCTATGCAAAGATGGCAAGAATCGCCCCCGGAAGCTGAAGCGGCGTCACTATCCGCCATTGCTGATGCACTACAAAAAACGCCATTGAGAACACGCTCATCCGCTGGGAGCCTCAGTCGAAGCCGTGTCGGGAGTCGCGCAGGGTCGACGCATAGTTTAGGAAGTGCGACGAGCTGTTCTTCTGCGTCAGTTGGATCACCCCAGTCCGCGACTCGTAAAGGTTCGCTAAAAGGGCGAGTCACCAAGTCGAAATGTTCTTCTACCGCTAAAGGCAAGGAACCCCTGAACAGACGGTTTCCTTGTACGTTTTGCTGTGACAAGTTCAAGAGTAAGTATGACTGGGCCCGACACGAAAAGTCCCTTCATCTCGACCTTGCAGGCTGGCGATGTGCTCCATTCGGAGGAGTAGTGGTATCCCCAGAGACAGGACGAAACCACTGTGCATATTGCAGTCAACTCGACCCAACTCCAGAACATCTCGAAACTCACAACCACGCTGGCTGTCAGAATGACGACAAACCTCCGGTCTTCAGCCGAAAAGATCATCTTACCCAGCATCTTCGACTCGTCCACCACGTGAAAACGGTACCAGTTATAGATTCGTGGAAAGTTGAGGGACCGCCTGTGAAATCGAGATGTGGAATTTGCGGTCTTCGAATGGAGACGTGGAAAGAACGAGTCGAACATCTGGCGAAACATTTTCGAAAGGGTGATACGATGGCTGATTGGAAAGGCGACCATGATTTTGAACCGCACGTCAAAGCTCGGGTGACGAATGCGCTTTCGCCTTATATGATCGAGGTCGAAGGGAAATGTCCCGTGCCCTTCTCAGCGACTGATCCAAGCTGTCGAGATCATCTTCTTCAGATTCGAGAGAACGTCGGACGAACCACGGATTTTGTCGATGACGGTCTGGGCAATTTGGACACAGTAGAGGAAACTCCAGCGGGGCCGCAACGGTCAATGACACAGCACAGCAGCTCCATGGCCTTCCCCGAGTTTCTGGTGCATCACCTGGGCAGATATGCGCAGCGACAGATGAGTCTCGGGGTTATCCCGACAGATGAGATGTTCCAGACTGAAGCGAGGAGGATTGTATACGACACCTCGGATCCATGGGATCAGACTCTGGCGGACAACAAAGACTGGCTTTCGTGTTTCAAAGAACATCATGTCAATGGTTCTCCGGGCAACTGAGGGTTTCTGGAAGACGGTGAAGAGAACATTCCTTGGAACGTTTTATAGGTAGATTGGGAAACTGGTGTTTGTAGCCCTGGACTAGGCCTTAGATTGCGTTATACTTAAAGATTAGATAGTAATAAATGGGATTGATAATGTAGTTGTATATGAACTTGTCCATCTTTACGCCTTATGTTTACTAGGGGTGTTCAATGTCAATCATAGAAGGCGTAGGGCGTAGGGCGTGTTTTCTGGAGCGAGGTTCGGCTTCATCACGCGTATCGCGACCAATGAACCATGGAAGAACAAATACCTGGACCTGCCTTCTAACGTACATGGTGTTGAACTGAACTATGGAAGAGCTCACTGGAGATCGATATGTACTAAAAGAAGGGTCCACGCTGCTAAGAACCGAGAGGTTCAAGATGCTATTTATAGCGTATCTAACTTAAATCGACAAATTTCCATACCATGCATTGCACCAGTACCATAGACCCGTGGAGATAAGCTGAAAGGGACCGTGAGAGTGACATTGCTATCTCCATGATGTTACATGCGTATCTCAAAACAGACCTCAACGCGAACTGGTAAACCCCCCAGGCAAACAATCCGAGAGTGGCAACTCCGCCAGCCCCATCGGCTTGAAAGAGGTAATCCGAAGCGCCTCCGTCTCCATATCAAAAATGTGATCACACCGACTGAAAAGATTGTGCGAGAACTAGAGAGATAAGCTTAAATACCGAGCAGTTTTTCTCTTTAGCTATGATTCCGTAGATTTTATTGCAAGTCTTGAACTGCGAACATGAAGGTCCCGTTGTATGCGAGCGCAGGTGTTGCAACATCTTGTGTTGCATTCCTTTTTGGGTATGTTCTCCAATTGTGACAGTTCGGAGATCGATTGTCTGATCCTGCTGCTAAGAATGGACACTGGCATTGTTCCCTCTCTTCCGACTCTTCTTGATCGTCACACAAACTTCACAAAGTAATTGGCTAGTAGGGTGAAAATTAACAACAGGCTGTTGCAATCAGTCTCCAGAATTCATCTTTAAGTCCTGTATTCCTTAATTTCATTGGTATAATGTCTAAATTGTGGGCATATGTGTTATTTACCATCAAGCTTTGTGGCTGGGAGCTTATTACCTTATATCATTGGGGAGAACTTATTTACTCGAAACCCGCCAGAATGAAAACAGGACAGCTCAGCCCATATGTCTCAGGGCTTTGCTTATACTATTTCCACCATTTGCTAGTCTCGAATGCTGTCTGTGCCAACTTCGCATAGACTTTGAAGATCTTGGTGGCTCTGAGTGAGACAATGCCTGCAACAGGGTTGTCCTGATGGTGATATGACTTACGTCTTGGGTTACTCATCCTGGTCTCCGGCGCGTGCTAGTCAGGCATCACCTAATCAATTCCGTTATCCGTTACCCCGACTTATTGTAACCAAGTTCATGAGATATGGGTTAGCCTTCTCACACCGCAGGTGCTTTACATCTATCTGATGAAACTTGTACATCTTATATCCTCCTCATTGACACCCAAAAGACTATAGTGTCAAAAGATTTAGTAAATCATACTTGAGCGGTTGCGAATTTGGCCAACTTGGTGCCCACATGAACCATGATTGTGGTCTCAGAGTCGGCAAGGGAGCACTTGAATCACCCACGCACCTACTAATGTTCAGATACCAACAGCGCTCATTATTCCATGTGGCTCATTTACGTATCCCAGGAAGCAGCTGATGGTGATGGATCTGAAAGTGGTGCCTTCCGTTACCCTAGCTTTGATGCTCACAGAAGTGTGCCTGCCCATCCCAAACTCCCAACATGGCGAGGCCAAAATCTCCTGCTCCTCTCTTTTTGTTTTCCCTTCTGCAAGCCCTCGATTGATTCTGCGAGGTGAGTCCCCCTTGTCCTCCATGTTCCTGGCCGAGCACCCTGCTGAGAGTGTTGACTAATTGTTGATCGCAGTCCACGTACGTTTTCGATATCCCCGCCGTTCCTCGTCTTGCCGCTAACACGCAGTTCCCACAGCGCGTTTTAAAGCCCTCCGGTGTAAGTTCAACTTGTCCTCCATCCCATCTTTGACACTTCTAACATGTCTGTCTTCATCTAGTTCCAATAAAAATTTTTCAACTCGTAAGTTTCCCCTACGTGGCTTGGTCCACCCCAATTCCAAGCACTCTCAGCTGACCAGTCATAGAGAAAACACAGCAACAACAGTAAGATCAACTTACCACCTGAGTAACGACACGTCTATCTGTGCACAAGATTGCTGATAGTCCTTCCAGATGGCTCGAAAGAAACCTGTGAGTGTGAAGGTCCCTTCCAGCACCCTCCCAAAAACCCATCCATAACATGCGACTGCGATCATCAATTCACGGACACGATTACTGACTACTTTCATAGACCGTCCAATCCAGCAGTGTGCCTCTGGCAGTAAGTCATGAACAGTCGATGATTACGTGAATCAATAGCTAATGTTTGTCTAGCAAAGAATCACTTCCGTGTCTTCGGACACTAGAGTAAGCACATATCCCTTGTCCTCTAGCATTAGGTTTCATGGAACATCCTCGTCGCATTCGCTTACATTCTTCAATGTCGTACACATGCTGACAGTCTTTCCACAGTCCCGAAACGCAGTACGTACCACTCCATCATCGACCGAACACATCAAGATCTTGGCGGGCATGGGTTACTGACAGAGAGGTGATTAGTCCAGCAGCTCGACTGGTTCGGGGGCCTCCGTGGCCACCCTCGTAAGTGTACTCTTCTTCTGTTTGGGTATTGAATTGTTCTAAATCATCGTGATAGCCTACCCTTACCTCCCCTGCGGGGGTAAAAAAAGTATGTCACTCTTAGAAGCAACTCCATTCTGCTAATTCTACGATCAAATTAACTAACCCGTTCAATTTCTAGCCCAAATTCGAAGTCAGTCCAACCTGTGTCCCCATGATCCCACTGACGTTCATTCCCGCATACTAAACTACTTGTTCAGGAACGAGGAACACATGCGGTAAGTGTCAACAAACTTTAGCTACTACTTATGACAAGGCCAAACTGACGATGTTTCTCTTTCTAGCACGCGGCGCAGATGGTGGCTGTAAGTATACTCCCAAGACTTCAAAACTGAACAATACCCTGACAATTCTATAGTGGCTTAAAAGCCGAGCGGAAGTAAGATTGATGACAGGTAGTGTTCACTGTGGACATGCATTGACATGGATATGTATAGACTCTCGACAACGAGAGACGGTCCCTCGCGGACCAGCTGCAAGTGAGTTTATTGCATACCCACAGTCTTGGTGTACATCAAACCATAGATCAATTACTAATGTTTTTTCAGGCGCTGGAAACCAGGATCCAGGTTAGTATTTCCCTTTTGTATGCAATCCGAGGACACCCACTGACATTCTGCGTAGCGAGACATCGACACCGCTGCCGTAAGTGTTTATTTTATTGACAAAAGACGTGGCTGACAGCGCTTCTGGATCAGAAATGGCAGCTAAAGGCCGACGTAAGTAATTGCAGCTATGTTCTATCGTGAGTCTACTAATATATTACAACAGGAACTTGCGGCCACGAAGGCCGAGTCCTCATCCATTGAGGTGAGTGAATCATCCAATCTGCTGAAGAAAGCTATACTAACAATGTCTAGGACCGTTTCGCGGAAGCCCTCGTAAGTTATGCTTCTTGCAGCCACTTGAGAACAGATTTAGCTAACAGACTTGTAGCGCAAAAAGAAGGAGGCCAAGCCTGAGGAGACCAAGCCTGAGGAGGCCGAGGCCGAGGCCAACGATGACGTAAGTTATTTATTTATTTATTAATTAATTAAAAATACTAATAACTTAATAGTAAAGGGGTTTTATAAGCTTATAAGCTATTATTAAAAAATAATAATAAGGGGGTAATGGCTGGGAGGCTGAAAAGATGAATAAAAATACTTATGAACTCATAAAAGACTAGTCTAAAGTTTGCGCAATGTAAGGAGTGAGGTCTCGTGTTCTTGTATGCATCAAGCGTGACTTATTGGGGAGACCAAATGAAGATTTAAACTTGTATATTCAGGCTTTGCCGTACCGCCCACATCCTCGTAGAACCATATCCAATTACATTCTCTATTTATACACCCGACTCCCATGTATTGGTCTCCAAACTGTAGACATGGGGAATTGAAACGCCGATCGACACTGTAAAGCACAAAACTCCAGCACCAAAAAAAGGAACCGTCTACCAAGGCATACCGTTTTGCTTGATCAGATCGTCTTCGGAAGTCTTGAAGGCCTCCGACTCCTTGAGGAACTGCTTGTGGAAAGTCTCGAGGAGAACGCCGGGGAAGACAGCACCGACAGCCTGGACGAGACGATCCTCCTTGCCGATCCAGACGTGCTTGATGAACTTTCCGTCGCAGCCTGAGTTGCTCTCGGGAAAGCCGTTGGCCTCGGTACAAGGCAGGGACAGAATCTCACCGGGATACTCGTAGCGGATGAATGTGCCGAAACCGCCCTGGTCAGTTGGTTGCCAGCCCTTTCTGTTGCGGAACTCAGTGCAGCCGGGGAACTTGCCGCCCTCGTTGGCACAGTCATCCCACTCTTTGAAGATCTCGTACGTCTTGTTCTTGTTCTGCATGATCATGAAACCAGTATTCAGGAACAGGTTTCCTCGTCGGTCGCGGTTATGCTGGGTGTCGGGATCGTAGGGCAGGGCGAGGGAGTTATTCTGGGGAGAAATGCTCCAGTAGTTCATGAGCCACTCGAGGGGAAGGTCGAGACGGTTGAAGAGAGCGTCGGAGTCGATGAAGACACAGACGTCGTGCTTCTTCAGAACCTGCGAGAGGACGGAGGGCTTCTTCCATGAATCGCGACGGTCGGGGTAGCCGTTGATCTTGATGTGGTAGTACTGGTATCCGTGGATCTTGGCTATTGAGACATTAGTACACAGCGAGCGCTGTGGGCATATAAGCGAGGGACGTACAGTAGACCCAGTGGTTCAGTGTGCCACCGGATGGGCCGTGGACTTCTCGGCTCTTGTTCCACGTCATTTCGTCGGACCAGATCTGGCCGGGCTTGTCGAAGCGACGACTCTCGAGGTCGATGATGCAGAGCTTCTTGCCGAGGGGCTTGGTCCAGATGGGCTTGTCGGAGGGAAGCTTGGAGGGCCAGTGGCCGTAGGGATAGTATTCGGGGTCGTTGACCTTTACGGCGGGCTTGATCCATTGTTCGGGTGTGAAGGCGTCGAGGTTAGGGCCAGTGGGCGCTTCAGGAACGGCGGGAGCTTCAGGTGTTTCTTCGACTTCGGTTTCGGGGATGAACTCTTCTTCACTCTCGGGGTCATGTTCATGTTCGTGATCGTGCGCTTCCTCGTGCTCCTGCTCTTGCTCCTGCTCTTGCTCCGGCTCAGCGGCGGGTGAAGCAGCAGCTGCGGGATTAGGAGAGGCATTCGCAGCCTGCTCCTCAGCCTCGGCAATCTCCTCGGGATCGCTAGGCTCCTCTGCAGGATCAGCCTCAGGCTTATCGGGCGTAACAGCGTGGTGATGCTCCTCGGGCTTCGGCGTCTCAGCTACGGCCTCAACAGCGGGTGTCGCGCCGATCTCTTCATCTTCGCCGGGTACGAAAGTCGGGGCAGCAGCGGCGGCTTCTTTCTCGGGGACAAAAGGCGCGGGCTCGTCGCTGGTAATTGTCAGATAAAGTTTATCGCTGCGAAAAAGAAGGGGGAAAGCTTACACTCCGCTCTTCACGGCTGCTGTTGACTCGGAGGGAGTCTTGAGGTGGAAATGCGCAAGACCGAGAAATATGGTGACGAAAACGACGGCGGCCAAGAGCACGGCTCTGTTTGACCTTGGAACGGTCATTTTCTGGCGATCGGACGACGATTAAATCTGCTGTGTGGTGGGATGATCAAAAAAGAATGTAAAGGAAAACGAATGTCGGAAAGCAAGAAAAATAAAATAATAAAGCAAGACAAGAAAAGTGACAGACAGCTGAGCTGAGAGAGGGGGGAATAAAGGAACTGACAACAGACCCCTGACTCTCCCATCTTTTTTTAAACCATTCCAGGGGGTTCTTACTTTAGATACAGTATCATTTTCGCTCTCCCTACCGTAGCGATCTTGCTGGTGGCTTGTCTCAGTACAGGTGGCGCTTCATAACGGTTGGTCAAGGCTTGACGCCTCGTTGATCCACTGTAATCAATCTGCGACGACGCCTGAGAAAAGGGGACCAAGAGGCCACGGTAGTTAAGAATTCAACCTTGCTGTGTTGTTTCTGATGCCAGTGTTATTCCGCCGATCAGATTGATAGAATTGAAGATTGGATTGTCTTCATAAGGTTATTATTAGAGTCGTGGTTGATGGTGATACTGTACTGGGCACTGTAGGTTGCACGCGATGCGGGGGTGCTTACGCTTACTTTGGTCCCTTTAACGGATCCTGTTCCGCCAAGCAATTTCGTACCGGATCTCGTCACTCTTCCAGTGCGTTTCTCGAAGCGCATCGCCAGATTGTTCCTTCAAGGGCTCTGCCATTAATTGCAGCACCTTCTGGGCTTGAGGAGTCAGCCAGTACTCGCATTCTCACATCATCGCCATTTAGTGCTTGATCACGCTTCACTCCATAAACTTTGAATGTTGCAGGGCTGTAACTCTGTTTTTTTCTCCTCCCGAAACTGCCGTCGCTAGCATCAGGCTCAACCAACGGTCGGATCGGGCGCCACGGGTTGAGCCAGACCAACTTGTTCCCTCAACGACGCCCCTCAAATGTCCACTGCCATCGCAAAATGAAGCTTCAATTTTTAATAACTGAATAGGAGAAACATTCTCCTCTCTAGATTACTTTTGGTCTTCATGTGAGCTGTAAAAGAGGGGGCTCTTTACGATTCCTCAGCTGAAGCTAAAGACGCCACTTGAAACGGGTTTTAATTGGATGGCTGCTGAGCTCCGCCCGCCCCCTTGCTTTGGCGATGTTGCTCATGGCCGGTAATCATTCCTGTAGGTAGCAATACTCCATACACTGGGCCTTGATCATTTCGGCACTGTCAGTTTCGCGTTGATGTGCTTCAGGCGCAAAGCAACGGCTGTTCTGCTTCTTCAATGACCATCGCGATAAGCTGCTCCGATAACGATAAACCCTCTGGGCTAGCCCTGTCTTTCTTTGTCCCTGATCGGATTCTAATCCCTGTCACCTGAAAACGCGTTCTGTCAATAGCGCGCCCAACCGCCAATCAGCATCCCGCTACCTGTTCCACCTTAACCGAACGATGTTTTGGGCCATGGGTCCCTCCACGCTATCGATTTGTTTCAACTCCTTTTGTCACGCTATTGAAGCTATCGCCAGTTGTTGCGGCGTTGGCTCAGGGGCAATTAATCTTTGTACAGATTTTGTGGCTCGTTAGGTTCAGGTACTAGCACCCGTCAGTCGTCAATATCCGCAATGCCGGCCTCTCGATTAGCCAGCTATAGGGTATGGCAATTTTGTCACTTCATTTCTCATCAACTCTCTTCATTATGGTTGACATTACTTTCATGTTCATTGTCCAGGCTATTGTAGGAACTGTACAAGACAATTCATTTTCATCGAAAACATAACAAGTTCTTTAAAACCTACATTATGAAGAGGAAATACATATGTTCTTCAACGAATGCCTGGTATCCCTAAATTTTAACATATAAGGAGTTTGCAATCCCGATAAGCCGACTTATCATTCCTCAGTAGTAGAGATTATCATAAGATACACGAGAATATGAGTAAGTTTATAACACATTAGTAAAGTAAGCATTAAACACTTAATAATATAATAACCTAGTAGGAGTTTAAACTGGCATTATAAAAGATTTTAAGAATAAATAATTAGAAAGTTTCCAAAATATAATCCAAAGCGACCTACTTATATAGTTTATGCCACAGATCTAATAGTAAATCCTTATCAGCAAGCTGAGGTGCTTAAGCGTTCGCAAGTCATTATAGGGAGGATTCAAGCCTCTTCTAAGGGCAACCTTCATACTGACATGAGCTCGCCTCCTTAACACAAGGCTCAAATATCATTCTGATTAACCAAGTCATTTTTCAGTCGTCCGGCAATAGCGCCAGATACTACGGGATGACTGCGGCCTATAAGGTTAAGCCTTAAGCGCCAGATATGGCGAACTTGAACGCCGAAAATGTGGGAGAGCTCAAGAACAGTCACAACGTCTTTTTCATAAACAAAGAGTAAAACAACTACCACCAACGTTACCAATTTAGCCGAGGGAGCTGCACTTGTGAGCAAAGGTGTTCATAAGAGATCAACAAGCGGTACCCTGGAGTCGGTCAGCCGAAGGTTATTCATCGTGTCTGCCTCTCTACCGAAGGGCATTCTATTCTTACAGACTTGTCAGCCCTAACTCACGACGGGCATCAGATGATTCTACCCAGTGATTGAACCGCAAATTGGAGCTATTTTTGCAACGCCCTCGGTAAGACGATATTTGAAAGTTGCGTTGATGGTGATGTACTCGGGCATCAGAAATGACTGAACTGGGTGTTGTAAGTTGTTGTGATGAAGGCATTGGCGTTCGTCGAAGTGATGAGCTAGATGGATAGTTGTGTTTTCATTCTACCTTTGACGTACCGAGACCAGTTCGATGTAAACCTATGTACGCCCCCGAACTGGGGAGACAATAACCACCATCACCATGTTCACCGGAGAGTTCATATCAATGGCAGGTATGGTTAAGTCTATATGGTATTCGAGGACAGTTAGACCTCCATGACTGTCTTCACCTTTAATAGTCTCTCATCCCTATTCCAGGATGTTGCGCTGAGTGACAGGAGAGCTCCAGGACCTTTCATGTAGCTGTGGAAGACCAAATATGGGAGAAGCTAGAAGCTCCTTTCCAACCTCGTCTTAATACTCCGGGCAAAAATTTCTGATACCCCATGGGGCTATGGAATGAATGTCCATCCGTACTAGGCCTCAAGGTCGATGTCCAGGAGTCTTAATATCACCATTGGTATGCTCTCGAGAGTAAAAGGAATCCTTGTGCCTAGCCCTGAAGGTAGTATAGCACCTAGGCTTCTGATTTTAGGCTCCTATATCCGGGAACGGTAATACAAAATTGCCGTTCCTTTAAAATGCAAGTTGGTCATTTATTGGTGACATGGCCTGATGACTCTGATCCTTCATATAGAGCCTGACTGTTCATAGCCACTTTTGAACGGTCTGAAACAGGAGTTTATTCAAAGCTTCGTTTCGCATCGCCATCCTTATCATTTAAAGCTCTTGTTTCCCATATAAACAAAACATGCTAGGAATCCAACGCACCATCTGACGGCCCAAGCTTCTATGTACCCAGTAAACTCAATAACTATCTGGCATATAAACTGGGATAGACGTCTACAATGCCGTGGAAAATCTCCATACTCAGCTGCAGTTCACAATGCTGCTCAAGGTCTCTTTACTATCGGCATTATTGCCTTCGGTGATAGTAGCTGCAACGACATGTAGACTGCCAAGAACCGATGCCCACTTTAGTGTTGGACATGGGTTTCAGGACGACTGTATTTCTGGAACTGGTACGATCCAGGGTTACATGATCTTTGTCGATTTTTCCGATGCTCAATCACCAGCTTCCGAAACCGTCAAAGAGCTTCACGATCTTGTACCGGATGCAGCAAAATGGTACCAGACCGCCAGCTACGGCCACTTGAACTCAACATCACAGCCGATACTACCAAGTTCTACCGCATGCCCAAGTCTGCAACATCTTATCAATGGGAAGAGGGATTTAGCGCTGAACAGCATCTGTCTCATATCCAAGATGCTCCCGACGCGTATACCAACAACGGCGCGGGAGCACCACCCGGCGCGACGGACATCCTCTACATCGCGACAACACGCAACAACGACAAGATGACCGATCGCTCGGATCCAGCTTCAGCGTCTCTACACGAGATGGGAAACTCGTCTCCAGAAGAGCTGTCACTTTCGGCGCCGATCCCTACATCTCGTGGGGCTATAAGGCGGTCAATCACGAGACAGGACACTCGATATGTTTGCCCGACTACTACCCTAATACGCCGGACCTGCCGACTGGCTACTACACCGGAGGATGGAGTATCATGGGAAATGTGGGAGGAGTAGCGCCTGATTTCTTTGCTTGGGATAAATGGAGACTTGGATGGTTAGCCGATAAGGCCATCGACTGTGTTCGTGAACGTGGTACGACAAAGCATACGTTAACTCCTGTTGAAGTTGAGGGCGGTGTCAAGGCTGTTGTCGTTGCTAAGAGCGACACTGTCGCTTTGGTTGTTGAAGCTCGTGTTGCGAAGGGCGTTGATGGGAATACTTGCGCACCGGGAGTTCTTCTGCATACCGTTGATACAGCGCTAGCCACGTCGGAGGGTTCAATCAAGGTCTTGGATGCAACGCCCGGATCGAACGGCTGCGGGGATGACAATGGCGCGGAACCATTGAACGACGGGACTTTGTCGATGGATGGAAAGAAGTCGTTTGAGGCCTCGGGATGGGGAGTCAAGGCCACGTTGATTGATGACAAAAATGACCAGTTCAATATCGAGGTTCAATATTCTTAGAATCGTTTAGCTAGGGTTGCATTGCATACGAGAATTTGGGGAGAAATAGGCATCATTTATTGGCTGTACCATCTTGACCTACAGAATAGATGACATTCACTACCCACGAGTCGTGAAACACCGACGGGATTTACGATCATGACTGGATATAATCATGACGAGGGTAGTATCGGCCAAGCCAAGTTCCCCCCTCGGCCAATTCCAGGTCCATGGTTCCATCACTAGTGGTCCAGCTGCCAATTACGGTCCGATCACAAGAACCTTAACGGCCCGTTTGTGGTTCCCCATCGATATATCCGGGGTTTCAAGTCTCCCGATGTTTTGCCATCCAAGGTCCCCGCATGATGTTTATTTGCGATTCCCCATGGGGAATACTCTTGCGTGCATCATTCGACTACGATTCAGGAAAAGGGCGGACGGCAGTTGATCTCGGCAAGCGTGAATATTCGGAACTGTGGTCGAAATAGGGAATGGCAGGTTGTAGCGTGGTATCCCTGGTAGATAATAGACGTGATGCATTGAGAGGTTTTGATGGATTTTATGGGAATTGTTCCGCATGACGTTTCTGTTCTCCGCTCAATGGCACTCTAGCCGGAGCTTTGGTCAATGGGTTGACCAAGACCATGATTTTTCCAAGATTGTCGGAACAATAAATAATGTCGAGTTCCACTAGCAAGATGGTTCTGAGACTCGAGAAGTGTCACGCCAAGCCTTCTGTTCACTATGCCTTCTCTCCTGAAACTGGCCACTGTGGTCGCCCTACTCACTGAAGGCGTTCTTGGACGACAAGCACCTTCGGTGCGAGTCAAGAACGGTACCCTTGAGGGCAAATATGTCGCTGGATTAGATCAAGATCTCTTCCTCGGTGTTCCCTTTGCTCAAGCTCCTGTCGGCCAACTTCGTCTTCAGAACCCTCAGCCTTTGAACGAGACTTTCAAGATCAAGAAGGTCACCGAGTATGCTGATTCTTGTGTCGGTTACGGAGTGAGTCTCCCCTCTCATGTTCGCGTGAAATCTCTCTGACATGGTGTAGAACAGCGCTGATCAAGGTCCTGCGACCTTCAGCGAGGACTGCTTGACTTTGAACATCGTCAGGCCTGCTATGTCCAAGGGCGGCAAGAAGGAGAAACTCCCAGTTGGTGTCTTTATCCACGGTGGAGGCTGGACCATGGATTTTAGCGCCAACGGTGTTTACAATATGAGCTTCATGGTAGAGGAGTCCGTCAAGATGGGCAAGCCCTTCATCGGAGTCTCCGTCGACTGTAAGCCGGTTACCTTGTACTAATTAGACCTGTGACTAACGATCAACAGACAGACTTTCATTCTGGGGATTTATGGCTAGCAAGGACATCCTCGATGCCGGAGTTGCTAACCTCGGCTTGAAGGACCAGCGTATTGCCCTGCACTGGGTCAAGGAAAACATCGCTGCCTTTGGTGGTGACCCTTCAAAGGTTACCATCTTCGGTGAGAGTGCTGGAGGTGGCAACGTCGGCTACCAAGCCATGGCCTACGGAGGCGTTGACGAGGGGCTATTCCGTGGTATCATCGCCGAATCTGGAGCTGATGGCACTGACATGAAGAACTACACCGGACCACAGCAGCGCTACGACACTATCGTCAAGGCAGTTGGCTGCGACAAGGAATCCGATAAGCTGGCCTGTCTTCGCCAAGTTCCTTTCGAGAAGCTCAACGCTACAAGCACCAAGATCCAGGGCAGCTTCTACCCCGTTGTCGACGATGACTTTGTCCCCGACTATCCCTCCAAGCTTCTCGGCGACGGAAACTTCACTAAGGTGCCTCTCATGGCTGGAACGAATGCTGATGAGGGTAGCTTTTTCGGCATGCCTGGCGTTGACTCTACTGAAGAGGCTGTTTCTAACCTTCGAGCCGCTGGACTCGATGCTGATACCATTGATACACTCTTGGCTCTGTATCCCAACATCGATGCTCTTGGAATTCCATCGGGGTACCGTTACAGGTCAAGTGATCCTGTCAAGAAGCAGTACAAGCGATGGGCTGCTCTACAGGGTGACCAGCTCTTCATGTCATGGAGACGTGCGCGAACTGATGCTTGGTCTAAGCACAATGTGACTTCATATGCGTACCTGTTCGAGTCCCCCAACACCAACATGCGTAAGTATATCCCTCACACGCTTGATTTTCGTTTACTGACATGGACTGTAGCCGACTACATCGGAACTCCTCACTTTGTGGAGGTCGCTTACGTCTTTTATAATTTGCTCGGCGAAGGCTACAGCAAGGGTCAAGGCCCTCTTGTCAACGCATCAAAGGAGGTTCTCGACCTTGCTAAGCTTGTGAGCCATATGTGGATCAGCTTCATCACTGAGCTCAACCCCAACGAACACGGGAGTAAGTTTTTCGTGTCTCCTACAAGTACGAGATCAAACTAACCTGTGTAGTTTCCGGTGTTCCCGAGTGGCCTGTTTTCAACAATGGAGGTGGATATGGCGAGCACTTCTACTTCAATCCCAATGGATCGATGGCTCAGCCTGATACTCTCAGACTGGCTGGCACTACGTTCATGAACTCGGTGTCTGCTGACCAATATGGAAGATAAAATCTAAGGATATCTCTTTGACTTTCTTCAGTTATATAGTTGTCAATCATCTATGGATGACTTGCGGTACAAATCTTGACATAGTATCAATATCAGAATATTTTCACAAGCGCTCTACCCGCAGTGACATTTCGCCGCGGCAAGATCGTATCGGCAAAGGCACGGTTCAGCGAGAGGTCGTTCTCATTTATTTGAGGTTCAAGGCTGCATTAATGGATGTTGCATTGAAGACTATCGAAAGCATGTCCAATAGTCAATCAACGTACACGAACAAGATACCCTGGGCGTTTGAGTACGCCCACCAATGACGAATTGAGTTTGTGCCAGGGGCTCACCACGAACTATTGCTACCTAGTCGCGGCGTGGCGTTGCTTTAGACGATGAGATGCGGGAGGATCACCCTAGCCTGGAGTATAAATCGTACGACTCTGCATGGGCAAATGCAGTAATTGCGCGCGAATTGTGCAGTTTCTCGTGTTGGTCTATGGGCATTTAATTAGTCGGTTTATACGGAGTACCATACCGTGGCTTCAAGACTTCACGCTGCCACGAGAATTATTGTTGGCTGACAACGGATGGCTTAGCATTCGTGCCAACAGGGTATTAATGCACGCTTTGACAAGATCCTTGTCATGACAGCAAATCAAAGAACCTTCTCAAGATTGTTGGTCGAGTCTGAACTAAGTACATTGCTTTTACTCAAACGACGTTACATCTCGATTATACGTGCCGTGCCGGACCATGTGTTGGCATGCAGCTAGTTTTCTTCAACAGATCCGGTCCAACCCTAGACCCTGCATCACCTTTTCTCTGCAGTCATGGCCCACCGCTACATGAGGCGCTGTATGATCTGTGGAAAGATTTCCGAGCTTGACTTGCGTATGCCGTCCACCGAGGCGAGCGGGACGGCGTTTAGTAGCGCATGATACAAGTTGACATGAACATGTAATCACCTGATATTCACGAGGGGGTAGAGAACAGGAGTGGATGTACCAATGCCAAAGCCTGACATCCAAGAATGGGCAAACAGTGCGGGAGCGCTGGCTGTGTACACATATGTTGGGAGGTTGACAACATCAGTGCCGGCCATGAAGAATGTGAGAACTGAGCAATGAAATTCGACTGAGGCCAACCAAGCTGGACAATTGATAATCAATGATCGACAATATCGTCAACTGACAGCAAAGCTTGGCAGCATGGGATCGTCCAAGAGAATACAGGCATATGCCGCGCACCAATGATATCTCTCAACAGAAGCATACACTTTGAACGTTAACTATCATCACCGCGTCATGCATATACTGCCACTTTACAAAAGGACCAACACGTACAGAGTACAGTTACCTAGGCCCCCATGTTGGCTTCCTCTTCTCCAAGAACGCCTTGACACCCTCTCGCTTATCCCCTGTCCCAAACGCAAAGTAATACAAACTCCTCTCAAACTCATGATCGGCCCCCAAACTATCAGCTATGATGAACATATTAGTCAACGTGGCACACGAATTACATTATGACCACTTACATCTACAAATAGCCTCTTTAGCCAAGCCCAGCGCCGTGGGGCTCAGGGCCGCAAGCGTCGATGCATGATCCTTCACAACGTGCTCGAGGACTTTGCCGCTCTCATACAGCTGCGCGACAAGACCCACGAACCGGGCCTCCTCCGCTGATATGGGCTGGCCAAGGAGGATCATCTGCATGGCCTGTATCACGCATGTCAGTACAGGGTAACACGAGGTTTGGGGGGAGGGAAATACCTTGTACTTTCCCACGGCGTTGGTCAGACGCTGTGTACCACCAGCGCCAGGGATAAGACCAATCTTTACTTCTGGAAGACCGAAGCGGCTTCCGTCCGCGGAAAAAATCAGGTCACACTGTGAGACGTCAGCAATCCACGGGTTCCGTCCACGGAAAGGAAAAAAGCTCAACTCACCATGAGAGCGAGCTCAAAGCCCCCTCCAAGCTGTCACCAGCAAAACCATTGTCAGCCTAGCCTCAACCAACACCTCGGGTAAGGTCGTCAAAGAACTAAACTCACCGCCATTCCCTCAACAGCAGCTATCAAGGGCTTGCGCACGGCCTGCATCCCCGAGCAAAGGTCCGCCAGATAGCGGCAGCCCCGCGCGTCTTCCGCATCGAGCCGCGAGATCTCCCCGATATCAGCTCCCGCTAAAGAAATCGTTGGTACGTCAGTTCCAGTTCAGCTTAGCCCTGCCACTAACTTAGAGCGCCAACAAGTGCCGGGGGGGCTATACCCCTGTGGCGTGTGGATTCACCCATGGATACGGAGTATGGGTATGGGTAGGACAGGGTACAGTACCGCAGAAGAATGAAGAGCTGCCGGTGATGACAATGACTCGCACGCCATCGTCCCTGGACGCCGTGTTCAGCTGTTCCAGAAACACGGTAATGAGCTCTTGCGAGAGGGCGTTTCGCTTGGAGGGTCTGTTTAACGCGAGGACGCGTACGCCGTCTGCAGGCGTTGACGCAAGGACCAATTGCTGCTCATCCATGATCAAATCGATATCGATGACAGAATCGTAAGAAAGAGAGAAAAGTGTAGCTGAAAGCACTGCACTTGGCAAGATTGACCGTCTTGTCGGGTTGCGTTGGATCAAATAGTTCGGGTACGTCAATAACGCGAGGTTAGCCGCGTCGATCACTCAATCGATAGTGGGGGAGTGTCTTTGATTCAACTGAGACATGGCTGGGGTCAACCCAGCAAGCAGAAAGAGCTGCAGCCTGCACTGCACTGCAGAGGAGTGAGACACTGCAGATTTTTGGTGTTGGCTGAGGCATTTTGAAAGGGCGGTGGTTGGGAGCTAATTCCACGTCGGGAAATATTGGTGAAAATCTCGTAGTTTGCTGTCTCTCATGTCGATCTTGGTGTCTGTCATTCTGTTGGCTTGGTCCGAGTGTCGAGCCGTTCGCATGCTTAGCCCTTAGACCCGATGATCGTTTTGTTGAGTAAGATTTGACTGATAGATTTCGGTGAGTCTGAAAAACCTGTTCAAAGAACTGAAATACTTGTTTTTCTTTATATTCTCTACGATATAGGTGATGAGTAAGCTATCTGTCATTTAGGCTTATCTTGGATAACCTCATTCTAGAAAAGCGGCACAGCTTACAGCCCAACTCCACCCTCATATCATCTCGGCTCATGTGAGATTTTGCAGATGCCGAACTCAGATCCTGCAGCTCCCGCAGAACCCGCGTGCTAAAGATGTCTTGGCCAACCCTTGTATCCACAGCCACGCAACGGAGCCATGACCATGGCCAGGGCAGATCCCTCTCTACATGCGGGCCTACGGTACGTATGTAGGTATTTCTGCTGTACCTACCTACAGGGGTACGCACGCAGACCACATCACACGCCTCGTTGTTCTTTTCGGTCAAAGACCTCGATGAGTTCAGGTACATTACCAACTTACCCCAACTGGGACCAACGGACCCAAAGCAAAATCAGATTCTTGCCCCATCTGTCATGTGCGTATACCTGTTGAGCTGTACCTCTTTTTCGACGCTATCTGGGAACTACATGCCTTAGCTTGGCAGATGGTTTCTTGTTTACCAACAGACTCTTACCGTATTGGGTCGATTCCGGAGTTTCAAAGGCGGATCCTTTCTTGTATCTCGATAGAGGAAAAAAGACGCATTCTGGGGGCGGTTGGAGGGGGGCGTACTCGCTCCGAGGTGCAACTTGAAAGGGCAGCTGACTGGTTGACGATCCATCGGTTGCTGGTGTTGGGTCTATCCTGCCAAGCATGACGAGAAGGCTGGGTAGGATTAGGAAAAAAGCGGGAGAAGGGCTTTGGCTTTATTTAAGAACAGACCTTCTTTTTGTGTGTGGAGAGATGTTTCTTATGCAACTCCTTAATTTCAAATCTTTGATGCACAATCTCCCGCCATCCCCTACTCAACCTATTTGAGTTTATTTCTATTTGGAATTGTACGACGATCCTCATCTTATCTTGCACACGCCTCAGATCTTAGCATGGCATCATCTGTGCTTGACGTCTCATCTCCACGGGGAGCTGCCGTGCCAATCTCGTTTACACGAGGTACATGCAGTAGACCGAGCTTCTCAACTGTCACAGAGGCATTCTTCCACTATGCCACCACACAGCCTTCGGCAACTGCGGCACGAGATCTATCTGCCGAGCCAGCTGTTGAGATAAGCTATGGTGAGCTTGCTGAACGAAGCATCCGGTTGGCGCAACGGTTACGAAGTCTAGGCGTCATGCCGGGACATCGTGTGCCGCTTGTCGTCAAGCGCGGTGTTGGTATGTTGGTTGGTATACTTTCTATCTTGTCTTGTGGAGCTCAGTATGTTCCTCTCGATGGGGGCGTAGTGGCAGATGAGACCTTGCGGTTTGTGTTACAACAGACCGGAGGAAGGATAGCTTTGTCCTCAAAAGCTACGGCACATCGTATCTCGAAGTCGGATGTAACAGATGTTGTCATTATTGAGGATGAAGACAACAGCGAACAAAGTGTCCAAGAATTTACCCCAGTGAGCAAGCCTGAGGATGGCTGCTATGTGATATATACATCAGGTATGTTAATACGTCTTCACTACTCTTCATATCCCTAACAAGTTCTAGGCACAACAGGTACACCAAAAGGAGTCGACATCACTCACAACAATGTGACAAACTTGTTATGCCAAGCACCAGGCAATCTGGGTATTGGTCCAGGAACATGTGTTGGTCAAGTCCTGAACGTCAGCTTTGATATGGGTAAGTAAACCAAATGACCAAACAAAAAGGACCATGCTGACATACAACTTGAAGCTGCGTGGGAGACTCTTGGTTGTCTATCAAATGGCGGAACTTTGGTCATGCGGGGCTCTGACTGGTCAAACGCCCTCCAACAAGTGAGTTTACTATACACAAATGTTGGGCTAGTCACTGACTATCATAGATTGATGTCCTCATCTGCACTCCAAGCATCCTCTCAAAGTACAAACCACAAGACTTCCCAAGGCTCAAGACCGTTGCCACAGCAGGAGAGCCTAGTTCCCAACAGTCAGTTTACATCTGCCATTTCCTTTATTGATTTCACTGACCTCTTTAGACTGGCTGACTTATGGGCATCCCATGTCTCATACTTCAACTGCTATGGCCCAACAGAAACCACCATCGTCAACACGATGCACCAGCACCAGACAGGCCAACCCCTCTCCATTGGTAAACCAACACCAGGAAATAATGTCTATATCCTAGACGAGTTTCTTGTCCCAGTGCCTGTTGGCGAAGTTGGTAATGTTTGGGCTGGTGGTGCAGGCGTAGCTCGTGGCTATGTCGACTTGCCAGACAAGACAACTGAGAGGTTCAGACCTGACCCTTTCACTCAAGACATGTAAGTTTTCAAGATGTCAGAACTTCGAACGAGATACTGACTTTGAACTCAGATCAAATATGTATAACACTGGTGATCTCTGCCAATGGAACCCCGACGGCACCCTCCACATCCTTGGCCGCATTGACGACCAAGTCAAAGTCAAAGGTTTCCGCGTCGAACTCGACGGCGTAACAGCCTGCATAAAATCCTGTCCCTCCGTTCAATCCGCCACAGCCCTCCTCATCAACAATGAGATCCACGCCTTCATCACCCCCAATCACTGCCCCATCGCCGTTGTCGAAGCCCATCTCAAGACCCTCCAGCCCTACTACGCCATGCCAACACACTACCACCAACTTGAAAGCCTCCCTATGACTCCAAACGGAAAGATCGACAAGCGTGCTCTGAGGATGAGAGAGTTGGTGGAGGTTGGGAAACCTCAGCCTGCTGTTCTGCATGCGCGTATGGATTCGAATGCCTCGAGTGCGACACAGCTCAGCTCTTTCTCCGATGCAAGTGATACGACGCTTATCAATGAACATCAGTATGATCTTGAGAAGGCTCTTCCTGAGAAGGATATGCCTAAGCATGCGAGAGGATTACGACACAGATTGCTCATTGTTTATCGTCGGCTGTTTTCCCTTGTTGTGCTCTTCAACATCGGTGCTGCTATCGCTCTCCTCCTGACTGGTATCACTAGAGAGTGGATGGGCATCATCACAGCCATCAACCTAGCCACAGCCGTCCTCGTTCGCCAAGAATTCGTCATTAACGCCCTATACACTATCACATGTAGTGTCCCTAAGACCTGGCCTCTCGCTATTAGAACTCGATGCGCAAAGATCTACCATCTCGGTGGTGTTCACTCCGGTGCAGCTGTCAGCGCAGGAGCATGGCTTCTGGCGACAAACATCGCCGACATCGCTTGTTCGTTCGGAAGCTGTGCCAACTGGGGCAGCTTATCAATCGCTTCTCAGGTCATCTCTTGGATCCTGTCTGCCATGTTCGTTGGCATGATCGGAATGGCTTGGCCTTCAGTCCGCAAGCGGTATCACGATCTCTTCGAGAGAACTCATCGCTTTGCTGGATGGACCATGCTTGCTCTCTTCTGGGTGCAAACCGTGCTCTCAGCCAACGACAACACCCCTGCTGGTACTACACTTGGAGAATCCTGCGTCAAGTCGCCTGCCTTTTGGTTACTAGCTGTAGCGACGGCTAGTGTTGCTTCATCCTGGTGCTTCCTCCGAAAAGTCCCCGTTGAAGCTGAGAAACTCTCAGACCACGCTATCAGGCTTCACTTTGACTACACTGTCCCTGTCAACGGTTCCTTCACTCGTCTCTCTCACAAACCTCTTAAGGAGTGGCACTCCTTCGCCACCATCCCGGCTCCCGAAGCCATCAACGGTCGATCAAAGGGCTACTCCCTTGTCGTCTCTAACGCCGGCGACTGGACAAAGTCCACCATCCAAGACGGCCCCTCTCACATCTGGGCACGCGGTGTCCCAACTTGCGGCGTCATGCGTATCGCAACCCTCTTCAACCGCGTCGTCCTCATCGCAACAGGCTCCGGTATCGGTCCTGTTCTCGGACATATCCAAAACCCAACATGTCCAACACAACTCATCTGGTCAACCAAGAAGCCTGAAGAAACTTTTGGGGAGGAAATCTGCCAGACTATCAGCGAGCGTATTCCCAACGCGGTTATCCACGATACTAAGAAGCTCGGGAGACCTGACTTGGTGAAGATGGGCTACAATCTAGTAAAGGGCTTCAAAGCTGAGGCAGTTATTATCATTGCGAATGAGAAGATTACGAAAAAGGTGGTTTATGGTTTGGAAACGCGTGGTGTTCCAGCTTATGGTGCTATTTGGGATAGTTAAGTTTATGATCTGATCTTGGAGTCTCGAGTCCGGGCCTTTGCTTGTCTTCATGTCTCGGTACTGTCGATTGGGATGAGTTTTATGCCGGAGACGATTTTGATACGATGAATGATTACATGTTATGATCTGAAACAATATTCGTCAAGATTCGCGCGCTGGAATGTAGTTGTGCTTGGCATCGGAGGCTGAGATTGAGTTTGGGGCTGGATTGACTTTGATGTTGACCTGGGGCCCCCGTTACAATCCGATTGAGTTCTGAGATCGACGATGGCTGAAGCGAGCGAAAAGTGCACGGAGAGGGTGAAGATAACAGACTGTTCCATCGCTGCAGATCATGTTGCTGGGGATCCCAGTCCGGCTTATGTTTGACTCAGTGACGCAGATCATTATGCTCGGCTATTTATTTACAGAATACCAGAAACTCTCATTTCTGACTAGACAAATACCAGTAGTAATTCAAGGCAAGATCGTTAACGCTTCAAAGATATGGCTGTACGCGCCGCGAGGCACTCAAATGGTCTGAAATGAACGAAACGAAATGAACCCCTCCCTACACTACACCTGATTGTACGGGGATCCAAAGGCCAACCAATCAGCCTCCGGGTCGGGCACTCCTTTGTTTCTGGTTGGTTCCCGCATCGGTTGTAACTGTAGCTGTGACTGGCTGCTTGAACTTGCCGAGATTAGAGGACAATTGAAGAACTCAAAGACATCGATGCTATCAAGCTCGCTGAGGGACGTAGCTTGTGTTGATGTTGGCTCAAGGCCAGAGTGTCGTGCTGTCGATGTAAGAGTGACTAGGTCATATGCGCTCCTGTGATCGCTCGTTAGTTGGGATACCACATGCAGTAAATGTTTGGACTTACCTTCGCATGGTTGAAAAGTTCATATCACCCTGTCGAGCCCTCTGAACAACACGATGCAGAATCTTGGAGTAGTTATTCGCAACCTCCCAATGCCGTCCAACATCCCGCAACGTATCGATGAAGAAGTCAATCTGCGCGTCCACGGGACATCCAACCGTCGCAGCATGTACAAGAAGTAATCTCGCAGCGACCCAAAGCGAGAAGGCAAACGAGGGACCCAGGAGATTCAGACCATCTGCCTCAAGAACATCTTTGGTGATATCCCCCAAACTTTGCACAGCAGATAAACATCTCTGCATGGCGTAGTGCGACGGAACAAATATGTGAGAGCGAACTGTTGGATACGCCGCTGAAGAGTGTAGTCTCACTGCAGCCGTGACATACGCGCTATGCAGCATGAACCAATTCGCCACACGACTCGCAGGGTCAGAATGGCAAAGAGCAGAGATCTTACTATATTCGCTCGGCAAGCTCTGCAGCCAACCATCCAGCGTCCTGTCCAGATTGCGGTATGTGTTGCGCCATTCAGCCATGTCGCTTGATGAAGTGACATCAACAGGCGTTTTGAGAAACTCGTGTATTCTACTCACAATGACAAGAATCTCACAATGGTAGGCGAAACTGCCGAGGTTCTCGGGTTTGTTGACGAGATATGTCATTATTGGTGATTGCCTTTCGTTGTAGGGACTCAAAGAGCGTGTTTCAACTGGCACGTTCTTTGAGAAGAGGTCGTAGGAGCAGGGGAGGAAGCGGTTGATCTTTGTGTCGTTGAGGATGAAGTCAAAGGTTGGTGTTGCGATTGTTGCGTAGCGATCTAGAACATAGATCATCCAGTACAATCGCCTTCGCCCCTCGTCTTCGATCCAAGATTCGGGTTTGCCAGCGGTGACTCTGTGGGAAGAAGCGGTACGCGTAACCTCGGAAGCATCTGCGGAGAGAAAGACGCTGCTTTCTTCGCTCAGACCAAGCTGCCTCACGTTTTGCGCCAGTAAAGATAGTAGATTCCAGCCACGAGGACCATTCGAGGTTCCTAGCTCATCCAGAGTGATGATGACAAGAGCTCTCATCGCAGGTATGGTAGTATGCTCCATAGCGTACAACTGGACTGTGTGCTTCGCTACCTTGTGATAATATGAACTCATCTCCGGTGATAATCTCGGATCCTTGAGGAAGCGCAACGTAGTAACTACAATCGCGTAGAGCAATATCCGATCCGCTTCCTCCATGGAGGTTGAGCCAAAGAAGGTGGCAAAGATGGTCTTGCGCTCAAGGATAGGACACCATGTGTTGCAATGCTTGAAGTAGAGATCTACCAGGCTGTAGATAATGTCGTGCGGCGGTAGATCAATCGTGTACGACTGAAACGATGGATCTCGCCGTACGCCAGTTGGATTCGGCGCAGTACTCGACTGACTTGGCGTCGGTGCACTGGCGCCTTGTTGAGCCTGCATCGGCGACTGAGTAGTGTTCTGGTTGTTTATAGGCTGCCATGGACTTGTGATGCACGGTGATCTCGCCTGCGAGAAAGAAGACTGTCTTGGAAGACTTGTGTTTGGCGTCGGTCTCCCATCCACTTGCAGCGGTCCATATCCGTTGGTTATTGACGGAGATACACCTGGCGAACCAACTGAAGAGTGATCTTGAACGATATGTTCCTCCACTCGCCTTCCCAGCGCTTGAAGCAGCGCATCAATCCTGTTGACCTTTGCCTCGAGCTCAATGCTAAAGCCATTACGCCCAGCACCTGGTTTCTGTCTCTCAAGGTAAACACAAGCTCTGTTATGTCTCGCGCACCACGAGCACGCAGGTTCAGCGCGATCGCATTTCACCTTACGCGCCTTGCACATCTCACAGCTATCACGCCATTCAGTCTCAATTCTGACAGTGTTACAGAGCGTACATACGATATCTTCTGATGCTTTTCCCTTCTGCGCTTCTTGTTGGGACCGGCGCTGGTCATTCTGGACTCGTCGCCGCTGGACCCATCGTCGTTGCTCAGGGTGGAATTTGCCTCTTCCTCAGCGATTGAGGGTCCGCTCATTGACGTGGATGGCATGTCGATCTCTGTCACTCTCTCCGCAGTCTGGGGAAACAAACTACTGGGGAAAGGAATAAGCAGAAACCTTGCACGGTCTGTTATCGGGTTTTTAGTGGAGGTGAGAAACGTGTTGTTGGGTATGAGATGCGACGGACGGAGTAAGGCCGAGCCGCGGGAAGGGGAAGAGAAAATCTGGAGGTGTCACAGAGTGGAGCAGCCTCCAAGTTAATTGACTAATACTGGGTCTAGTGAAGTCAATGGCCAAGCAGAAGCACTAAATCCATCCAGTAGCAAGCAAAGAGCACTGAACACCAAGACAATATCACTGCATCACTCAATTGCAACCATTCAATTCAATTCAAGTGCCAATGCAATGGAACTACAACACTGCAAAAAAACAGTCGCAATTCCGTAGAAATGCATGTGGCCCAACGTTACAGGCGATATCCCTGTCTAGCCAAAAGCCAAGTACCTTACGTGCTGCTGTTGGTCGACAAGGAACGATATCCATGTCGTGGTTTCAACAAAGACCTTCTATCTATGGTTAACCTTGCATTGCCGTTACGCATGTGACATGTGCATCTTCGGACCACAAACACCGGCATATGTAGACTGCAGTATGAGGGAAATATCAATCAATTGCCCACTGGCACCGGATCACTCGGGGGTTTGACGACAAACATCCCGATCCTTAACTTTGTCCTGTGAAGGATGCCACACCAGCAGATGGTCTACAGATTCCCCCTCCCCCGGAAATAACAATAAAAGTGCGGAGCCGCTCATGGTACGATCACCAAAGAGTCTAGTGGTTGTTCCAGAACAAGTCAAGTTCCATATTTGTTTATCTACCTCGTGGCCACTACTGCACGTCGGGCTTATATCTGGTTACCTTCTTCGTACAGGTTGGTGTTCCATCAGGCAGCAGTATTTGGGACCATCCATGTAAAACATACTAGTACAGAATCAGACCTAATCAAGCTAATTAATGTAACTACAACAAACAGAAAAGCAAGCAAATCAACTACTCGTTGGCCCATCCCTTGGACATCTCAACCGCTTTGGTCCAACGACTGAACCGCTTCGTCGCCTCTTCCTCGGCGATCTGCGGTTTAAAGATGGTGCGACCCTGGGTATTCACATCCTTCAATTCATCAAAGCTCTTCCAAATGCCGACGGCGAAGCCGGCCGCGATAGCTGCACCTAGTGCAGTTGTCTCACGCATGCCGGGTCTGTTGACAGGGATCCCAATAAGGTCAGACTGGGTCTGAGAAAAAGGTGTTAGCAACATCTAAGCCACTGCCACGAGATCAAGAACAAGGGTGCACTGTATAGAGAAATTCCTTTACGTACCTGCATGATGAGATCCGAGTTGCACATGCCACCGTCGACGGCCAGCTCCGTCAGCGCATGTCCGCTGTCCTTCTCCATCGAGTCGAGAATGGCCTTTGTCTGAAAACACGTCGCCTCCAGCGTCGCTCTCGCAACGTGTCCGCGCTGCGTGTACGCCGTGATACCAAAGATCGTACCTCGCGCATCGTCAATCCAGTATGGCGCAAACAGGCCGCTAAAAGCCGTTACAAAGGTGCACCCACCATTATCTTCCACCGTCTCCGCGAGTGCGCTGAGCTTGGCTGACGACTCGATGAAACCAAAGTTGTCCACCAGGAACTTGACGCTTGAGCCCGCGACGGCGATGCTGCCTTCGAGGGCGTACATGGTGTTGCCCTCGCCAAAGTCAAAGGCTACCGTTGTGAGAAGTCCGTGTGTGGAGATCACGGGCTTGGAACCAACGTTGTAGAGCAGAAAGCAGCCTGTGCCATATGTGTTCTTGGCGAGACCAGGGGTGAAGCCCTTCTGTCCAACAAGAGCTGCAGACTGGTCGCCCAGACATCCCGTGATCTTGACGCCCTTGAGCGACGTCTTAGCAAGTGTGCCGTACGCCTTGCTATCAGACGACCGCACGATTCTTGGCAGCGTAATCTTCTTGTCATCGATTCTGAACCAGTCCAGAATATCCTCGTCATACTGTAAAGACTCGAGATTCATGAACATGGTCCTCGACGCATTTGAGGGGTCAGAAACGTAGACATCTCGCTCCGTTGCGCCGTTGAGCTTATACGTAAGCCAAGTGTCTACCGTTCCAAAAGCAAGAACACCGCGCTCATAAGCATCTTTAACTTCCGGAATGTTTTCAAGAAGCCAGAGAAGTTTGCTGACGGAGGGATATGTGGAGAGAGGAATTCCGCATCGCGAAATCAACTCGCTCGCGCCAAGACGACGCTTCAAACGACGGACAAGATCTTTCGATCGTGTGTCTGTCCAGACGATGGCGTTGTGCAGAGCATTGCCGGTGGTCTTGTCCCAGACAACAGTAGTCTCACGCTGGTTTGTGATACCAACGGCCTTGATCTGCTCGCGGGAGTGACCTTGACCTTCAAAGGCTTCTACAGCGCCATCAATACACTGCTCAACAGAGCTGATGAGCTCTTCAGGATCATGCTCATGCCATCTAAACCAAACATCAGCAATCATTCACGGATCACGTAGTAGACGAAACTTACCCAGGATGAGGATAGTATTGCTTGAATTCAAGCTGGTGAGTAGCTACGACCTCGCCACTGGTGTCAAAGATCAGGAAGCGAGAACTTGTCGTACCCTGATCAATGGCACCAATAAAGGTAGGATTCGGTTTTCCGTTGAGCATAGGCATTGTGAGAGATGCAGTGAAAATTGCGGGGAAAGGTGTCAGATCCGGGGAGAGCAAATGCAACAGTGACTAAAAGGTAGCAGCAGAAATGAAGCAACAGCAAAATTGATTGGGGACTGCAGGATCAAAAGCGTATCATATTGGGGTGTTTAAGTATCTCCCATCTCGGGCTCACTCATGGCAACAAACACCGAGATTTCAGATGTAAAGTGCATCTCGGGGAAGCATTTCCCACCACCCTGGGCATGTAATCTGCGGGGTATTGAAATCCTTCTCAGCATTGGCAAACGTCTCACGCACACCCCTTGTAATACCGTCACTTTCCTGATGTAGCTTACAAGCAAGCTAAGCCTCGGCTTGGTGATACCGAAATACAGACCCCATGTCACAAGACAAAACCATCGGGGATCTAACAAGCGAAACAGACCAACAACACCTACCGATGCATGTACATCTGATAGAGAGGGGTTCGTTCATGTTACGTTTCCCCGCAGTCTTGTTCCAGAAGCTCGACTGGGCGCATATCCTAGCGGGTCTGGGATAAACACACCTTGACCATACCTTAATTCCTAGCCAGGCCAACCTCGGTCAAGCGGATGTGCAAATCTTTTTCTCTTTTCGCTCGACGATCCGGGGTTTGGCTCGGACTGTGGAGTCCAATATGCAAACACAAGTCTCGAACGTGCAACCCCCTCTATTTCCCATCCCACCCGGCCTTCGGTGTAAGCAACCTGATCAGAGCAGATTCTTCGGTGATGATATCCACGTCTGAACGCCCGTCTCTCTTTGCATTTCTCTCGGTGTGTGCCGCCGAGCGGCATTTCGCTGCACCGCCCGCTGTCCAAGCTTTCGTATCGCGGCCGCACCATGGTTCGATTCATCGGGTGTAGTCGCTGCGTCTCCCCGTGTCCGTTCCTCTTTCCTAACGCAGTGGCGGATCGACATGCTTGTAGAGCCCACTTCGTTGGTGATGTCTGATAACCTCGCTGGCTTCGGTATGCTCTGCATGTAGAGGGTGGTGTTTGCAAATACCGAGGCCGAGAGCAAGAAAGAGGATCCCATCTCTTGGGGATGAGATGAGGGGCAAAACCATACCCAGGCTTCGTGCGTTTGCTGACCATAAATTGTAACGTGATCCCCAGAGATGCTTGATGACGCCAATCCTCTCAGTGTAGCCTGTCTCTCTTGCATCCGCCAACCTTTTCTCCTCTTTCTTGTCTCAAAGATCAAACTTCACAGGCATGCCTATCCCTACCATGAACGACTCCATCTCTGAATCTTCTGTGCACAAATCGTCAATCCCCACTAAAGTCGAGATGAGCCAGAATGAAAAGTACAGTGAGGCTCCGAGTGAGCCGCCCACCATTCCTCCCCCGCCTGAGCAGTATGCCTGGAGTCGAGTGAGAGAGTACTGCCAAGATGCCTTTTCAGAATTCTTCGGTACTTTCATTCTTCTCCTCTTTGGTGACGGCGTCGTTGCCCAGGTTGTTCTCAGTCGGGGAACAAAGGGTGATTACCAGAGTATCTCGTGGGGATGGGGGTAAGTCGTTATTGCCGCGGCCAATTGAGCTCATACTGACATGAATCAGTCTCGGTGTCATGCTTGGAGTATACGTTGGCGGTAAATCAGGTGGTCACTTGAACCCAGCCGTGACTCTCGCCAACTGTATATTCAGAGGTCATCCATGGAGAAAGTTCCCCGTGTATGCCGTCGCTCAAGTCCTTGGAGCCATGTGTGCTGCTGCCGTCGTGTACGGTAATTACAAGTCTGCCTTTGATGCTTATGAAGGCGGACCAGGAATTCGAACAGTGATTGGCGAGAATGCAACTGCTGGTGTATTCTGCACATACCCAGCTGAATTCATGACACGCACTGGCATGTTCTTCTCTGAATTCATTGCCAGCACGATTCTGCAGTTTGTCATCTTCGCTATGGCTGATAGCGCTAACATTGGTGCTGGTCCTTTGATGCCGCTTGGCTTGTTCTTCTTGATCTTTGGAATTGGGGCTTGCTTCGGTTGGGAGACTGGTTATGCCATCAACCTTGCTCGTGATTTTGGACCTCGTTTGGTTTCGTACATGATCGGATATGGAAGTGAGGTTTGGTCTGCTGGCGGGTACTACTTCTGGGTGAGTCCAATGCCAATTCTTTTCCTTTTAATATCAACTGACAGTGAAATACAGATCCCCATGGTGGCGCCCTTCATGGGATGTGCTTTCGGTGGCCTTCTGTATGATGTCTTTATCTATACAGGACCCAGTCCGATCAACACGCCAGGCATGGGTCTCCCACGTCTCTTGAGCCCTCGTCGCTCGACGTGGTCCAACACTTACAGTGCTTCCTCTCCTGTATAGTCGCGCTCGATTCTTGAAAATCCGAGTGCTTTCGTGGTGAGGGTGAAGGGTGCGAGACCGTAGATGATGGTTGAAATTCGTGTGATGAGATGCAGAGACATGGCCTAAACAGTGGCGCTAAAAATGGCAGATTCTTCATTTGGGGAGCAGCGAGCCTAGCATACGAGATTGGCGTTCGTGTTCGTCTTTTTTTTTGCTCGTTGATAGCGTAGATAATAAGCTCATGCTATGACTCAAAATTCTCAAATGATCGTGATCGGTGGACGACAATGACATGATGCAATCATTTTGGTCTAAATCTGCGAGCTGTCAGCATTCCGTAATAGCAAAAGCGATCTTCTGTGCTAAAGAAGGGAGGGGTGTCTGTGATGGATTGGCCTTGCATCGTTTGTTGTTGAAAGTTGATACTCGGGTCAAGCACCTTCCAAGACATCGGGGTGCAGCACGGCTTCAATCGAAGATGATAAAATCTTGCATCGATCATGGAAGCATAAGGTACCTAGTGTAATGGGAGCGACCTTTGTTTGTTCGTACCTTGATCAGAAGTTGTCGGTCTCCGTGCAACCCGCCCGCGGGCGCCGTGGCCGTTGTGAGGCACTTGCCAATGGTCATCGCCGCTAACGGTCAGCCACCAACCCTAGACCTTGAGCACTCTCAACTTCTCGATCCATCGGCATCGGCACAACAGCACTGTGAACCTCGTAATAAGCATAAAAATGCATCGTCAATTTCTAGCACTCATAGGTACAGAAGTTGCACACAAACAATCGTATGTTTGCAGTCGTGCTCAAGCTAGACATGTTGTCAGTTTGTATGTCTTTCAGCCCTCAAGCCATCAAAACACCACATCCACCAGTCAAATCACAGTCTGACCGTCTTTCGCCTTCTGATTAGTGGAACAATTTGGCGTACACAGAACAACACATACAGAGTAGACGTCTATGCAGTTCAAGCAAATGGCATAGTTATTTCCCGCATCGTTTAGCCAGAAAAGTCATGACCTCTTGAACCTTTTGACTCTCACCCCAAAGTCTAGAACCTCGGGCTTCCCCTCCCCGACAGTGGGGGCAGCACATGTAACTCTCCGCACATCGGCGCGGCTCATCATTGTTCCAGGACCCAGCTATTCTATTTTCGGTGGCGTTCGGGCTTTAGCTTCGGGGTTTGCACACCGAGCTGCATAAGACCAGGGGTAAAACTCTCATGACGACGTCAGCTTCTCGGTGTTTTCGCCCCGACGTGCATTAATGGGCTTGAGGCTCAGGACCTCCCGGAATTCCTCTTTGAGCCATGCGACCCAGCTCGCGACGTCTATTGCACCGTTTTTGCGTTCATTTGCATCTCGCTTGCGGGTCAGATGCTTTGAGTAATTCGGGCCTTGGAATCAAGCAGAGACGGGTGATGCATTGCATAGCCTAATTCTGGGTCTGAACCCCCAAACCTTTGCTTTGTCTTCTCATGTGCTCCCTCGTAAAAACTTGTTAAAACCTAAGCAGTCCATGATATCAGAATCAATCATCGCAGCCCATTTCCAACTCCGCTAATTTATGGAAACTCTCATTCTCATTCTCCACGATCATCGCGCTTCGATTTACTTCTTATAAACCCCAAAGCCTAACTTAACTCTCTTTCACCCCCAAACACCACACACATACACACAAAAAATGCAGCAAAGATTACGGTCGCTCAAGCGCCCTCTGCTCCTCGCAGCAGCAGCCACCACAACAGTCACCCTCGGAGGAGCATACTACGCCTCCCGCAACAAGACACACATCGTCGACAAGCCCCTAGTCCCTCTCAAGCGCGATGAAAAGAACCGCATCGTCCCTCCTACATTCAGCGCCACAAAGACCCGCGCCTCACAACTCGCTGAACTGCGTCGCAGCGGCGAAGACACAGAATACGACCTCCTCATCATCGGAGGCGGCGCTACAGGGACCGGTATCGCTGTTGACGCCATCACCCGCGGCCTCAAAGTCGCTCTTGTTGAGCGCGATGACTTCTCCTCTGGCACAAGCTCAAAGAGCACAAAGCTTGTCCACGGTGGAGTGCGATATTTAGAAAAGGCTGTTTGGAACTTGGACTATGGTCAATTGCAACTTGTTATGGAAGCTCTTCGTGAGCGCAAGACTTTCCTCAACATTGCGCCTCACTTGTCCAGCTCATTGCCGATTCTACTACCCCTCCAGAAATGGTGGGAGGCGCCCTACTTCTGGGCCGGTACCAAGGCCTACGATCTCCTCGCTGGATCGCAGGGTCTTGAGAGCTCATACTACATGAGCAAGAACAAGGCCCTCGAGGCATTTCCCCTGTTGCGACGGGAGAACATGGTTGGCGCCCTGGTGTACTACGATGGTCAGCACAATGACTCTCGAATGAACGTCGCTCTCGCTCTTACTGCTTCTCACTACGGCGCTACTGTTCTCAACCACGTTGAAGTAACTGGTCTTGAGAAGGATGCGAATGGCAAGATCATGGGCGCTCAAGTCCGCGATGTCCTCGCCTCCAAGGACGGCGATGCCGCTGCCGCTCAGCCCTTCAAGGTTCGCGCCAAGGGTGTCGTCAACGCAACCGGTCCCTTCACCGATGCCATCCACCAAATGGACGATCCCTCCCGCAAGCCCATTGTCGCTCCTGCTTCAGGTGTGCACATCATGCTCCCCAAGGAGATCTGCCCCAACGGTCTTGGTCTTCTCGACGCTGCTACCTCAGACGGTCGCGTTATCTTTGTTCTTCCTTGGCAGGGCTACACTCTCGCTGGTACCACCGACAACCCTTGCGAAGTTGAGGCTGCGCCTGTTGCGCAACAGCAGGATGTCGACTTTATCCTCAAGGAAGTCAGTAAGCTTCTAACACCCGAGTCTGTTCTTTCACGCAAGGACGTCCTCGCTGCTTGGTCTGGTAAGTCGCATCATCTCAATTGTCATGACACGAACCCTTCTAACAATTCACAGGCATCCGACCTCTCGTCAAGAACCCAAACGCCAAGAACACCGAGTCCCTCGTCCGAAGCCATCTCATAACCACATCCCCCTCCGGTCTCCTCACCTGCGCTGGTGGCAAGTGGACTACCTACCGTGAAATGGCCGAGGACACCGTCAACGAGGCCATCAAGCTCTTCGGCCTCAAGCCTCAAGCCGTGGCTCTTCCCGACATCAGCGGCGCCGGCGCTTCCGGCTTCACCACTCGCGGCGTCTGCTGCACGCGCAACGTTCCTCTCATCGGCGCCCACGGATACTCCACTTCTCTCGCCTCTCAATTGATGGAGGTCTACAACATCGACGCTGACATCGCTGACCATCTCGCTCACAACTACGGTGATCGCGCTTGGACTCTTCTCTCCATCTCTCCCTCCCTCAACACCCGTCTCGTCTCCTCTCTCCCCTTCATCGAGGCCGAGGTCTCTCACGGTATTCGTTCCGAAGCCGCCTGCACCATCCCCGACATCATCGCCCGCCGCACCCGTCTCTCGTTTCTCGACTCCCACAAGGCTCTCGAGGCGCTTCCCCGCGTTCTCGACATCGCCTCCACTGAACTCCAATGGAGCGCTGCCCGCAAGGAGCAGGAGAAGGCTGATGCTATCAAGTTCCTCGCCTCTATGGGTCTTGAGCAGCAGACCGATGCGCCCGTGCAGGCCTCCCAGGAGGAGAAGATGCCCGCGCGCAGCATTGAGCACGCACCCCGACCTGCCCGCGTTGGTGGTCTTGATGTCGACCTGAACGGTCTTGGTGGTACCGGCTCCTACAGCAAGTCGCGCGACGACTAGATGAGCATTTCATTTTTAGAGACAGCATGTAGCATATAGAGATTCCCGGCATTGGTTGTGTTATAATAAAAGCATGGCGCATAGATGCCGAATTGGGCTGAAACTGGACAAGGCGTCACGGATTTCCTTGATAACTATATACCTTAATGGACTTTATGATCATCTGCATCTTCCCAAGTTAAACGCCTCTGCACTCGCGACCCTTCGAGTGAGTGGCGTCGTTCCAGAAAGCACCACGCTCCATTGCCCCGCGATAAGTTTTTAAGCAAACGTGTCTCATATGATGTTGACGCCTGAGCTCAATCCCCTGATGATCGGGTCGTGATATCCAGCAGTATAGCGTCTTTTATCTTGGCCACAAACTCATCGCTAACTTGCCCCTCTTGAAAAAAAGAAAGTTGATAGACCCCAAAGTTGATGCTCAAACCTATCACGCGCCTCACACGAACGTTGGGAATTTTATTAGTCTGTTTTGATCTTCGGCAAACCCGTCAAATCAGGATCAGCCTCGACAATCCAGACTACCGCCTCGTCTTGGCTGATCTGTCATGGCAGGGTCCAGGCGCACGGTATCTCAGCCACAATACTTCACCCCCGGCTGGGCTTCATGCAATTCAGAGGTGTTCTAAAGCTCATCGGGGCCCCTTTCTCCAACTTTTTTGTTTCCCAAATGATATTCTCTCGAAATTTTTGAAGTGGCCTTCAAGGTAAACCTCTAGACATGAGCACGATGCGCAGATTTATGTTGCTGGGCGCGCTGTTTGGTCGAGCATTAGCGACATGCTATTACCCCAACGGTATCAACGCAGCAAAAGACTACAAGTACGAACCATGCGGCAACTCAACCACGACGTACTCTACATGCTGCTACTTTGGCGAGGGCGACAAATGTTTGGCAAACGGCTTGTGCAACCAGCCAGGAAAATATGACTACCGCGCTGCTTGCCAAAACAAAGACTGGTCCAATTGCCCAGAGGTTTGCATGGACAGTAAGTCACCTCCAAATCGCCAGACAGAAAGGGATCTGACA
Organism: Fusarium xylarioides; assembly: GCA_013183765.1. NCBI lineage: Eukaryota > Fungi > Ascomycota > Sordariomycetes > Hypocreales > Nectriaceae > Fusarium > Fusarium xylarioides. Next base: position 44,006 of record SRZU01000075.1, read on the forward strand.
TCAGATAGCGGGATCTGGCACTTGGTTCCCACTGCAGACATGCGGAAAGAATAAATACTGCTGCCCTCCAGCAGACGGAAGCGATTGTTGCGACAGCGGCGCTCAAATCTATACCCTCAAAGCACCCGATCCCAAATCAAGCACCAAGACGAGCGATGCGACGAGTACTTTCCAAAGCGTGATTCGCACTACGATTATACAGACTCCGACCTCAACAGCAAATCGAGGGGATAGCTCGGTCAAAAAGTCATCAACCCCTGCGATTGTCGGAGGCACAGTCGGTGGTATTTCGTTCATCGGGTTCTTGTTCCTTGGAGTCTTCTGTGTTTACAAGCGTCGCGATCGTCCATCTACTCCGCCCGCGCCTGCAGTGGCTCCTGAGAAGAAAGATGATGCTTCAAGCGGCAAAGGCAACGCCACGATTGAAGTTTTACCTCAGATCGGCGTTGCGGAAGCTGAGGGGACGGAGGGTAACAGGTACACCGAAGTTGACTCACGAGCTGTCAATGGTACCCGTCCTTCACTTGCGTACCCCGAGGACGATGGAATGCCACAGCCCGCCGATGTTACACTGCTTCAGCAGCCATATCCTGAAAACGATAATATGCCACGAGCTGGAAGACCAGGGCCTGGTCTTCGGGGACAGGCAATGAGAAGGGCAGGGAATGCTGCAACTGAAGCGGATTCCAACTCAATCTTGCATGCCGACTCGAACCCTGTGTTCCACGCGGATTCAAACCCCATTTTACAGGCTGATTCCAATCCGATCAACGAAGCGCCCAATGATGCTTGGGTCAGGCCCCGTATTGTGACGATTCCAAAAAGCGTACCGCATGAACTCCCATAGCATTTGATATAGTAATTTAAAGCAGAGAAATCACATCTTGTATTAATAGTGACATGTTTTCACCTTCAGGTGCATACCATTGTGACCCCATTCACTGTCTTCACGACAACTTTGCTATTGTGGCGAACATGTAGGGTAGTAGTGATGTTGGTTTTAACAAGCGGGTTTAGCTCAGTTGGGAGAGCGTCAGACTGAAGTCAAACTTCAATTAAATTTGATATCTGAAGGTCGTGTGTTCGATCCACACAAACCGCAAAACTGTTTTTATCCATACTCAATATTTTTTGAGTAGACTCATCTACACCCCCCCTCCCTTATGTTAACGACTTTTGTGACTTCCTGTCGTATTTTTGGCAATACGCGTTTCAGTATTATTAACTCTCTGAGTTTATTATAAACCTGAAGAACTACCTAAATCGATGCGCCTAAGTTGAATATATCTATAATGATCAAGGCCAGTGTCGCATCCGACTCTAGAAAGATTCGCTGGATCATGACATGAGGTTTTTGTAAAGAGTATCGTGGTACCAGGATCATATATTCGTTCGCCATTTGGTTGCTTGTCTACAATTCACAGTCTGTAGGAGGATATCGAGATAATAGCGAAAAGAAAAGCCTTCGCCTAGTCAGTAGTAAGACTCGCAGTACTGGTAGTTTCACACAAGCGCTCCATCCAAGCTCAAGATCTATTATTCAGGGACGGAATTTGAAGCACGGTGACTATCATCGACTCGCTCGGCCTTTCGCGGTTCCAGTCGCGGATTTACCGCTTCGCTGATAGTATCCTATAAGCTATGCCATGACGATAACAATCGATGAACCAAAGTGCAAATTCGTACTATTTTTCTGGTATCGCCCAATCTTTGGAATTATGCAAAAATGCCGGCCCTCGAGCTTGCCAGTGGTATTGGTCTTTAGCTGTGTTGAGTAGATTCAAGTCGTTGGCGGCGGACCCGTTATTGATGCCCTTGCCTTTGGCAGTGATATGAACGTCGCCTTCGTCGTCTTCATCATCTCCACCGTCATCACCGTCATCACCGCCTTTGCTGTCTTCTTTGAAGTTATTTTTCTTGTTATCGTCGAGGTTGAGGACCAGAAAAGCAGAACCACCAATTTTATGGACTTGACCCCCTTCCGCCCCCCTGGTCTCTGGACTAGAGCAGCATGGCCTGAATATTCCATCGACAAGTCAAGACCTTCTTAGCAAGCCGCAAATAGCTCTTTGAGTCACACTGAGCACTTGGACAACGACCCTCACACGCTTGAGCGCGAGGCCCGCGATCGCGAGCGTTTATTAAGAGATGAACGATCTTCTCAGCATGTTACACCAAGAGCCCGGGCAAGGACCCCCACACGCTCAAGCGCGAGGCCCGTGATCGTGAGCGATTGTTTGCAAGTGGAAAAAAAGGTCACCGGCTAAGAAAGGATTATAAGAGGCGTAAAAATTTCAGTCCTGTGATGTAGTCCAGCCCAGGTACCTAAAGTATTGAGATTTCTCTCCACCCGCCTCTGAATAGCAAGTATATTCATTTATTGACACGCGTGATTCCGACTTGGATATAACCAGATGAAAGTCACTGCCAGTGTATTCAACACGGGGGAGCTGTGACTCACCCGTGGATACAGTTGATGTGTTCTTGATGGTTAGCAGTGGGAAAGAAGAGGCTACGTTACAGCGTCTTGAATTTATTTATTGTGTATCTACTTACTTTTAGGTCGATATGTATTTGGGCAGTTTGAAGACCAGTTTCCCGAATCGGGAAGATGAGATCGTGAATCTCTTCGTGAAGGATATTCAAGTCATTTCGAGAGGAAGCGCAGATGAACCCTTTTGACAACCAGTATACCTGAGCAGCATGGCCCACCATAAAACCTGTAAAATGGTTCATACCCAACTCAGGTAATATTTAAGAAGTAACAAGGTAGTGGAAATTTACGTAGTCATAGGCAGTTACGATGAAGCTTCCAGCGCCGTGGCTTTCATCCAGGCCAGCTACTTCCTCAAGGACAGAGAACAGGACAGAGAATAACAAAACGAAGAGAGGCAACCAGGGACTTGGAAGATTCATCATAAAGCAAAGATAAAAGCTTCATTCTTCAGTTCAGTTACAAAAAATCACACTTCTCTCAAGTTCATCATCAAAGTGCAAAGTTCAAAGTCACAGCACATTTATCATCAAACACAAAGTCAGGTAAGAGATGCGGTCCGATTCATGTCAGACTCCAGCCATATTAACAAAGACACCAGTTTCATAAAAACAAACATGGACATGACTAGCACTCCTCTCGCGACCCCCAAGCGCCAGCGAACAAACGCCGCTTCGGATAATGTCGCCCAACGTGTCATTCGTGGCATCGAGGAAAAGTCCCGGGAGATCAAGTTCCAAAGCTCCAATGTCAAAAGGCTAGTGAACAAACTCGAAAACCGGGCCCGATGTGCACTACAAGATCCCAGAATCGATCATGACGACCTGCAAGATTCTTGGGACGCTCTATTGCTATTGATCGAAAGCAAGACTGCGGCCGCTTCAAAAGACAAAGCCCACCAAACACAAGTCTGGAAGCTTCAGCGCCGCCTTAAGGAGCAAAGAACCCACAACAAGAAAGTACGGTTCAGTATGCACATCGGAGACTGGGTTCATGACATTCACAATCGAGTAAAGGCTGGCGAAAAAAAAATAAACGCCGAGCACTGTCAAGAAATACACAGACAGTTGAAAAAGAATGGAATGTCTGGTACCGACGCAAATGAAGCTGTAAAACAGTTTTATAGCTTTCGAGTCGCCGAGCACCATCAAGTCTCTCAGACTTGTGCTCTGATCCAGCCAGAGCTCGCCGCTGTCAAAAGTTGGCACTCTGAGGGTGAAACAGCAGAACCGCCTGCGACACCATATCTGGATCGAGTAGCCAGGCTTTGCGCGCGTATTGGATTGGATCGAAAATTATATATCGATCTCCTTTCAATTTGTGATGTACGCGATACAACAGCACATCACCCGCCACCGCCCTTCGAGAAGCTCCTCGACCAAAACAAAATAGTCAAATGGTCTGAGGTCTACGATGCTTGCAAAAACAGAAAACGCAAGTATCGAAAGCTGATGAGAAAAGGCAAAATCAGTCAAGATCAATATGCCCTCTTCAGAAAAGCTATCGACGCCTGGTATAAAGTCTACGTCAGAGGTTGGAAAGCAGATGGTACCCCGGAATTAGAGGAGGGCGCTGACGCGGCTATCGATACATATCTGAAAAAGCATGGCAAGCAAAACCTACCTGCACCAACAACGCTACCTGATAGCCCCTATCAAGAGGGCAAGTGGGACGATCTCCTTTGATTCATGGATAGTCTTGCGATTGGGTACAACTCTGACATGCTACGGTGCTTGTCACCGGCTCAACGAGTACCTGCCTCATGTGGGATTTGGTCAGAAGAGTCTTTACAGCATTGCGGCTGGGCTCGGTTGGGATGAGCTTGTTCTCATAGCAACATGCAACATACCCCTATCTTGTAAGGAAGCAATTTTGGGGGAGCTGACCTTCGGGTTGGCGGGTGGCAAAGACGGCCTCTGCAACCTCCACGTGGTGCCACCTGGGAATTCGGCTTAGCCGGAGCCAAAGCAGAGACGCAACAAGTCTTCGGAATATCTGGAGCAAACCATTCTCTTCATTGTGTCTTCAATCACCGAGCAATTCCAAATCGACGGATCAATCACTACACCTCGACAGCTCAAAACTGAGCAATTTACTTCTACCAACGACCACCTGAAGCACTGAACGACGATGCACTGAACAACGAAGCACCGAACGACGAAGCACTTCAAGTACTGAATGAGGAGTATTTGTTCCTGAGAATCGATTATCACCAGCAAAGGAATTGAGTTCGATGTCAACAAGCTACCTCACCGACCCAAGAAAGCTCAACAACCCAGGTAGCCCAGCAACATCAGCAACAACCAAGTGATGTCAACGATATCCCAAGCGTCCTAAGCGTCTCAAGCGACATCCCAGGGGACATCCCAAGAGTCCCAAGAGTCCCAAGCAATATCAAAGCATCCCCAGAACCCTGGTAATATAGCTAATTATTAAACTAGGTACACAAAGCGAACGGAACGCAATAAACCGCGGTCGAACCGGATAAGCAGAACGAACGAACCGAATGCCTCACAAGGGACCACTCGAACCGACAAACCAGATGCACTGGATGGCTAGCTTTCATCATGGAACGAATGTACCTTAACGACCACGAATGACTAGCAGAGTTACAATAACGAGATGGCCAAGGAAACAGCGTGGAATATAGTCAAGTATAACACCTTTCCAGACGCCCCATCGAGGTTCAGACTGTCTCTTGCCTTAGCATTCACTAAACGTCTTGTAGGAGCTCGATCTTGTTCTTGGTGAGAGTGAACACACAGACGCACACTGAGGTGGAAAGGGACACAGTAAGAGAGGTATTGATTGAGGATTCTGTGTATTGTTCGGTAAAGTCTTTGCCACAACGTTGACACGAATTGAGAAAACTGACAATAATGGTGACACAGACATGGCATACACACAGTACGAGCATATTATTCGACCTTCGACCATGGCGATGTTCGCATTTCATCCACATTGTTCAGCGAAAGCATCGCTGTTACGGCCCGAGGGGGAAACCGATGAATCAAAAGTCCAACGTGCGCTCAACAAGCTATTTTGCATCGTTCGTGTGAGGCGTGTGATGTAAGCATCAGCGGTCAGGTCCATCAAGGTATTCAAGTCCCAATGACTCTAGTCTTGTGTGGGTATACCAATAGACGCAGATTGAGTTGGAAATCGAGTTCAGGTTAGACTTGTGTTGAAACAAAGCTACCATGGCTGGGAAGAGTGCGCAAGATTTCTCGATTTGACACGAGGTCCACGCCACGGATTATGTGAGGAGTTTTTAGAGAACCGACCTAGCCGGCGACCAAAAGTTTATGGAGCTCATTTTTGGCTTGCCTGGTCGCTCTAAACCAAGCTATTGATTGAATCGATTTGCTGGTCTCGTTCGGTGATAAGGTCTAAAAGAGGCTTCAGCCCCAATACAAAGGTGAAAAACATATGTTGATACATAAGCACCTATGCTTGCTGTGATTCGAGGTCCATGCCAGGTGTGCGACAAAATTAGCTCTTAGCTAAGGTTTATTCCAAGTGACCATGAAAGGCTTCTTACTTTTGTGTGCCAGCCCGGTGGTTTCACGTAAGAAGAATTCCACCTCATCATGGAAAGAATGTTGACTTTTGCACGTCGATGATTTATAAATAACTCAACAGGCTTCCAACATTAGCTAAACAAACATTGAGTGAACCATGTTGTGGTTTGTGATTTGTGACAGAATTTGGCTCCGCGAAAGATAAAAGTAGTATGAGTCAGGCCGGAAACTTTGTTTGCGAAAGGGTAGGTATAAATAACATGCCAAATCCTAAGCTGCGCTTCACGATCTCTTCTTCCGGATATTTTCTCTATTGTCCAAAGCCACAATACAAAAGATCCACTTTACTATCGCTACTAAATTTTCAGCACACTCTCAAATCAAGATAATTCATCTGGTCATGGCTTCTTTCGAGAGATTCGCAGAGCTTCCCAAAGAACTTCGGGATCAGATCTGGAGTTTCGCTGGTCGAGATGACCGTCCCGGTGTACACATCTTCGGACAGCATGACAAAACAAAGAAGAATACAAGCGAGAGCCGTTTCCTAAGATACGATGACAGAACAAGCGAAAGCTGGGCTGCGCCTTCATGGCGCCGATACTATGAGAACTTCAACGAGGACCGCAGCGACGAAAACATCTCAACATACTTGATCGATGGCGGCCTATGGACAGCTTGTCATGAATCGCGGCTTATCATGGAAAGGCGATTTGAACAGTCAAAGCGAAGGAATGATGACGAAAACACTGGCCCAAGACACGATAGAACGAAAGAAGTCTTCAGAAAGGCTACAACAGGCTGCTTTGACGGTACACCTCTTCATCCAGTGACAGTCTTTCCCCACCGGGACCTTTTTGTCCTTCAGTGCAATGACTTGAAAAACGTCAATTGGAGCTTACTTGGTTTAGAGGCTTCAATGGAGACTCCTGCAGAAGGTTTTAATGGGGTGAGGCACGTCGCGTTAGAGTACGACCCAAGGTGGTGGAGTGAGGCTCATTCAAGGACAACGCCTTTGTGCCTGATTGAAGATGTTTGGGAAATCATGGAGGCTGCCTTTGAAATGTGGCCCAATGTCTGGAAACTTTGGTTTATTGACCGCTCCCTGAGAAGAAAGAAAGAAGCTCCGGCGTTCAAAGAAACGGCAGAGGATGGCTGCGAGATCAATGCCTTCTATGCCAGCGACAGGAGATTTTTGGAGGTAGACAATAACAACCCAGACCATCTCGAAAAGGAATGGGAATATATCGGATGCCTGAAAGACAAGTCAGATAATGGCTTAAGTTCGTCGCTGGATTTCTTGGAAGCATTGGAATTAGAGCTCTACGACAAGTCATTTCCCACTTCAGATAATTATTCTGAACCTTACTCTGATGTTGGACTTCTTGGGTGGGAGGAGTTATAGGTTCAACTAGATACAAAGTGGCTCAGCATAGTAAATATAAACTCCTTATGTTACTCTAAGTATAATATAAATGATTATGCTATAAGCAGGACACTACAAATATTTCCATGATACTCGAGGTTCTTGATATATTCATCTAAAACTTGCAGTCAAATTTGGAATACAGCATATTGTGCAAGTAGACAATGAAGTAATTAAATTCTGCATAGTGGCTTTAAGATTTGAGTCACGAGTCTCTGAGTTCTGTCTGCAGGAATAAGCTCTCAGCCACAAGTCTCAACTGCAAATAACACATCTAGCTCACAACTTAGACATTAAACCATAACGACTGACCATCTGATAAGAGGGAAACCTATATGATGGCTCTTTGGCGAGTCACAAGTCTCAACCACGAATCACACAGTTAGCAATGGAAAGCTTAACCATATGTGGGTGGCAGATGACACAGACCGTAAAGTATAACTGCCTTTATCCTTATTATAAGAACCCTTGCTCTCCCCGATGTTCTGGCCAAACTACACGTGCTACAAAGCCTTGTATGGGGAAATTCTCCAAGAGCAGTGAAATCGACAATCGCCAAAACAAACACTCCAGAGCGAACCTCACTCCAACAACCCACCTTTACAGATCTCACTTCTCGTCATTTACCGATCATGGCGAACCATTGTGTTAAACCCGAAGTGTATTTTCTAACCTTATGATTGACTCATAAACTCAATACCGCCACCACCTTCCGATTGCCCTGAACCTTCTTTCAAACCTTCCTCTCAGCCCCAGTGGCACCGACATACATGTTATCACGAAACTTTCTTTAGGTCAAGCTTTTCTCATGTGTCAGCATTTCTCAATAAATCTGATAGCTGTGCGCTATACCTGCAGGAAGATCCTCTCAGCGAATCGCCATCCACACGTTAAATACGGATACGATCTAGGCATGGTTTCCCCGGATTAGCGCTCCAGCCGCTTCAATTTTCTTCTCATCTTTCGATGCCATCAGGGAGGATAGTGCCGTCTTCTCTCGCCGGGCAGCAAGGGTCGCCCTGTACACTAATGCAGCTTGGGGTGTGACTACGGCTCTATTGGTGTAGTTATCGACATGGGTTTAGTAGGGATGTTATTTAGAAAAGACTAGTCTTGTTAGTGCGGGAGATAACATCTTAAACATCTTAGGTGTTTGTGGTGTTAAGCTAACTATTCTTGGCTGAGGGATTAGAGCCTTTTATACGCCTCCAAGCCGGCCAAGGAGTCATCATTTAGGTTCTTATGATATCAGCTTTATGCTGTAGCTATTATTCAGTCATCATGGTATTGATGTCTAAGTTGTGGGCTAGAAGTGTTATTTGCAGTTGAGACTTGTGGCTGAGAGCTTATTCCGGCAGACAGAACCTAGATCATGGCGAACTTTTCCGATCTTCCGCGGGAGATCCGAGACATGATCTGGCCACTCATCCTTCGAGATGATCATCCAGGCGTTCACATCTTCGGGCACTACGACGAGAACAAGAAAGGCATGGCTGAGGGCCGTTCTCTCATGCATGGCAACCTCTTCAGTGGTATACTTTCAGAGCCGTCTCCCGACAAGTACTTCCCCAGCCTGAACAAGGACCGCAAGAACGAGAACATCTCCACGTATCTCATCGATGGTGCAATGTGGAATACCTGCAAAGAATCGCGACTTGCCATCGAAAAGCATTGCAGCCAGTATGAGTGGCCTTCTGACGAGTTTTGGTATACGACAAGCGACGCCAGAGTTTATATTGGCTATCCTCACCACAAAGTGTTTAAAGTGCCCTCTACGGGATACTTCGAGGGAGGCTCTCCACACTATTTGACAGTCTTCCCTCGCAGGGACCTGTTTGTTTTCCAACCCGATAAGCTAGACGCCGTGGATTGGTATTTTGTTGGGTCGCGTCCAAGGAAAGGAGACAACCGACCAGCTTTTCGGAGACTCCAGCACATCGCAATCGAATATGATCCAGAGTGGTCGCTCGAGGATCGCGAATCATCATATCTTGCGATGAGTCACTTGGTGGAAGCTGCTTACGAGCTGAAGGATATCCAAAAGCTATGGTTCATTGATCACAGCCTGAAAAGAAAGAAGGACAAACCATATTTTGACGAAAGAACAGAATGCTGGAACGGGAGGGACGGCTGTGAACGACTCAACACATTCTACGCCAGAGACAGGAAGTTCCTGGAAATCGACTGGCGATCCTCTTGTGGGCCACTGGAAGACTGGGACTATGTAAAGCCAGTAGGAGACACATCGAATGAAGATGGCAGCTCCTCGATTAACTTTTTGCGGAAGTTCAGCGAGCTATCTCGGGAAAGGTACGATAATCCTCAAAGGTGTCATTACCGTCATCGGGATCACATGGAGCACTGTAAAATCGGACTACTTGGGTGGGATGAACTTTGAAACTCGATATGAGACATAACGTCTCCATTATCAAGCTTGCCAGACCGCCGACCTTGGATATAAAGTGTTTTATGGAGATCATAATATTGGTGAAAAGAGCACTGACAATAAAAGCCTCTTCTGTTTCATGGTTGAACCCTTGTGCCGATGCGTGAACGTTTGGAAAAATCGAGATTGTAAACGGAAGAGGTTTCCTAGAACAGAGACAATTGCCAAATAACAACACACAAGAGTAAACTTTCAGCAGGTCAAAATATGATCATACCGCATGGATGGTGGTTGGAAAACAGAAAATTCTAGCCTAAGTCTGGAATATGGGATCTTGACATGTTCCGATACGATCACGGAGCACAACGCCTGAGCATCATACTCGTTGTGATAACATGTCTCATGAACTATCTGTCAGCCTGCGGCCTTAGGTCTTGTTAATGGATGGAGGAACCTTACCTGCGACGGCCCTCGACCCCGTCCATCAATGAGTCAACAAGCAAGCGGCAGCCCGAATCATCTCTATGCAACCAATTAGCTGAAGGAAGTGGAGGAAAGGAATTGCGTCTCTGCACTGGCTCCGGCATTGACCGGGTTCCCAGGCGGCACCACGAGGAGGTTGCAGAGTCCGACTTCGCCGCCCGCCTCCCCTCTCACATTAAAGTGGAGGGTCAGCATCTTCCCCATTCTTTGATGAATGCTAAAGGAAGCATCGAATTGCTATAGGGACGAACCCATCCCAACCGAGCCTGGCGCTATGCCTTTGAGACTCTTCTGATCAAGAACCTTATGGAATTGATACGCGTTAGGTCGATGACGAGCCCCCGACCGAGTCCAGCGTTCAGTGCTAAAGAGACTCTTCTGGCCGTTTGCAAGTTTGCATGGCACGCGTCAGGGGTCGTGACACTGGCGCGCTGCATAATTGCCATTCGCGACGCCTAGGCCATTCCTCTTTGTGGGTTGAGGCCCTGCAGTCGACCGTTTGATTTATCCGATTCGGTCGAGATGAATACCAATGTCATTTCGTTCGATCGTTGGCTCATCCGCTCGTCGGTGCCCGTTCGGCCGATAGTTAGGCTTCAGACTCGATCAGCCTGCCGGGACTTTGCTTCGATGGCACTGGAGGCTCGTAGGGGCACTGTCCAAGTCAGCCGTATCTGCTTGCTCTTGGTTGCAGTGGATGAAGTGAAGACGCTCTCACTCACCAAGGCATGTAAACTTGAGTTTGGCGATGGATGGGACGGCTGTGAATGAAGCAGAAGGATTTCCATGTGTGTTGGAATGATGAAGTTGTCAAGTCTGGGAGCTCGAGGCGAAGGTCAGTTGACCCGTCAATGTTTTGGCCAGCTTCGAGGCAGGACCGTGGCCGTGACGATGACGCATCGCACTTCGGTGAGGGCAACCACTGTCATAACATGGAGGAAGGACCAGATCCATTTGGGAGCCACAACAAACGATCCAGTCCTGTCCCCACCTCCAGAGACTACGTGAGAGTTGAGGGAACCTTATGAAGAGTGTGCACTTGATCTTAATACTTTTGGTTGAAAACACTTCACAGAGTCGGTCAACTCTGCTACTTCTAGAACAAATTCAGGTCATCCCAACTCTGACTGGGCACCCAATGCCTCATCAAACCTCAAGGGAAGCTACTGCGAAATCTCCCCAGAGAGTTGCATCAGAGGTGACTTCCATTCTTTGGTGTTGCCCACTTCCAAATCACGCACATCTTACCTGCCATCTCCATACGAAGCGGAGAGAAGTCTCCTGGACTACCCAGACAACACTTCCACTGGAACCGGAAGGCGTCTCGTGCTCGGCAAGCTCGTTGTTTCAGTCATGTGCGTGGTATTTGTGTTGGTGCATTAGGCATCGTGATCCAAAATTCGGGAGGCCTGAGAAGAGAGACATGATCATCTGGACTAAGCATCAGAGAAAAGACCAAGACTTGTTGGGAAAATACAATTCGAATCCTCTTGTTTTGCGGTACCAGTCTTCGCATATCCATCGGTCGTCACTGAAACTTGCAAACTGTCGAGTTGAAGCTTCACCTACCATCTACACAAAGACAGTGCACAAAGTTAAAATAAACTTACCCAAGTATGTCAATGGCTTAAGATGATCTAGACCAAGTCACCATGTTCTCGCATCCCCAAGTCAAACTCGACCGCGATAGTATCCTTGTATTTATATTTGTCTAAGTACCGTATTCTAGTGTCTTTCTCTTAAGACGTCCAAACTCGATTTTCTTGAATACGGCCCATCCGAATTACCCCCTTGATCTGTCCAGTTGAATGAACATTAAAAATCCTCAGCCTTCCGTATTTGCCATATTGTACAGGCGAAGGCTATTCCACAAGATAATGAGCGCCCTCAAGCCTCGGCCATTCTGTAATGAGGCCCACGAGGTAGAACCATAATCCTCTTCACCAAAACGCGTTAACGTGTATACCCATCCTATCAGGTATACCGTTGTAGTTTGTAGTTGTTTACTGATCTCCCCACAGATTCGTTCCTCCATTCTCAGCGTTGCGCCCATCGACATCTTCGGAGTGCAGGGATGGGGACATCATAGCCTGGTCAACAGCCGGGACGTAGTCGACGGGAGAGTAATCTGCAGTGCAAACTCGCGGGCGGAAACGACAATAGCTTTTTCCACCGGCTCGATTGCGACAGTCTGCCCGCTGACATACATGTCCATAAACACAGTTTGCTCTTCGGCAAGCTCCCCCACGTGTACAAGGTACGGAACGTGAGAGGTGTTCAAGCGCTGGGAGCAGGTCTTTATCAATTGGCGTATGTTCATATCCGCAGTTGTCGCTCTCGCATGCATTATACAACTGTGCATTATTGCAGAATCTCTTCTCCTGCGATAGCAGCTTGAGACGTCTTGCGGCATCGGGGTCGGGTGAGGGTAGGTAAGCGTCGAGACGGTCTTCGACTGCATTGATGGCTACATATCCATCTGGGATGTCATCCTTTCGAGGCAGAGACTCGATGTTAATCTTGGTAATGCTGGACCCCCGTCGCCAATCGCCCGCCAAGTTCTTTGTGCTTGTGCCGGTTGTAGATGGCGACGGTGTACTATTCTGACTGGATGTTTTACTGTCGCCGTGAGAGAACTTGCAGCCGCTGCCATATCGGCAATTTCCCTGCACATAAAAGTTGCAAACCGAGTTCCCATCATTGGAGTTTCCTTTGATCATAGAATTTGTGTATGGTGCGCTGACGGCTTTGCCGATATTGGTAGACGACGAAAGAGCCGGTTTTGTTTGCGCAGTAGAATAAGCGTATGTGAGTGGCACATGGCGGAACACGCCAGGGAGTTCTTCAACATTCATACCAAGTCTGTCAAACTCCTTATGAAACAACACACTCGGCGTTCGAATAAGCGTGAATCTTTCACGGTTGCCCCTAAAGGGGATAAGGTCGGATACGTAGCCCACATCATGGCAGGCCGCGAAGTAAATATGCTTGCACTGGGCGTTGTCGGCGTACAGGCGCAGAATGGCTTTGACTTTAAAGTCGGCGTTTTCTTTTAATTCGCCCGCATCGATAAAATCAGCGAGGCCGTAAGAGCGGTTGAACCCAGCTGTGAAGGATGAGAAGGAGCGCTTCTCTGCGCCCGCGAGACCGTTTTTGCAGAGCGCTTTTGATAGGCCTGTGAGGTTGGCGTAGACACGGACCATGACCTCGCAGGATTCGAGACCTTTGCGGCGAAGACTATCTTTGATAGTGTCGTTGAGTTGTTTGGCGGCTCTGCTCCCGCCTTCTTCACCGTCTTTGACGAAGCGTTCGTCAAAGATGTAACCATCTCCGTCGACGACTACGAGAGCAAAGGGATTACGTTCTTGACCTCTTGCGAGCTGCTTGTAGCGCTCTCTGCCCTCACGCTCCTCTTCATAATCGCTTTTAAGACGCTTATAGTCTTCGATCAGAACAGCGTATTGGTCGAGAATGTCGTTGAGGACGTTGTTATTGCGGAACTCGGCAAGCTTGTCAGCTGCACTGTCAATTGTCGCATCAGGAAGCATTGTCGGCGGATGACGACGACATGCCCTGCATTGCCGAAGATTCCGGGGAGATATGTGAGTGAAATGTGAGGTGAGAGAGGAGAGGGTATGCTGTCGCTTATGGTGAAGTGCGGGCACAAACGAATGCCTGGCAATTTAAAAGCGGTAGATGAGATTGCGGTTGCGGAGTCATGTGATATGCCACGTGTGTTACTCTTCAGGCGTCAACGGCGGGAACCCAATCTTGCTGGGCGGTGCAGGAGCACGAAAGAAGGGCGGCCACGTAAGAGTTGTTTCACTTGACTTTGTTGTTTGTTTTTCTGTGTGCACAGTTACTTTGTTGGAGACGTCACTATTTGGCTTCATGAATTTGGTCAAGCATCGTATGTTTGAGGCCGTGCGTTAGTTACACCGGCCCACTATCGGCATTGAAACGGCTTCTCATGCCATGAAAGCTTAACCTTGTAGGCAGCAGTCAAATACATACAACTAGAGCCTTGCACAGAAATTGAGGTAGTGCATGTGCTTCTTCGAATTCAGAAGATTGCTCCGATGTGAGAGCTAAATACGCTGCTTCTTGTGTCTTCATAACCATTCTCGTCTCTTCTTTGTCATCTTAGGTCACCCCTGTCCTGGACTCATGCAGCGGCCTAGCGTTGCTTATTCTGTAGGCATGCAGCATATTCCATGCGTCGTCAACGATCATGTCGTCGTTTACTCTACCGTTTGTCCCTCCTTCCATCCTTCACTAAAAGGATAATCCGTGTACCCATCCGCACTCTTCACCTTGTAAAAAGTATCCCTCTGATACGGCGCCAGGGGAATGTTCTTCGCGAGTCTAAGCGGCAAATCCGGATTAGATATAAAGTATCTTCCAAACCCAAACGCAACTGGCCGGTCTTTGAAAATTGTTTCCAATGCTTTGTTTGCCTTTTCCGTTTTGTAACCCCCAGCTAGAACGACCGGTCCGGCCCAACCCCACGCATCAAGCGCGAAGTCAAGGCTTTCCATGTCATCGACCTCCCTGTCCACGTTGCCGGCAATACGGGGCTCAATGAGATGTAGGTACGCGAGCCCCAGATGTTTCAGCTTGGAGATCAGGTATGTGAATTGCGATGCGGGATCCTGCATTCGCATGCCTTGGAACGTACTGAAAGGCGACAGTCGAATAGCTGTCCGATCTGGACCTATCTCTTGTGAAACAGCTTTCGCAATCTCAAGACAGAACCGTGATCGGTTCTTGATACTGCCGCCCCATTCATCTGTTCGTCTGTTACATGTATCTTGCGTGAATTGGTCGATGAGGTATCCATTTGCAGCATGAATCTCGACCCCGTCAAAACCTGCGTCGATGGCATTTCTAGCGGCGCTGGCGAAAGATGCAATGCACTCCCAGATTTCCTCAGTCGTCATGGGCCGTGGTGTTGGATACTCTTCGCTGATGGGAACGTCGCTACTGCTGACCATTTCCAGGCCAGCCTTGTCCAGCGCATGCTGTCGAGCTGCTCTACCGACGTGCCATAGCTGTACGAAGATGAAGGACCCTTTGCCGTGAACCTCATCCGTCACATGTCGCCATGCCTCGACCTGCTCCTGCGTGAATATTCCCGGTGCGTTCTCATCACGTCCCCGTGAATTGGCTGATACGAATGTCGCTTCGGTAATGAGAAGCGTGCCAGGAACTGAAGCTCTCTGCGCATAATACTCCCTCATCATATCCAACGGTGCGTGATTTTCATCTGCCCGCAGGCGCGTCATCGGCGCCATCACGACGCGATGTCTCAACGAGCATCTCCCGATATCGATTGGACTTGTAATGTTTGTCATGTCGAATATGTAACTATTTGCAAAAAACTTCGGAAAACACCAAAACTAATTACCGAAACAGTGGTCTCATTATCCGTAAAGCAGTGGATTATCGGAGCTGACCTCGTGGCGATAAGACCCCGCATTGACCAAGCACGTCACATCAGATTCATCTGTCAATATCGGTCGGAAGTTGACGATGGAGACGGTGGATCTTGAGCCGCGTCTCGGAAGTTATGCTCTCATTTTCTTTTCCATCTCCATGTAATTGAGGAGTCCTGAAAAAGTTCCTGATCAACGTTGGGGAAATGGAGCCATGGGAAATTCTCGATCCAATTGAATGGCTACGCTGAGATGCGGCTGAGTGAGAACAAGCTCATCGGCAATTACGAGCCCACTTCACGAGATGAGAGCAAATGGCAAATGGGTATTGTTCCACTGTATTTGGGGTAGCTTGTGGAGCTGCTCTCTTTTTTTGAAGGAGCTCCATGGGTGAAGATTTTTAATTGACGATGGTTGTGCACTGAGATGTCGTGTGCTTCTCCGCTACAGAGGTCTGTTTTCGCTCAAATCCGCTCAACGGCCTCCTCAGAGCCTCAATGCCTTTTACTCAATTTCATTAATAATTGATCCAAGGGCAACGTCGGCGGCTGTGGCTGCCAAGTATAAAGTTAACGCATGTGACAAATGAGAGCTTCTCCGACTCAAGCCCAAATTCTCGGCACGCTTGTGCCAAAATCTTGACCAATCCCTGCGCCATTGTTTGTGCTCTCACTTTGTTCTCACTTTCCCCGCCGATCACCGGCCACCACCACCAAAAAATACTGTCCCGCCCTAACCGTCTGTCACCATCCACCACTTCGAGCGAAAACTGCCAAAGTCTGGGGTAGATCATGCCACTAAACCCAATCAATAACCTCCTCAACGACCGGTAACGTCCCGAGAGGGCGCGTCGCACGCCGTATAGCCGGTGATAACATCATCAGGAGAGCATTTCATGGAATAGAGCGGCACAGCTATCCCCGAAGCCTTATCTTTGAGTGCGGTGCTTTGCGAAAAATACCAGCATATCTTGGCTCGAGATAACTATAGGCTGATTTGTTCCCTGTGATCATGGCGGTACCCCTCACTCAGTGGTAGGTGGCTTACTGCTAGTTCTTGGCTTTCGTAGGAGTGTGACAGCCCGAGGAGATAGCGATTTCCCCACGAATGTGCTTGTAAATGTCGTAGAATGTGAGTAGGAACATGCAAAGACTTGGCAGGTCAGCATAGAGATGTGATCAATTGCGATTGGTAAGCTGCTGATCATTTGTCTCGATGAGTCTGATGAGAAATTGGCAAATGTCAGTCCCAAGGGCGTGAAGTCGTGCGGGAATCGGAGGTCTTGGCTCCAAGTCTGGGGTCGGCTTTTGTTAGCCAATTACAGGTGCCCAAATGCACTACCAGGGCGTCGCGTCGGCCAGCTTGGCCAATCACCACCGACCAGAGCCTTGGCTGAGATAAAGGGTCATGTGTTGGCACTCCCAACTCGTCTTGTGGCGGAACTGAAAGGTCAGCTCAAGTATCGGGCGGACGACACATTTATTTTCTTTCATCTTCACCTCGAACCTACATCATTATCTCAGCTCATGACTCAGATTAAGCAGTTTTCTCACTATCAGCGCTAACAATTCCTCGAGTAACACGATCAAAATGTCGGCTGCCCAGGTTTTATTCAACACTACGCCCATCAATACCATACATGCTGAGCCAAAGCGTAGAGGAAGTTGGGTTCCCACGCGAAGAAAGTCAGAATGTCCTCTCGAAATCACTATCGATCGACACTTTGAGGCCAAGATCTATACCTCGGGCTCGACCATCACCGGTTCTGTGTCATTCTCACCAAGCGCAGATCTTACCGTCGATGCATTCGAGATAGTCTTCACAGGGTCTGAAACAACGCTGGTTCAGATGTTCCACCAGGGAACTATGCCCAAGTCAGGACACAAGTTCCTTCAGCTTCGAATGCCAATCCCAGAGAGTGCCCTGCCGCCCGATGGAGTGCTTCAGGCTGGTCAATCCTACGAGGTTCCTTTCTCTTTCGTCATTCCATATCAATTACCCAGTGCAGCTTGCAAGCACCGAAACCCGATTATTCGGGAACGACATCTGCAGCTACCGCCGACTATTGGATCTTGGGAGCACGATGACATGGCTGTTCATACCGTTGCTATCAACTACGGTGTTGATGCGCGAGCACTACTCAAGACCGATAAGGGTAAATCTATGGTTCTCGAAAGAACTCATCCTGTGAAAGTCATGCCCTATCTTCCAGAGCAGCCTCCTCTGCATATCTTACCCGGAAACCCGCGATTCACTATGACTCAAGAGAAGTCAATCCGAAAAGACATTCTCTCCTCTAAGTTAGGCTACGTCAGAGCAACCACACGCCAACCGGATCCCGTCATCATCTCAGCCGACAAGCTACAGCCATCAGAATGCTCACTCAATATTGATCTCGAGTTCTGGCCAACTTCCAAGAAAGCGACTCCACCCGAGATGTACGCAAAGTCAGCTACCATCAAAGCATCGACATACTACTCTACAGGCCACCTTAGCTTCCTACCAGATCAACACAACTTCCCCACCGTGATGCCGAATCCAATCTTGAGCTTTGTTCTCGATGAGAGCGCAACGGTCACCAAATCTCCAGCGCCTCACTGGGAACAGACATCAGCTTCAATGTCAGCACCGAGCTCGCGCAGAGGCTCGGAGAACTCTACCATGGGCGATGAGCCTCCACGCACGGCTTCCAGACGAGGTTCCAAGAGTAGTGATATCATCAAGGCGGAAGCACCTCGTCATACAGCAACCTTGCCTGTTTCGATCGAGCTGCCGAGCCCCGATAACAAGATCTTGCTTCCGACCTTTTACTCCTGCCTCATCAGCCGGACCTACATGCTAGAAGTTGTTTTGGCTTCAAGGACGCATGGCTCCAGCTTCACCCTGCGACTCCCATTGCAGATTGCTGTTGAAGGACATCACGAGACGGGCATCAACCACGTGCCAACATATGTGAGTTTCGCCAAGCTAATATGTGAAGACGTTTCAACTAATCAGAGAATAGGAACAAGTTCAGGCAGGACAGGATCTATATGATGCACTTCCGACTTACGATACCGTTATTTAAGGTCTTTTCTGCCACTCTTCGTGGTTTGCTTACCGACTATGAGATACTCCTTGGCGCTGGGATTCAGGTGAGAAAATTGTTACTTAGTAGTTTTATACCCACATATTTTAGTTTAATTCCTTTAATATCTTTACTATCGATGTTGCACACCCCCTCTGTCCAGTCCACATTATCCTGTCATCTGGTCAAACCTCAGTTTGGACCTCCAACCGTGACAGAGACCGCAAGGCGCATAAAGTTTGTCCAGTTATCGACATTGAGTTCACCACCAATAACCTTCCAGATGAACCTGTTCATACCTTCCAATCGACACGTGTCGCCATTCGGTGCCCAAACAATGGTGTAGACCCTCATGGTGTTGTACTCTCTTTTCTCAATGAGGATCTTTGACTCATTAGCCCTGACAAATTCCCTAATCTCGGATCCCTTGAACCCTTCCCAAGGCTGGGTGGTAATGAAGTTCTTATCACCCAGGGCTGATTTGAAATCGTCTGGCGGGAGCATAGCCTGGGGCGCGTTTGCCTTTAGTTGATTGTATGCTGCCGCTGGCGTGGGAAGTTGGACCTTGAGAAGGACATAATTTGCTTTGACGGGCGTAAATGTGGCAAAGAACTTGTTCATTGTAGCCGTGTTCGTGGTGATTCTGTACACGATAGAGTTATCTTCTTCCCATGAGCCGTAGTACACGAATGAATCGCGTTTGAACCCGCCATCGAGCAGCCATAGCTAATTATAAGGTGTATCAGAATGGGTATGAGTCTCTCCCCACAGACTGCCCATGGTGGATAATTGAAGAAGGTGACTTGGGAAAGTGATAAGATACGATGAGTCAAGCACTTTACACTGGATTAGTGCAAGCAATGTGGAAGCGGTATTGTCTGATATTGGCTACAGCAGCTATGAGAAATTTCGATCGACTGTTGAGCGTGCAGAGTGCTTAAATATACAGCTGAGGTGACCATTGGCTTCCAAGGCACCAATACGACAGGTACACCGTATCTCCGATCAGGGGCGGGGAGACAAGAGGAAACAAAAGGCCAACACTGCGGTCCAAAACTTTAAAACCTGTCTTTTCAACCTCGAATGTATTCTGATATTGCTATATGCTAGTCTCCTGCAAGGGCGTTTTGTCTTGCATTAAGTTCGACGGCTGAAGAGAAGCCACATTTCTCGGTATCCCCGCGCGGACACGGAGAAAGTGATTGCGCTGGTCGATACTCAGAGTTCCAGTGGAGACACAGTTTTCAGGACTAATACAAACCAGGAATGCAACATACTGGTAATGGTAGGCAGCCATATGGGGAGTGAGGTTTGTGTCTGCAATGTAAGAAAATGAGAACCTCGTCGGCGGGTAGTGGCTTGGCCAGGCCCTGCCTCACTAAGTATGTATGGCGAGCTGCTGGCAGACTTGCACAACGAAGCTTCGGGAAGCATCAGAGCCTACACGACATCCCTGTGAGGAGTCGAAAGAATCCATGATCTTGTTCACCCACCCAGCAGTTATTCTTGAAAGGTATAGGCCGTTACCCAACAAGCCGAAACAACTCATACGTGAGGGTATCAGGAGCGCTGCACTGAACCAAACGAAATGGAATCGCGAACAATACCGAAGTGAACAAAACATACATACAAGATCGGGCGATGAAAGGAAGGGCCAAGACGAAGTGACAATGTGTTGAATCTCTAGCCTGGTATTATTATCTGAGGCACCATAGCCATATACATTTCGTCAGGTCTATCTTCCTTCGCATTCCGATCCATTCTCCTATCAGTATTATATCCTAATATCTCGGCTAATCTTAACTGCTATTGTGGTAAGGCTGGGTGTTTTGTACAAATACTGGCTGGATGACGGGAACAGGCGGCTTGGGCTCGGGTTGATGAGACGCGGTGGTGGGCATCGGGATAGACCTCAATGAATCTCTGAAGCCGCCACCTGGCCCTTCAGTATCGCCTCGGCTTCTTCTTCCCATCCTGAAAGCCAAGATTATGACACCTACAATTAGCGCTACGCCTGCGATTGAGCCGACTACAGCACCAGCGATGACGCCTCCACTAGGTCCATCACCGCCTTTAGTCCCTCCATCGGTAGGACTCTCTGCTTCTTCTGGTTCTGATGTACTTGACGGGAATGTGGCGGATGAACTAGTCTCAATCTCCGTCGACGATTCGCTATCGGCCACAGTGGTTGAGGACTCGCTCGTCGTTGTTGTGCTTTCGGTCGTGGTGTCCCCTACGATTCCAACTAGGTCAGCCCCCTGTTCAAATGTCCCAGTATATGGCAACACTCACAATCTGTGGGATCCTCTAAGAATAAGGTGCTTATACTAGTTGAAACACCGATGGAGTTATCGCAGCTTACCAGCCATCGAAGACCCTCCAAATCGTCGGGGTTGTCGTACAATCTGACGCCCACGCAATCGCCGTTACTATTCAAGGAAATCAGTTTACTTCAAGTCGGTGATGATCCCAAGGTATCGCTAGTGTATTACCATACAAGCCTAGAAGAGGTACTGAAACCATCTTCATTCCATTGGGTGAAGTAAGCCGTATTGCCGATACATGAGGTGCCGACTCGATAATAGTCTTGGCCAGTGAACCAGTCACAATGCGCGTATGTATCTGAGTCTCCAGAGAAGGTGAATGTCGTGCGGAAGGATACTGAGCTCGGGCAACTAAACGTTTCGGCTGAGAAGCTTTCAGTTACTCAATGTTATCTGGGTGTTGAGAGGGGAGAGATACTTGTTCCATCTGTGACCGTGTAGCCGATTATCGAGTCACATTGCACAGGGACGGTATGACTCTGGAGAAATAGCAAGAGAAAGACGAGAAGTTTGTTGAGTCTCTCCATGTTGAAAAGCGGTTTCTTGCAAGATTTAAGTCAACAGAAACAAGGGTCTCGGTTTTGAGAAGAGGGGGGATCTTTAAACCCAAGTACCCTTTGAAACCATCCTGCCCGTGACCCCTATCACAATTTACATGGCCCAGTGGCGTTCGATAGCTCACTTGCAATGTGCAATATTTTTCAGCTCCTCTCACCATGCTGGACAGCCATTGGTGATGAGATTCTTGGCACTGCAGGCTGTCACAGCCTGCTTTTGTCCTGCCCCTTACAAGAACCCAGTCCTCAGGGGGCAAGAAAAATTCAGACCTCGATATGGGGCGTCAAAATAAAGGTTAGAAAAAGCTAGCCTAAGCTCAGGCTATATTACCTAAATCTTTTTGTTATTTAGGACTAAGATCCTAAGTTTTCTTTCCTCCCTAGCCAGTGAGCAGCAACAAGGCTGCATGTTTCACCACGGATGAAAAGCCATCTTGGCCATTCCAATAATCAAAAGACGAGCCAAGATAGTCAAACACGGTGGAGGCCACCCTATGAATAGATTTATTTGCTCACCTTTCACACGAAACCAAGCCATCTGACCCTTTCGACAAACCAATTCACAGTTCGGTCCCGCGGGATCAGCCCTACCGACAATCCGAGCTCAACGGACTATATGGCACCGAAAGCCTCAAATTCTAGTTATTCTGAGCCCGGCATGAAGTCGCAGCCTGGAATTGATCAACGGAGTTGGGGCGTCGGCTCGCCGAAATCCTGGAGTTGTATCACTTAACTCCGCTTAAATCCATGTTGATAGCTTCTATTCTCCGAACATCTCAGATTGAATCATCGCGGTAAGCGGCATTCACTATGTCGATCTCCAAGTTTCATTCCACATTTTTCGTTAATAAATTAAATGGTTTCCCGCTTGGCAACGCTGTAAAAGTCGGGCATTTCATACCTGCATCAGCGTAGTTGCTCGCACTCCAGTTCATTATCATCATTTAACACTCATAACCATGACCTCGACAACATTCTCTCAGTTCAGTGGCGACACAGAGGGCCTCGAGGTCGCTCAAGTCTTCTCTGCACAAGTTTCTGGTAAGGTTGTGCTGGTCACGGGAGTGAACCGAGGCGGGATCGGTCACTCAACAGCCGAAGCTTTGGTAGGTGAGAAATATGGCTTCCGATTCATGAATCCGCGAAGAACTAACCAATAACACGCTGCAGGCGTCGCAGGGGCCGTCACATCTCATCATCACCGGCCGCTCTCGCACCAAGCTCCAGGAAAGCATCGACGCGATGAAGAGTCTTTACCCTCAGGTCAACTACGTCATCCTCCAGTTTGACCTCCCAAGTCAACAGTCAGTTTGCGCCGCTGCTGCAGAACTTCTCAGTCGAGATGACATTCCGAAGATCGACCTGCTGATCAACAATGCTGGGGTCGCGTTCCTCCCAGAACGCTCGCTCAGCTCAGAGAAGATCGAGATGCATTTTGCGACCAATCACATCGGCCACTTCCTTTTCACCAGCCTCATTTTGCCAAAACTTATCAAGGCCGCTGAGGGGAGTCCTAAAGGTGCAACCCGTATCATCAACGTGTCAAGTGGATCGCCAAAATGGGCGTATATGAGATGGAGTGATATCAACTTTGAGAAGAAGAATAAGGACCTGCCGGAAGAGGAGAGGCCTAATTACGACGTGCATAGAGCGTGGGGGTCTCCTGATGTTGAAGATCTGAGTTACATTCCTCTGGCGGCATATAACCAGAGCAAAGTCGCAAATGTGCTCTTCAGCATCGGCGCAAACAAGCGATGGTACGAGCGTTTCGGAATCTTGTCATTGGCAGTGTTTCCAGGATGGATTGAGACAGAACTCAGTCGACACATGCCATCTGAAGCTCGCGAGGCAATTGCGAAGGTTGGGAACCAGAGGGGTGTGAAGTACAAGACTCTTCAGGCCGGGGGGTCAACCACTGTTGTTGCGGCGCCGGATCCTAAGCTTGGACCTGGTGAGAAAAGAGAAGCAAAGGAGAACTACGGTGTATTCTTGGAAGATTGTCGGATTTGCAGCGGTGCGCATCCTAAGGCTGAATCTGATGAAGAGGCGGAAAAGCTTTGGGAGCTGTCAGAGAAACTGACCAGTGAAACTTCTTGAAGATGTTTTCGTCAATGGCCATGATCTAGCAAATTCATAACAGCATCCAAAATTCATATACTACTTGCAAGATGCACATGTTTTCGTGTTAGCTTGAAGCAGGGTGCTCGCGAAGGTTCAAACGTCTGTGAGTCGTAACTAAACATGGGGACATTGATCTCGTTAATGCAGATCAAGCTTCCGAAAGAATAATGATAACCGTCCCGATTCTGTCGCTTCCCCTTATGCCCTCTGCTTCTCCGAGAGTCGTGGTTGGACACGCACTTTGAAGTCCAGCGGCTTGACGAACCAATAGCTCTGAGTATGCCAGTTCTGGTGTTGCAACGACGAATCAAGACTGAAGTCAAAATCGCGGATAATTCGTGGAATTAGCTTTGACATCTCAAGCATTGAGACGTGTCGGCCGATACAGTTTCGTGAGCCAAGACCGAACTAAAATGGTCTTTCGTCAGTGATACGACCAAATGCTTCAGCCGTAGGAGTCTTACAGGCATATAGTAACGGTTCATCATGGAGAGCCTTTCGCTTTCAGCCGTAAGCCATCTGTCGGGGTTGAAGGAATTGGCATCTTGGCCAAAAACACGGGTATCACGGTGAGCTACCCATGTGTTGATACCGACAATAGTCTGTTTCGTGCGTCAGTAGCGAGCTCAAGCTTTCTAAGTTTCATCATAAGGGACTTACTCCTTCTGGGAAGAATCGTCCGCAGATGGTTGCACCACCCTCAGGAACAACTCTCTCAAGGGGGAGACCTGTTGCAGGATGCATTCGTAGTGCCTCCTTAATCACAGCTTGGAAATAGACCATCTGCTGACTTTCCTTAAAGGTGGGAGACTTTGACAATTCTCCTCGTGCTGTCAAGTCATCGATCTCGGCCCTCAACCTCTGCAAGCATCCCGGGTTCTTCAGTAAATAGTACAGAACAGCTGAAAGACTGATGGCAGTTGTGTCAGATCCTGCCACCATGTTTGATGTACATCCCATGAGAACATGATACTGAGTAAAGACATCCGGCGAGGCTGCATGCTTGGCCAGAAACTTGGTGAGAAAGTCTTCCATGGTAACCTCACTCTCCGTGGCGACAGGCTTGGGAGCTATCTGGGCTTGACGGATCCTCTCGTTTGTGAAGTTCAAGATGTACGCTCGCCCTGTTCCTTTTCCACCTGCAAGCCAGTTCCTGATCTTGAACAGGTACTTGTGCAGACTTGGGAAAATGCCAACCAGGGTCGCATAATCCAAGTGGTCCTCCAAAGCACCGATGACATTACCAACGTCATCTCCACTGTCTAGGAAGCCAAAGCGCTTTGCGTATGTGATCAGACCAATGACGTCGAATGCATAGCACTGGAACCAGTGTCGCATGTCAACAGGTAGATGAGTCGAGGTGCTGGACATCTCAGAGAGACGTTGGGTAAAGATATCAGCACAATCGTCGACGAAGGGTTCGTAGTGAACAAGTGAGGACATTGCGTATGTCGCTTGATACAGCTTTCGGTTCTGGTTGTGACGCTTGACTGATTGATCGCTGAAGATGGCCCATGTGCCGGGACTTGCCCAGGCCGAGTACCATGATGACTTTGGGAAGTGAGTGCCCAGACCGTAGATTGTCTTGGCTGCCTCGGGATCGTTGAAGCTATATCGGTTGGGCCCATATCGTACAATCGTTCCTGCGACAGATCATTCAGTGAATAGTGCGTAAGGCATCAGCGGGTGGACTACCGTATTTCCTATGTAGATCCAGGTTTACATCTTGGAATGAGCCTTTCCAGACTTTCCAGAAGTACCAGCCATCTGTGAATCGGGCGAGGGTAGGTCCCGGGACAGTTCGTAGTGGAGAGCGAAAAGATTGGATGATGAACCGCAAGAGCAGTGCGAGAACCACCGCCGGGATAGCAAACACGGCAATCGGGGAGGTCATCTTGGGGTGTCGCTAGTGTCAAGAGGGTAGAGGTTCGTTGAGAATGAGGTTACTCCTGGAGTCTGGACTTATCGAGGTTTTATAGCGCACGTCCGACTTGCCGATTCGTATTCCCGAAGTTTGAAGAGTGATAGTTATGTCCAATGACGTGGGGTGTATCCTGTCAGCCCAAGTCCAATTGTCAGCATCTTGTCTGTTGTCCCCCAAGGTCTCCGAACTTATCTACCCCGCTACCCCAGAGTTCTTAGGTCAATCATGGGGAAGATTTACGCCTCGGCCGAAGTTCGGGTTACGCGCAAGTGGGCGGCCCGATGAGTAGATAGGGTATGTTCAACCTGCGACGTCAATTAAGGTTGGCTGAATGTTAGACAACATCTTGTTTAAGCTATCGAGAGAAGCTCGGCCGACAAGGCCCACCAAGACAAAATTGGTGTAACCAGGATTACAGATGACACAGTGTGCATGGACGTTCGGGTTGTGGACATCAGTCCCGATGCACCGCAACAGCCATCAGCTGTAAGGGCTATCATTCAGCAAAGGAACAGTAGCAATCCACGACATAGGAGAGCCACAGGTACTATTTGTACGACAAATTCCTCACGAAGTCAAACGAGCATAAGCTTAAAGAGTCAGGGTAGCAGTAAACTTTGACTACACATCGGCTACAACATCAGGTTGTAGCGACCCAGAGCCAATGTACCTAACTAGATCAAAGTCTTTGCTTGATGTGTTTTTCTGGAATACCAATACGGTTTAGTGACAGTCTTCAGGGTCTAGCCTTGGGTACCTTAGTGATGGTCTGGACCTTGAAATAATACTGCGACCTCAAGGGCCCGGCTATTCTCATGATTGAGAACGCGCGGCTACTACCCAATGAGCCCAACAGGGACTCAAACTAATTCCTTTACTCAAATCTCATGATTTTCCATTTGATTCTCCCTTGTTCGCCTTGTTCTGCTCGGATGCCAATCGAAAGATCCCGCTGTCGCTAACTTAAGGTTGTGTTGACGCCCAGATTAGTCTATGTTGGCACTTGTTAGACGTATCACAGACACGAGAACAGGCTCCATGGATTACAGATGTCTCAGAAACCTATTCAGCCGTTGAGCCCAGTCGCGTGTATTTGAATGATGTAAGGTCGCGTGTAAACCTTTGATATCTTGCGAATACTGTTATGCTTGTTAGGGGATGTCATTAAATGCCAGGGAAATGACAGCAATGGTACTATTCCAATCAAAGGTAAAGCTTAGAAAATAATTATCGCGTGTCATACGTCTTTTTGTTGAATCGTTATAGCTAGTGTCAGGCTTCGTTTCAATAATAATCGTTATCGCGACATGAGGAGACGAGTCAAGCAAAACAGGAGTTTTCTTTCCTTCGAGCCTCAGTTATTTAAATACCCAAGAGCAGGTGAAAAGTGATGCTGCATTCATTCATTTATTTCGTCCCCTCTTTTGCATCTATTGTTTTCTCTACCTCTGGCTACTGAAGCCTTGAATAGAAGCCATTCACTAACAACATGAGGTTTACCAACCCCAAATCTCTAGCCGTCTTCACGGCACCTCCATTGTTGTCCAGATGCTTCTCTATCACCGAAACAAGCAGTGTTGATGCAGTGGCCTCGGCCATCTTCAATGGACGAGGCCTCATCATCCCGGGTGTGGGTTCGCTCGGTGAAATGAGCATGGGAACATTCACCAATGGACCGTTCGGTCTCGGGAGTGGAGGCATACTGACTAGCGGAAAGGCTACAGGAGCCTACACTTCAGGGGATCGAAACGTTGATAGCGGTGTCGGAATCGGTTACGATACTGTTTGTGCCCCAGGAACTCAGAACATCAACGTCTTACAATTTCAGCTGGCACTTGTCCCTGGATGTAACGGAGTCCGTATCGAATTCATATTTGCCACAAAAGAAGCTTCAAGGTATATACCCATCACTCTGTGAGAACGGTCACTACGGCGCCCAGATATGCCAAGCCTACCGCTGGCCATATCAAGGGTGCCAGCCCCAGCCAGCATCAACCAAGTGACGGGAAGAATACGCAACCTAGCGCTGGGCACGTACAACCCCATGTGGTGCCTTCACATTCTTCTGGGGCCATCGTTAACGGCTCCACAATGCCGGAAGCTGCCGTTGCGGAAGCTGGGCGCTACGAACGAGGCATTTTGGGCTCATTCACGATGGTCTTCATTGTCATGGGCGTTCTCTTGTAGTTACTCTGGACATGCCTTCTGATCCGGCACTTCCTTTATGATCATGGCGCCAAGAACGCGGCGGGGCCCTGCTACGACATTTGAGAGAAATGGGATGTTTCATGTACAAATTTTGTTGGCGAAGACGTTTTGCATATAGCTCAGATTTTAATGACATTTTGGGGTCGCCACCGCATATATATATTAGGCCAGGCTCTCAGTCAGTGGTGTCATGAGTCCGTGTACAGGCGATGCATTTATCCCCCATTCCCCATCAGACCATGTTTTTACAGAGCCCCCTGGCACTTCTATGATGCCTTGCTGCCACTTTGTGCTGCACTCTCTCCTGAAAGCTTGTAAGTCCTTCTTAACTTCTCTCCCATTTCCTCTCTCGTATCAGACTGTACATCCGGAAAAGCTTGTGTTCCCTTCGTCGCTCCACAACACACGGTATTGTATTGCCACCCTGATGCACCGAGTGCATCAGATTCCATGAAGTTTAGGATTCGCGACCCAAAGCATTCTCCTTTTCCTTTTCCCAATATGAGAGTCGACTGCTGAAATCTTGGAGCTGCCTTTCAAGACTTGTAAGCTTTTCTCCCTCCTCCTTCAGCTTAGTTTCCATTTCAGCCTTACACCGCTCATGTTCTTGAATCTCAGAGTATTGTCTTGTACGTTCCAAATTTGACGGCCCAGCCCCGCATTCATATATCTCTATCATTTCGAACCCGGCCGTAAAGATTTCGTCTTCAAGGGATCGTACATACTTTTCTTTCTGTTGTATCCTTTGCTTTTGGATTCCCAATTTTCTTTCGGCGTTATATACGCAAGACTTGAACTGACGAATGAACTGCTCTACTTGACGCATATCCACCCGTATTGGCTTGGGGGAAGGTACCCCGAAAAGCGTATCACTGGACCAGGAGAAGGGTTCAGGACAATTCGTGGGTGTGTTTGTTCTCACTTCAGTGAGACACGGAGGGAGATATGATTTTGTTTGCTGTTCGTACTCTAGATCATAAATTCGACGGTTTCTCGTGTCTGATAGTGTAGAGTATGCGTCGTTGAGCTTCCAGCTATTTAGTATACATGCGAGGTAAGTTGACATTCACTAACCATTTGGAAATCTGAAGTGGCTTGGTTATCCTCGTGGTTCTTATCTGGATGTGTCATCTTGACCAGTTGTCGATATGCCGTCTTGATCTCATCTTTATTTGCTGTGTGAGGCAGCTGCAATATTTTATAGTAGTCAACAAAATCCATCGTCAGGGAATGACTCGACACGCAGAAAGTGTTTAGTAGTGAGGGGAATTAGTGGGCTTTCTGGGCTTTCCTGGCTCTTAAAGAAGTCGATCGGGTTCATGCTTCTACAAGCCCTACCCTACCTGTGATAAGGTTGAGAGAAAGAGGCTTCAGCCCCAACATAAAGGTAAAGACCACAAATTCACACAAACACGAACGGAAACTTTAAACGCGTACCTCTCACTGCGGCATACCGTGTTCCTATGACCTGAGTGATCCGCCCAAAGCCTCAACTTACAGCTGGCGGTCCCATCTCTCACAAACTTCTGCTCCGCCACCGTGTTTGATGTATTGGGTCAGTTCTTATAAAGTTCACCTGGAAAGGCTTTACCCACATTATTTGTCTCTAGCCTCTTCTTTGTGCCACTGGCCGAGTGGAGGCCCGAGGCGGAAACCTATGCTCCATGTATCAATATGGTTGCCGCTGTGATGTCATACGTTCGAGGGAATCACGCGTCGATGAACGCGTGTCTGTTTGTACCAATTCTCTCTCGCGTCTTTCTGAGCTTCAGTAGGTTCGACTCGTTGTGGGGATCCTAGTGATAAAATGATTACTTATTTGTGTGATCTAAAACTGATTTAAGATATTAAACATTATAAAAGCGATCTAAACAAACACCAGGCTCGACCATTTAACGTCCTGCCGAAATGCAAGTCGCTACTGGACATGGTGCGTCCCCTGTATGTGCCAGTGTTGGCCAAATCGAGGGCCAAAGACCACGCAAAATCAGGGCAAAAAGGGGGAAGAAATAAAGTACAAAAGTAATAACCAAAGAAAGAAGAAACTTGGAATCCAAAACATTAACCCCATTTTCCAGTCATGCCATACAATTCCTCAAAGTACGCAAACCACCAGAACCGCGACAACAAAGGGTCTTTCACAGCAGAAAAGAACCCCACAGTTTAGGATGCCCCCTAGAAACCTCTTTCTTGGCTCCGTTGCTCAATAGAAACTCCTGCCACTTCCCCTCCCACCGTTCCCTATCCCTCCTTTTCTGCTTAATCTTCCAGTCATTCTTCGCCTCTTCTCGTTTCTTCTCCTCCCAGAGCCATTTCTGGTATTCCTTCTGATCCTCCACACTTTGCCACTGGATCCTCGGTTCAAACTTTGCCTGAAGCCTCGCTAGCCTCTCCTCATACTTGGCAATCAGCTTGATATCCAAAGGAATCTGGACTTCTAGAAGTTTGGTGCGTATCTGGTCAATCTGGCGCTCGCGTTGTTTCTCGTGATCGAACTGCTCATTCAATCGTCGACGTAGCGATCTGAACCAGCCAAGTTTGGCTTTCGAGCTGTAGAAGTCTATTTTCTCGAGATCGCGGGTGTTGGCGTCGAGTCGATTCCTTACATCGTGGAGAGCGCGTTCCAAGCATTCGATATCGCAGAGAAGTTTGAGCGCTTTAGCGTCGAGGTAGTAGCCTTTCTTTCTGGACCATAAGTAGGACTCAGGTCGTACCGCGGGTGGTGACACTGGTGAGTGACTGTACGACATCCGCGGTTTGGGAAAGCTAGGCCGCTAGGACCTAGGAGAACGATGTGAGTAACGGCAGCCCAAATGCTTATCCATACCGGGGAGAGTGACTTTATTTTAAGTCTATACCATTGGGAGCAGGACCAGTTTCCCCAAATGAGGATGGCGCTCCGTATTGAAGTTGAGCTTCTTTCATGTTTGGCCGAGGGCTCGCATCCACCACGTCTGTTCGTTAGCCAAGAAACGGATAAATCGCCATCACCACGGCCAAAGCCATGCGTCGTTGGGGTCATTATTTTGCAGCTTTTATTCCAGTTCCTCCGTGGGTATACAATCTCCCCAATGGTACAAGTCTAGCATACACAGCAAGTTCAAACTTTTATCTATTTAATCCAGCCCTTAGGTCCTCCCCATGTTCCCTTGACCATGTAGTTCTTGTAAACCCAGGGGAAGAAGTCCTTCTTCAAATGGTAGAACGAGCGACGGGGAACGGCTTGGTCAATGCCGAGAATCTCTCCGAAAGTCTCCTTGGGAACGCCACCGTACTTAAACTCGGCGAGCATCACCTTGCCGTATTCTGTGAGGAGAGGGCATGAGGTGTAACCATCATAGGCGGGCTCGGGCTCTTGGCCATCGATGGCGCGGAGGAGATTGCTGACGAGAACAGGCGCCTCGGAGGTTACGGCGGCGGCGGTCTTGGAGGTAGGAAGACTTGAAGCATCACCTGCAGACCAGACGTTGGCGAACTTGTTATGGCGGAGCGTGTTGTCGTTGACGTCAACGTAGCCAGCCTCGTTGGCAAGAGCGCTCTTCTTGACGAAAGCATGAGGTCCCATCTTGGGAACGACATGCAGGAAGTCAAACGGCTTGGTGACCTTGTTCTCGCCATTGGCAAAGACAGCGTTGTTGCCTTCGATAGCAACAAGATCATGCTGGAAAAGACCCTCAACCCCACGCTCTTGTCGCATCTTCTCGAGCTCGGCGCTGTACTTCGGAACACCGAACATGACCGGGAGACCGGTGGCGAAGGTGATCTTGATAGGAGAGCCGGAGGGGTTCTTGGGATCATATAGACCAGTCTGCTTCCAGTGGTCAAGGGCAAGCCACATGGACTTTTGGGGAGCACCGGCGCACTTGATGACGCCTGCAGGTTGGGTGAAGATGGCGTTACCCTTCTGGAGGCGCTGAATGTTGGGGAACACCTTGTCGCAGTAGTCGTAGCCGTAGATGGAAGAGACAGGGCCGTTGCGCTCGGCGAGAGCTTCGGGAAGGCCCTTGATGCTGTCATAGTTGATCTTGATGCCAGGCGCAACAACGAGATGCTCATAGTTGACCTTGTCGCCAGTTCCAAGAGTGATGCTGTTGTCCTCAGGAGTGAGAGCATCAACGCTGACGTTGTAGAACTTGAGCTTGGGGTCGATAAGCTCAGGCATAGACATCTTCAACTCCTCCTTGGTCTTGAGTCCAGCACCGACGAGTGTCCATCCAGGCTGGTAATGGTGCCACTGAGCAGGATCAACAACAGCGATATCGTCACCGGCGAATCGGCCGCTCCGAAGAAGTTGATGGCTGATGGCGAGACCAGCAGAGCCTCCTCCAATAACGACTACCTTGTGACTTCGGCTAGCAGCTGTCACGGCCGCAGCGGTAGCGAGACTTCGCCGAGACTGGCCAAAGGCCGCAGATCGAACTGCCAGTGTCACGCGACTTGAAAGCATTTTGAGTTTTTGTGTTTTTTCTTCAAAAGGAAGAGTGAAGTCAAATGCGAGAAAAAGCTCACGCTGAAGAGTGAACACGCCAGAAAAAAGTACAATTGGAGTGACGTACTGTACGTACCCACTAGCGCACGGCGCTTTGCTATTTTGGGGCATAAAAGCGGCGGGCTATAGTTTGTCCGGGAAGGGAACTAACCAGCCGAGGATAAGTCTCAATTGCGTGATTCAGGGATAAAGTGATTGCCGCCGATGGTCCGAAATTAGAGCCCGATGGCCCAACTGCGCTCTCTGGAACGGCGACTTCCGGTCATAAGCTGAGATAGCTGAAGAATGATAGCATGATTGGCTATCATATGGGTTTCGACTTCGATCAACATGTACCGCCAATGAATATCGAAGTGCGTCCTGCTTGGCCTAACGAGAGACCAGAACTTCATCGTGACGTGAGCTTCAGTTCAAGTGACAAAGATCGCATGAAATGATTAATATGCCAATATGTGATGTGACCTACACTCATCAGACACTAACTGATAAAAGCTACCCTTCCCGAAGGTCTCAAGTTTATTTTATACAAGTGGAAGGGTAGCATGATACAATGCAACACCTTGGTTTACCGAATTACCCTAAACTGCTATCAACCAAATACATGCCTACCATTCACAGGATCTAGCATTTCTGTTCATTGAACATGTATAATGGTATCTAAGATTTCAAGGAGCAGAGAAATATCAATATTTGACCTCGGCTACGATACATGGTAAGTTTCATACACATGTTCGGCGACCAAAATCTAGTCCCCGATGGACGGGGATCACAAAGTCAAACCCCAATTAACAAGGATAATAATGCAACACTTGGAAGGATCGGCGACTTCTTTTACTATGCCTCATCATATATTCGGAACAAATGTAACCTACATACTCATATCATCCTCGGCAATTTGCAAGTTTGCACCAACCCCAACCAGCCATCCAGCACTGGCCCCAGCACCCTCCTCTATGAGAAAGCTGGCACAGTCACCAACTGCGAAAACACCACGTGTGCTTGTCTCTTGAAACTCATTTTCTGTTAGAATTCTCCCTTCCAGTGTCATTTCCAGATCCAATTGCCCTGAAAAAGGTCCACTAACAACATTTTGAGGCTTATGCGCTACCAAGCCGTACACCGATTCTGTCCCATCGGCGAACTGGCGAGCGAGATGAGCTGACAGCACCGCTGCCTCAATTGAACTTGGAGAGTCGGATGTTATGAGCACCGCAGCGTGGGCAGTCTCCCTTTCACTAATATCGAGGCATTGTGAGACATCAAAACTGTCCAACGAGTCAGGATCCGAGGTTTCGTAGTCAAAAGAGGACTTACACATGTTTCCTTCAAGCTTCTTCATATCCCGGGATATCTGGAAGAACACCACGGCTACTCATAGCCAATATCACCTTTCTTCCCTTCCAATGTCTTCCTGTAGCGTCTTCCACTTCGAACACCATGCCTTTCTCACGGATAGATGCGGCTGTCGCGCGGCTGAACATGATGGTCTTGAACTTGGCTTTGATCTCAGCAATAGTCCCGCCCTGTATGGATTTTGAGATCGTTTGGCTTGTAGATGCATGAAGCCTGCGTCCGTGATCATCAGCGTCGAAAACGATACCACTCCTTCGCGCACTGCCAAGAGCCAAGGCCGCAGAGAGACCAGCTGTCCCTGTCCCGATGATCAGAACATCCAGGACATTGCGAAGGAAATGAGGCTCGATGCAATGTGTGCTGACCAAGTGAGGCATGTTTGGACTGAATTTTTGAGCTCAAAATGAAGTGGAAAGCGAAGAAGAGATGCAGAGACAACGCGGAAGGGCTATATGCGTCGGTACTCAAGGAGAGATAAGCGGATACTTTTGCCTTTCTGATGGACAGTTTCTGACCCGGCTATTGGGCTACAAACAGCCTATCGGGAGTTGGTGCTGGATCCTAATGGTCGGCTTTCTGACGAAGGAATCTTAGCGCTTTATGTGATGATGTGAGACTCCTTATCCATTTTGTCTATAGGCTACGGAAAATGAGGTTTAGGGAATCAGATCGTACGCTTCTAACCAACCTACGAGCTGTCCATACCCCCGATAGATAAGCCATTGACACCTAATGATGACAACTGATTCAGGCTGAGTGATGTATCTTTGTAATGCCTACTCATCCTTCTCGCTCTCAGCCTAACAGCCTTCCTGTGTGACGACTAGGTAATTAAGCTAACGTGAGATCGAGAATGAGAATGTCAGAAAACTTCCATGAAATAAAATAAAATTGCCATAGCGAGACCGATTTATTCATTTGCTTCAGAGAAGGGAAATCGTACCATTAGGTTTATCCGGACCATATAGTTCGCGACACTTCCACTTCAGAGCCTCTATTGACTCCTTAGCCTTGTGAAGTATCTTTATGCAGAATGGCTCCTCTTCCGACTGGTGGTATTGATGAGGACAATCTTGATGTGGCGGCGCCGCATGCCACTGAGCCTGCCGTTTTTCAAGATAGTTCAAAACACTCCACAAACACTCTTCTTCCCTCCCGTTTCCGTAAACCTCAGCCTTGACGGCCTTTTTAGCCAGTTCCGCCCATTCAGCAGGGCTTAGCTCTAGGTTGTAACTTGGAGCCTCTGTAGAATACTCAACACTGACTTCGCTGAACTGCAGACGTTTCAATTCACTCTTATCCGTTGATGCGTTGGCCTCTTTGTCTATGGACTCTAGAATGACCCCGTACTGCTGCCCCACTGACATGAGGAGAGTACCCAGAAGTTGAATATTCTGCATGGCCGAGAGGTGGCTTGCTGGACAGATCTGACAATGAGCTATTTGCCTAGCTGTTGAGATCGTTTTGCGAAGAAATGGAAGACCCGATGGGAAGGAGAGTCTTTCGTTCTTGCAGAGATCATCCACTGCGAGATAGAAAGTCGCCAGACAAGAACATGACCGTGATGATGTTTGCGGGATGGAGGGCGCTGCAGCTACCGAGGCAGCATTTGAAGCTGAGGAGTCGAGCGCTGGAGTAGCAGTATAGCTCGATGAGAGTTCTGGTACTGGGCATGAGCAGTCGGCGACTTTTTCCAGCTCAAGTTGAAGCCCGCTAAGGATCTCAGAGCTCAAGTCAGGCATAAAACTTGAATCTAGACAGACATTCAAGTCAACCTGACCAAAAGTGTCAATCATTGATTGAGGTGATAAGAGGGACAGGAAGGGCGTGTCGTCCTGAACAGCTGGACTAGGGAGAACTGCCGCCAAAGCTTGTCGACGTTTTGTAGGTCTGCCCATTTGCTTCTTGACCGAGTAGTGACAGTCTAGGCCTAAACTAGAGCATCTTCGGCATGAAGGTTTTCCACCATCGCATCTTGACTTCCTTTGCCCTAGACCTATTAGGCTTTGTTACCGGTACAGGATGAGAGAATATGACGTACGACAGGCTTCGCAGGCTGACCGCCGAGCGGGGCTCTGAATATTTGACTTGGTGATGGGGGTCAATGCCATCGCGGAGAGATTTGTATTGGTAAGAGTTCTGGAGAAGATTGCCTGGTAGTTCGAGGTGGAAGAAGAGTTCGAGCGTATCGTGGATTGTAATATCATCGTCGGAGACATTCCATCGTTGTAACTGGTGAGATCGTCGGGCCCAGGGAGGTGGCGAATCACGAGTCAGACAACTCGCCGACGGCCCACTTGGTGGGTGACGGCTAAAACAACTCTTGCCTGCACTTCATTATGATCTTGATGCATAGAACATGACTTGGTTGTTGCTGATGTTCTATTCTGCTACCTAGCATTCAAAAATACCAAAGTGCTCTCAGCCCTTGATATTCTCGTTCACCCACTTCCAAGTCTTGATCAGTCGCTCGCGATTTACTGGCTTAACATCCCGTATTGAAGCAGAGACTTTCTGTGTTTGAGCAACATCAAATAAAGAACTCTCCTGATCCTCACTTGCACTGCCATTTTCCTTATTTTTGGTATATGACTGCTTCCAAAGACCTAGAAGAGCCTGTGACGGATGATTGGCACTGTCGTCGCTCAGTGCCTTTTCCAAGCGCTCAAGCCACTCCGTCGATGAGACGAACTCAAACTCGGGACCGTCGCTACTGGCAGCTAACCACTCCAGCATGTCTTTCCAAATAGGCGTGGTATGTGGGTTCAAGACATGGTAGACAGGTGTCCCCGAACCTTGAGAGTTTGTGAATGCAATTTCGATGACAGCTTGAGCAGCTTGCTCGACTGGAAGCCAATTGAGCACTTCATTCGGAAGATCAGGCAGACATCCTGTGATCTTGGATGTAGAGAGCAGTAACGGATACGCCTCTGTGGTATTCCAAACTCCAGTTTCATTGCTGCAAAGTTGACCGACTCGAACGATCGAGGCCGGAGAAGATTCGTGTTTCTTGTTCGCAGCATCGCAAATCTGCTCGGCCACCCACTTGGAACGTGAGTAGCCCAGTGGAGAAGCCTCCTTAGGATCATGGGATACCTTTTCAGGAATCGGTCGAGCAGTAGAGTCACTCACAGCCGCAATGGAGCTGACAAAAACGAACTGCGCATCAGCCTCTACAGCGAGATTAATCAAGTTCTTTGTACTCAAAATCTGATCTTCGAAAGAGTTGAGCCGAAGACTGAAGTTGACCGCCCAAGCTGAGTGAATGATTTTCGTAGCACTCGTCGAAATCTCCCGAAGCTGTTCTTCAGAAAGTCCAAGATCTCTTTGTGCCAGATCACACGGAAGACAAACGACTTTATCCTGGTGTGATTCTAGAGGGGGCAGGAATCGTTGGAAGAGGGCTTCCGAAACTCGTTTCTGGGCCGCAAAGGGACCGTCGGCTCGCAGCAAACAGTAAATCCTATCAAACTTCGGGTCATCTCGAAGAAGGTGGAGGATATGTGCCCCAAGAAACCCAGTCGCACCGGTGAGTACCACGCGGGTGGGGCGATGATTTGGATTTTGAACGATTTTCATAGCCATCTGGGCCAGCCGTTTCTTTTCATCCAAGGCTTCCCGATTTTGCTGTGCTTGGGTTTTGGCACCGCTGGTTGAAGAAGATTGTCCTGGCCCAGCCATACTGCTGATATCATCTGAGGCTAGATCAAAGCTGCTGTACTTCTCTGCGAGAGCTTGCATGAGGTTCAGTTCTGAGTCATCAGGGTCAACGCTCTGCTCGTTGTCGCCTGAATTTGCTCGTTCTAAATACTCAACGAGTGAGTTGACAGTGCCTTGGTCGTAGATTACGTTCAGAGGAAGCCGGTCATCCTCAGATGATAGACAAGTCTGTTCGAGCAGCTTTCGGATTTGTATGCAAGATATAGAGTCCACGCCCTGGCGATACAAGTCTTGATCTGGTTCAACCTGTCGGCCGATAACTTTCTCGAAGCAATCTTGAACCGCCTTTTGAAGTCCCTCTTGAGGAACCTTCGTCGAAGATGACGTGTTGCTGTAAGCCCCTTCGATCTCATCCGAGTACTTCTCTTCAGCTTGTCGACGAAGAATAGTTCCCTTGCTACTTTTCTCCAGTGGCTTCTGACCCTCTTTGACAGGGATAACCACTAGCATTGTCTTGTTGATTCGAGTATGGGTTTGACTGTCCGCGTTCAACCTATCGATATGTGGCCAGACCGAATCGATCACTTCATCTACACTGATGTCGCTCAAGGAAGGGAACAAAAGTAATCCAGCGTAGTCTCTTCCACTTCCAAAGATGAGAACATCCTGCAGCAGTTTTGAAGAAGCTAGTATGCTCCCCTCGATGGGCGAGGGATCAAACTTCTTTCCGTTCGCAAGAGTGATCTGTGCATCAGCTCTGCTGTGATACCGCCACGCATTCGGGATCGATGTATGTGGTTCAAAAAGGTCAGAAGTCGCGTATGATCCATCTTTACAATTCGTCTTGATCAAGAAAGGCCAGCCAGGCTTAACAACAAGTTCCGAGAGTCCATTCTCACGGGGTTCGAATTCGATAAGCTTTGGATCATCAATTGCCCGGAGAAATTGCCAGTTCTTGTCTTTGGTGTAATCCCTATGAGAAGACATAAGAAATCCGCATTCTGCACTTCCCATCCGCGAGAGGAGATTCACGCCTTCGTCCACGAGCTTATCGCCTATGGCTGGTGGGAGAGCAGCGCCGCCGACACCAACAAGGTCCATTGTCTGAAGGACTTCGATGCCCCCATACTCTTCAGACAGCATCTGGAGCACATAGGGAACTGATGAAAAATATTTGACGGGTATTGGACTGTGCCCGCGTGCAAATTCGATGGCCCTGATGATATTGGCGCCTGTAATGGGAGCCTGTCCTTCGGGGAAGAACCATATCGAGGCACCGCTTGTCCAGGCTCTTAAGCAATCTGGAAATCCTCCGTGATAGAGGGGAGTCGTGGAAAATGTCGCAGGCTTGTTCTTCTCGGGGAATCTGTACAGAGCTCCCATCACACCGAACTGCGTTTGGGGGATTGGTTTGGGTAGTCCTGATGAAGTTCCCGAAGTGTGACATATGTACGCTGTTTCCGAAACACCGGGGGTCTGCTCCAAGCTATCTGTTGGTGAATCATCTTTATATGAAGGTATCCTGATGATCTCAAT
This sequence comes from Fusarium xylarioides, assembly GCA_013183765.1. Taxonomy (NCBI): domain Eukaryota; kingdom Fungi; phylum Ascomycota; class Sordariomycetes; order Hypocreales; family Nectriaceae; genus Fusarium; species Fusarium xylarioides. The sequence goes on from SRZU01000075.1 coordinate 82,987, forward strand.
GTCGTTGGAGAGTCCGCGCGCTCTGTACTCGTAAACGTCGTCAACGAAAACATGTCCGATGTCTAGGGTCTCGCAAAGATGCTGAACCGCTGGTGGCGCCAACTGAGGCCTGCAATATGGTCAGATTTGCGCATCCCTTGAGACCACTGACTTACGCAAGAAGCAAAACAGTGTATCCCAAGCGCATCAAACTAAGCCATGTCAACACAAACTCGGTGCTACTGGAAGATAGAAGGCCTATTTTCAAGGATTTGGGTTCCTTCGGTAAATGAGTTGAAAGTATCTGGGCAGCATGCTTTGATGTGTCTGAGAGGTGTCGAAATGTGAGGAGATGACGAAACACTACCTATGTTAGCCACGTTTTTGGCATCAAGGTTGATACTCACCTTGAGTAGACTTCAAGTGCGTAAATGTTGCAAAACCCAAAGCCGGTGCATCAGGAATCCTCTCAGCCTGATCATCTATCAATTCCACCACTGTTGTCCATGTTTTGGCCTTGCCGCCGTCCTTTCGCTTCAATCTTGCAGCTTCACCCAGCGTACAAGTAAAATAGTTCGCATCCGCCATTTCACAATACTGGAACAAGAAACACGCTTGGTGGTGGTAAAATGAATTTCTGGCGCTGTATAATTTATCACGTCTTCAAAACGTTTAACTCATGGCAACGGACTTGATTCTTGGGTTGTCCTGGCTGTCGGGCCCACGTGAGTCAACGCGTCATAGGTACTTAGCTATCTTATCTCTCCCTATCTTATCTACTGACCGTTCACTGGCGCCTCATTCCGCCAGTCGACCTGAAGCCAGCATAGAGAACGAAATCGCGTGATTAAATGCTAGTATTGATGTGACGCTGGAGTATTCACCAGAGGCCAATAGATATGCAGCAATTTTCAACTTCAAATGTGAAGTCTAGGCTATGGCCTTCAACTTTCAACACGTCGGGCTCGAGAAGGTACCGTGATCAGGACGTCAACTTCCAGCTGAGGCCAAAATCTGCTTGACTTTGTCGCGCGAAAGTTTGCTAGTTCGTCAAATTTCTAGACCCCACAAAGCACAGAGTAAGGTTTAACCTTATGCTCTGCTCTGTACCTAGATACATGATTAGGTATTATACGCCTCCAAGGCCGGCCAAGGAGTCATCATTTAGGTTCTTATGATATTAGCTTTATGCTGTAGCTATTGGTCAGTCATCATCGTATTGATGTCTAAGGTGTGGGCTAGAAGTGTTATTTGCAGTTGAGACTTGTGGCTGAGAGCTTATTCCGGCAGAGAGAACCTAGCATGATAGGTAGGTATAAAAGAATGCCGACCCCCAACCACCCACCGCCAAAATCTCGACTAACAGTCTCCACTCTTAAAAATCCATTACCAAGTTATTAACTATTCATACTTGGAACACCAGGCTCGAATACTCAAGATGGATCCCTTCGGACGCCTCCCTGTGGAGATTCGAGAAATGATCATATCGAATCTAGAATCTAAGGAAGTTTTCTGGTGCCTTCGTCAAGCATCCCCTGTTTTCTGGCGCACATCCCAGACCAGCAAGTTACTAAAAGCTTGGGACACCCTCCAAAAGGAGCTGGGCTACCACCTGTTTTCGCAAGTCTTGTTGCTTGTGAAATACCCGAAGATGGAGGAACCCATTTCACAGTATGAGCATCCTTTTATAATGCCGGATATATTCTTACAGGACCCGCTTTTCACGCCAGAGCAACATTTGATCTTCGAGATGTATGACAGGCACCAAGCAATGCTCAACTGCTTTGCATTGGGTCCTACATTGGTGCCTCTCTACAGGGATAAATACCCTGACCTCTGCCTTGGCAGGCTCAGCGATTTCCTTGCCAAATCTTTCGGAGAAAATGGGGAACGATTTCCAATTGTGATGCCTCCGATCAAGAACGACGGAATCGGACGCCGGATCATCTATTTTCTCCTTGCCATCGATCTCATCGAACAATGTCCATCAGCCTTCGTGACAAGCCCGGGAGAGCCTCCGAAACAACGATCCATAAAAGAAGAGCGTTCTTTTATGCTTGTTGATCACTGGCTGTTCATGATTCCAGGAATTGTTTCAGGCGATTATGAAAGGTTTTGGGGCCTGCCTGAACGATCTGAAATAGCAGAAGATGTTGATGATTTTTGGGAGCAGGAAGAGGAGGAGGAGGAGCAGAGAGAAGCAGAGGAGATGGTGTTTATCCAATGCTAGTTTCATTGTTGAACGCAAGTACGCCCAACAAATCTCTATTTGGGATTTCGAGACAGCATCGCTATCCTAAAAGCTTCGAAGTCGTCGAGAAGATGAGGCAATAACTATCAGTCTCTATGATAATTTGAAGCAATACTCTATAAGAAGAAAACTGTTCTTTGAGGTCATCCTTCCCATATGAAGCACAGTCCAGGGGCAGTCATGGGTGAAATGAGAAAGAGACGATCTGGTCCAAATGGGTAATTTGACGAGGAGGACTGGACGTGCTCTATGATGTTCTCGATGTAGCTTAGAAATTCTCGACGCTATTGATCCACTGACCTCATGTTACCTGCAAACAACTCGACCGGCTCACCGCAAGAAACTGCTCCGTCACCAAACAGCGGCTTTCGAGGAAAGATCATGCCTCGGAAGGTATCACCATGCTCTCCTTTCCAAAAACATGGGATTGGGTGACTCGATATCTTCCCCAGGTTATGACCTCGAGTGTGGAGGCCGATACAGTGCTCAGATATATTGATGACCCAAAACTTGAAAGGCTTGGTGATAGCCCAGAATCCGGCTTCGAGATTCTGACCGACGTCAGTCCCCAAGAATTTGGTCGTCGCTTGTCGCAGGTGTTCAACACATATCTGCTCCTAACCCAACTTATGAACCTCGCTTGGCAAGGGAATGCTGACAACAGAATGAGTATTGAGCCAAACGTGACAACGTCCGTTGAGGTTACGAATCTTGTGGAGGTCTATACTGTAGATTGGTTGTGGATTGTTGTATTCTCCATTTCATCCGCTATCCTCTTTGCCAGTGGCATTGTCAGTACCGTGTTTGCTCACCTGGCTCTGGGACCCGAGGTTCTCGGCTATGCTTCGTCTGTTGTTCGTGATTCCAAGTACATAGATCTATCGCCAGATGCTGGAAGGAAGGAGGCTATTGAAGTAACAAAGATGATGGGCAGGAAGAGAGTTAAGTACGGTTTTACAGATTCCATGTCCGAAGAGGGTCAACCTTTGGTCGGCGTTGGCTTGGAGGATCAAGTACAGAGTATTGTAAGAAGTCAGCCATTAGAGTTAGATTGAGATTGATTACACTAGTCTTAGGGACAATTAATTATGGGGTTTAAAAACACTTTAAAATAATTTCTAAATTGTGCATGGCATCATTGACTCGATTTACAAGAGGGCAAAAAAGAGGAGTATTGACAACGTCATCGACTCAACTGACGAGTTATGACTGGATCTCTACGCCCTCCGCACAAGTTACACAGCAGCAAAATACAGTCTACCCCTCTTGTCCAAAAACACCAAACTTTATCTCATCGAATAACTATTTTGTTTCTCTTTGTCATGGAGCGCTCACAATCTGATACCCTGCCTCTGGCGAATTCTGTTCGAATTGCTCAGCTTGGATTCGGCGTGTACTTATCCCCACCCGAAGTCTGCACCAAGTCATGCCTCACTGCACTCGAAGCTGGATATCGTCACATCGACACGGCGCAGTACTACGCCAATGAAACAGAGGTTGGACAGGCCGTTCAAAAGTCGAGCGTCGATCGTAAAGATGTTTTCTTGACTACCAAGATTCTCGAGGCAGCTGGTTCTGTTGACGCAACCTACGCGAAGTGCATTGAGAGTATTGAGAAACTTGATCCTGAGAGCGGCTATGTTGACCTTTTTCTCATTCATAGCCCTAATAGCGGCGCTGCGAAGAGAAAGGAGATGTGGCAGGCCCTGGAGAGACTGTATGAGGATGGCAAAGCTAAGAGTATTGGCGTGAGCAACTTTGGTATCAAGCATATTGAAGAGTTGAAGCAATTCGCCAAAGTCTGGCCTCCTCACGTCAACCAGATTGAGGTACGTCGCCAATCAACGTCTCATCATATTACTAACAGGTACATCAGCTGCATCCTTGGGCACAGCAGAGAGACGCCGTGGAATACTGCGAAAAGAACAACATCGTGGTAGAAGCCTACGCTCCTCTCGTTCGCAACCAAAAAGCCGATAACAAAACCCTCAAAAGCATCGCCTCGAAGCACAGCGTCTCGCCTAACCAAGTATTAATCCGATATTGTCTTCAGAAGAATTGGGTTCCCCTTCCAAAGAGCGATACGCCCGAGCGCATCAAAGCTAATGCCGATGTTTTTGGATTTGATCTAGATGACAAGGATATGAAGGCGCTGGATGATCTGGACGAGGGCGCTGCGGGTGCAATTGTGCAGGCGGTGGATAATTAATTATTGAATGCAGTGGAACTTGGCTTGTGATAAAATTGGTGCGCAGTTTCAGGTGTTCGGTTGCAGTGCAAGGATGTGATGAGATGGATGCTACGCTGAATCTTAGCCTGAACTTTAGATCTCGAGATCCGATTTATCTCTTGGTTTGTATATCTTAGATAAACGAGTTCTTAGCTTCTATCAAATCAATGCTTATACGCGTCATTGACTCAGATTCACTTCAGGTACAATCTCGATTATCTCATGTCTCAAACTCGGGACCAACGTCGTGGCACAAGGCCTCACCGATACTCTAGCTGTAGCACAGCATCCAGTCCGTATTTGCTTTTTCGAACAGCTCATATACTACACTGTTGCACACAGAACACAAACAAGCGTGAATAATGTAAGGGATAAAATAATACTAAATAATGACTTCACATATTTAGGTCATGACGTGCACGAATCTCACCCCAACCAACCCCTCTTTCTCCCGCCCTATTCATCCAGCCAACAGCCACTCACCCTCATCTCTTATCACGCAGTCACATTCAAAATCTGCAACACGACAAAAATGGCAGAGAACACAGCCAGGAATAATGCCTATGCAACCCTCATCACCCGCGACTCCTACCTCCCCGGCGTTATTATCCTCGCCTACACACTCCAGCGCAATGCCTCGATCTACCCTCTCGTCGTGCTCTACACGCCCAACCTCCCCAAAGATGCCAAACGAGTTCTTGAGCTTGAGGCGCCAAAATGTAACATGATCCTTCGCGAGTGCGAGCATCTTCTTCCGCCGGAGGGTGTGAAGATGACGCTTATCGCTGAGCGGTTTGCCGATACGTGGACGAAACTCCGCGTTTTTGAGTTGTTTGAGTATGATGCTGTTTGTTACCTTGACGCTGACATGGCGGTGCTGGATAACATGGATGTTGTGTTCAAGGTTGAAACGAATTTGCCTGATGATTGGATTGCGGCGAATCATGTTTGTGTTTGTAATCTTGATTCCGACTCTTGGGCGCCTGAGGATTGGAGGGCGGAGAATTGTGCTTACACGCCGCTCGAGCATCCCACAGCGCTTACGGAGCCTCTACAGCCTACTGAGACATCACCTTCGCCTCACAAGCTTCTCAATGGTGGAATGTTCATCTTTCATCCTTCTGAGGGGCTCTGGGATAGGATGTTGCACGTGTTCAACACCACGCCGCTGCTTTCATCGTTCATGTTTCCAGATCAGGACTTTTTGGCATTCTTCTTTGAGAATAAGTGGTATGCACTTGGATGGCAGTACAACGCCATCAAGACGATGCGATATTGGCATCCTAACATTTGGCGTGACGAGGAAGTCATTTGCCTGCACTACATCGTCGACAAGCCTTGGGCGAAGCGTGTTGGGCTAGATGGGGTCGCTGGGTATAAGGGCCTTGATGGGGTCACGCATTGCTGGTGGTGGCAGCTGTATCAGTACTGGGAGGATGAGAGGACTTCGGATGGTCGCGGTGGAAATGAAGCGATTGCTCTTTTGAAGAAGCTGATTGCGCCGGCGGATACGATGGAGGGAGGACTTGGGTATCTGCAGGTGGGATTACCTGTGAGAGCATGAGCAAAGGCTATTTTTCAGGCGTCCAGAGCATAAAGAGGTGAAAAGAAAGAAAGAAAAGGAAGTAGAGAAAACTGGAAGCTACACCAAATGCTCCTAGGAAGAGTCTTGCCAGCAATGACATAGGCTTCAGATACACGACACTCTTGAGAACAGCATAAGACAACAGAATGAATTTCATGATCACGAAAACCTTTCTCGAGATAAAGCCATCCACTTTCAAGAGCAAGACTACTCAACCTCCATCCAAGTGGCTTGCAGCTGCATTATCGTCTGCCAATCACTCATCTTATTCGCATCCGCCATCCCAGCGTGCATATTGTTCATCATATTCGCCGCCGTGACCCCGTGTTCAGTCTCATAGTATCCAACAGAACTATTACCATGCAGGTACCCATCCGTGGTACCACTAATAGCTGCCATGCCGTTCATACCCTGATACATCAAGCTCAGTTGTCCCTGCTGCATAGCCTGCATTTGCTTCATCATCTGCATCTGCTGGATCATCTCGATGTGAGGTACTGTCGCGTTATACACTTGCACACGCCTTGACCCGAATGCTTTGAACTGTTCCAGGGCCGTTTGTGACTCGGGTGATCCAGGGGGCCCGGCGGCACAAGCGGCGAGCCACATGTTGCGCATCCTTGGGGACCAAAGCTGACAGATCAAGGTACGTTCATCGTAAACGCCCTTGACGGGAACGGAATCTCCCAAGGGAGTATCGGCCACAAAGTTCAACCAACAGTCCTGACAGGCCAGAGCTTCTGGATGTCCCCACCATTTACTCTTCCCTCTGTTCTTGATCCCTGGACATGTCGGCACTCCAGCCCATTTCTTGGCGTAGTCAGAGTAGTGACTGAAGACACCTTTGTCAAGAGCCTCGGCGAACTTGGTGATGAACGAGGCCCATCGGGGAGCGCCTGGACAAAAGCTGCAAACGATGTCGACAGTCTGATCGCGCTGGGCAGGCTCAAAGAATTTCTCGAGGCCAGACGTCTCGACGATTCCCTTATAGCAAGCCTCGCAGACATCGAAGTCGTCACACCCTCCAGCGACCGTCCACCAATTGCCACGCACGATGCCGTGAATGGTGCATGGGACAAGACCCGAGATGGCATTGGCGGCGTTCCAGAAGACGTCAAAGTCTCGGCGGTAGATGGCTGCTTCGAGCGCGATACTCATGCTAACAGCTGTGTCAGTGAGCTTGCACTTCCATCTCTGGCCAATCGATTCGACAAATGCGTCAAAGCCTTCTGCACGGGTGTGACGTTCAAACTCGTTGCCGAAAGGCGTTATGGCGAGTTTATCTAGATAACATGCCTCGCAGATAGTCATGTCCTTGATCTTGCGACGCGGCAACATCCAATGTCCATTGTTGGACTCTTCGTCTCTGCCTTCACACAGTGGAAGTTGGACTCGCACCTTTGCGGCCTCGACAAAGCCGTTCCAGTGATTTTGTTTTGCCATCTTGGCTGCTATTTTGGCGACGTAAGGAATGCACAAATCACACATCCACTTTTCGTCTTGTCCTTGTTGGCGGTAAGGCTGGAAGCGAGACTCAAAAGGCGTGCCAGCGACATGGTCCTCGTAACAGGCATCGCACGATATGAACCCATCGATCTCGTTGTTGACCATACCCCACCACTTGACCTCGTCCGCACCAGTCGTCCAGACCCTACCCTTGCAGGGCTTGAGAGTCAGGCTCTTCTCCATCCATGCCTGTAGAGATCTGACGTCGCTGGTCTGAAGAGCCTGCGGCCAGAGCACCTCTATCGCGCGAGGAGACCAGAAGCCGCACTTAGACTCTGTGCCCTCGGGCGAATGGTACCTCTCGAAGTGACCTGCGAGATGAGTGCTCTGAACATGGTCGGCATAGCACCTCGTGCAAATGAGATACTGTGGCACAGCAATAGAACGATACCAATCAAGTGAGTAGCTTACGGTTCTATCTTCGGGACAGTATGGGAGAATGTCGCTGGACATACCCGTAGCTTGGCAGGGAGGCGGTCCCCGAGGTCCATCGTGACGTGCGGTCGGCTTATTGTTGGGTGCGGTTGGAGGATGCCCACTGTTCAGGACGTTCAGGTTGTTCATTTGGGCAGACAGAGAAGCGACAGGATCTTGTTGGTAGCCATAATCAGCGGGTTGGCTGGGTACATTATTCGCATTCACCGGTGGAAGCTGAGAGTTTGGCGTTTCGAGAACAGGCTGGTACGGCTGGAACTGCTGACCTGGTACGGTCGGCGGGCAATTTGGTGGCACCGGTCCATGATTGATCGTGCCAGCTGGGGGTGGCAGATGAGGAGACGACGTATAATGCTCAGAGGTCGGAGGGCTGGTAACTGGGACTTGAGGATGCTGCATGTATTGCGCTGGGGGAGCCTGCTGGTCGATCGGTGGACTGTACGGTTGGAACTGGTTTGATGCTAGGGCAGTGGCAGAGTGCACATCGTGCTGCGGTTGCTGAAGAGGTGGTGGAGGCGGGTAGTTGTGAGCCTGGCCTGGGGGAGCAATCGGCTGGACGTTGCCGGGGGCAACTCCAGTCTGAGGGACCTGCGCCTGGTTTGGTGTATAATAATGCCCCTGGAGTCCAGAAACGCCCTGGAAAGGCGCCTGCTCATGCTGAATTGCTGCCGCTGGACTACCAAGTTGTTGCGCTGGTGGGCTCTGGTGTTGCTGGTGAGGTGACTGTGTTGCAGGACCGCCCTGTGGGTGACTGATGGGAAGACTCTGAGCTAGCGGGACAGGTACTGTATGCGCGGCTGGTGATACCCCCGAAGCGGCCATTGGGTTGTAAGGAGCAGGTACCTGCTGTTGCGGGTACCCTTCGGGAGGGTGACTCTGATAGAGCTGCTGGGGCGGGAGGACCTGCTGCGTATTGTGCGTAGCGCTAGCTGGGGCAGCTTGATACGGCGATGCTTGAGTAGCCTGCTGCATCGCTGTTGGGTCTTGAGGATTGGTCGCACCAGCTTGCTGGTGATACTGTGGCTGTTGCTGTAGAGCAGGAGAGCCATGGTTGGGAGGACCAACTGGGGGACCAGACTGGGGAGCTGTCTGCGGCGGAAGCGGAGGCGATGACAGTGTCGGGCTGTATGAGGCATTAACGCCGCCCTGTTGTGGCCATGATGCCTGTTGTTGAAGCTGGGGAGGTGCACTCTGGTGCTGTTGATGCGGTGAGAGCGGCTGAGGAGGGTTCTGGCCATACCCAGGTGAGGCGACAGAACCCGCTCCTTGTGGAACAGATTGATGGGCGGGTGGCGCAGGCGTAGGTTGGTACGGATTCGACTGCTGATGCTGCAAAACGGCCTGAGGATACGGCGAAGCACTTGGTGGTGATTGAACCAGCGGCTGAGACACCGTGCTCTGTACACCAAGGTGAACATTCGCGTGCGGCGATGGCTGAAACTCCAGACTGGGATGCTGAGCAGCCTCCAAACGCTCTTGCCAGCTGAGGTGGGGTGGTTGACCAGGCGCACCCTGTTGCTGACCTGGAGATGTCGCTTGCGCTGCTAGATGCTGAGTCGAATGGTAGCCTGGAGCGGCGGGCGGGGCGCTCTGCTGCGGTGTCGGCGGCGCCTGATTGGCGTACCCCTGCTGGGGCTGAGTTTGACCATAGCCTTGCGGGAACGAGTTTGTCGGGCTCAAGGGCGTTTGTGTGGGATGCTGTGCTGGATTGTACGTCGGCTTTGGTGCCTCGCCAGTGTACGAAGTCCCAGAACTTGCCGGAGCACCGGAAGGTGAGGAAGCGGGGTACTTTGACTTGATGTTGCTAGCGAGATTTCCCAGAATTCCTTTTCCTGATTTGAACAAGGATTGAGCGGTTGATTGCAGCTGGGCTTGAGCAGAAGGTCGAGTCGCGAATTGAGCGGCTTGTTGCTGGTACTGCTGCTGGTGCTGTGCAGGTGTTGGTGGGGCTGCGACACCGTAGGTCGGCGTCTGGTAGCTGGGCTGCTGGCCTGGCGTCTGCTGAGGATATTGACCTTGCGGCGATTGAGTATGCTGAAACTGAGGTGATTGCGCGGGCTGGTTCACTTGGTAGTGGCCTGGCGGAGAAGGGGACTGATAGGTGTGCTGTTGTGCTTGCGCGTACTGCTGAGGCGCGCCTTGCGGTGACTGCGCATATTGTGCTGGAGGCGGCTGCGTGGTTTGATAGGCCTGCTGCGCGTGGCTTGGATGAGGCGGTTGATAATTCGGTTGCTGGCCGGGAACATATTGATGAGGCGGAGGTGAAGAGTATTGTTGAAGGTGAGGGGATTGAGAATACTGCTGCGTTGGTGCTGGGGGAGCCTGGTTAGGCACTCCAGGCGGCACCTGGTAACCGTTGTAGGGCGGACCACTCGCCATGTTGAAATCACAATCCTCAAAAGGCGCTTTAATAATTCTTATAACGCCATTCACATATACTTTTTTAAATTTTTCACGGAATTGCCAAGCTTTGCTTGTTTGATGGGACAGATCACAGTTAAATATGACTCCTCACGGGGAGAGTCCAGACCGGTCCAGGCATTCAGCTGAAGCATTAGTCTCACATTCACGAGGCACAAAATACCACCAAAGAACGCCTTGTGAGCCCAAACTCCGACGCTTAGTGGCGCTTGAGTGTTATTTTTGTAACAGCCACCTTCGCTATGGTTACTCTAAAAATGTCAGCCGCATCACGCCAAATTATGCATAACCTGTCAAATCAGGGTATTGTCAACACTTAAGTGACGCCTGAAAAGAAGGGTATCAATTGCTCTATCGTCTCATCTTCGTTCGCTGTCTGTCGGACCATGGGCCATATCTTAGTCTAAGTTATGCCTAAACTCTTCTGTGTTATGGAACAATGGAAGTTTAGACTAGGACTGCCTCGCTTGCCGTCGATGTTGCACTTGCCCTTTCGACATCGTCACTGCCTTCCTCTTTGGCGTTCGTTGTTCCAGTCACCTTTCGAGGCGATGAGACCAAGACTTCTCTTCTTCTTCAAACAACATCTCATCAACAATCAAGTACATCATCAAATCATCACACCATGTCGTATATCGTTCCATACGTCAATATCCCAGAAGCCTTGTAGGACAAGGCCTTCGAGCTTCATAAAAAAAATGAATTGTGGACGGAGGACTTATACGCCGATGGCGAGATATTCAGAGAACTCGCCCTGATGCCTTTAGATGCATTGCCACCCGCTACCTCCGTTCAAAATATCACGCCACCGTCCGATGCCACGGAGACGGACGCAGTCGAAGATGCAGCTGCTATGCCTATCACGGCGAACGACTACGACTCTTCATATATTTTCAACGAATCTGGATACCGAATTAATCACGGTTTCTCTCCTAGGACCAGGTTGGAATCACCCATGTCTCTGACTGGCCTGACACTACTCCTTGACCACAAGACTCATCCAACAGCAACTAAGCTTATCGTGTGGGTCGACGTGCGAACTTACGACAGGTGGACATATGAATGGAATGTCAAGTTTTCCGCCCAAAACCCGTTCAAAGCATTCAACCGTGACGGAGAATTCAAGTCCCCCGAAGGCCGGCGCGCCCAAGTATGTGTGCATGCGTTTTGTGCAGCAATCAACTCGATCATCGACTTCACCAACGATACCCAGAATCAGAAGCCCTCAATCTCGACTACTTACGTACGCGTCCCTCAGTTTCAGAACTCCAAGCATGCACTCCGCCGGCTTTTGTGCGATGTGCAGGAAGGGAAAACCTGTCCAGCGTCTGCAGCGCGATGGGTCCAAGACATGTATATTGAACTTTCGAAGACCTTGGTTCAGATGCGAAAGCTAAGGGCCGAAGGGGTCAATATTCTGTTGTGGCAGAAGATCATCAATAGAAACAGCAATAGATGAGTACCTTATCTTAGGACAGTAGTGGAAAGCATCGCAGGGTTGGCATCGCAGGGTTGAAGCTGGGCATTAATAGACTGGTCTCAGGACTTTTATTCACTAAGGTACCTATATAAAAAAGCTCTCGCCTCGGAAGAGAACCCCCATATAACCAAAACTGCTAAGAGCCTATATCAACTCAGTAAAAGTTCACTAAGAATCTTCTAAAACCTTCCAAGATTTTCAAAGTAAACAACATGATGGGCCTGTTTCTCAAACGAAGTGACGCACGCACGTCCAGACTCCAGCCAGCCAGGGAATAGGTCCAGCAGCGAACAAATCGCGAGAATCCAATCATTCACTCCGAAGCTGCATTCAGTCGTTAATCACAGATTACCACGTCCATGAAAATTAAATCACTGACAACAGTTTCCTATATAAAGTCCTCAGGCCCGGTCACTGGACTCAAGCATGGCACACGCTCCTCAACTGCAGTCCGAAAATGTCAGACTTCCGCACACGCATACCTTGCAGAGAGATCACATCTCTTAGTAAGCTCTACGATGTACTGACCAATGAATATGGAAACATGTACTATAAGTTGGAGACGGAAAAGAACGAGCAAGGCGAGCTCTTCTGGGTGGTTGGTGTCTCGAGCCATTTTGCGCGTGATGTGCGAGAACTTTTGATCACGAAGGGGGTTCTTCGACAGCGTGAGAGACCATGGGGATTTACGGCAACAAATGGACCGAATTTTCAAGGAGATTCATTGCCTGAAGTTGTTGATCTCACTAGGGATGATTCGGATGAGGAGACTCCCCCGGCTCACGAGACTACAAACCGGGTAGACAGACCAAGAGATCTGGCTGCAAGATTACGCCAACGTCTTAATGACATCGAAGAAACGCCAGCTGACATTACCAAGATAGTAACGAACAAGCGAGATACGCCTGGGAAATCACGACAAAGCGCTGTTACACAAGTCCCAGAACAACATCGAGCTGAACAGAGACCAATCGCAACATGCAACAGCGCGGTTGGCCAAGGAGACCGTTCGACAGGGAGGATCCCGATATGTATGCTACTCGAGGATGCTAACCCTCGAGCTTGATTTGTGTCTGGAGACTGGCCAGGTTACCTCGGACTTGCAGCAAATTTGACCATCGCAAGCGGACGAAATTTTGGTGCTTGTTTGCAAGCGCTGAGCGTTCCAGGCAGCTCATGGGGGCCTTTGTAACCGCGCATTTCTTGGGTCTGCTGCCCCTCAGTCATTACATAGGTAAATTACCGGCGAAACTTGGAACAGCCGCGTAAGATGCATGAAACTTCTGGTAAATCTCACAACACCAGATCAGAGTTGCATATGAAATGACATTTCTGTATATCTAAATGCACATGAATATGGGTATAATGATTATAAAATATAGTATTAATAAGAGGCGATTTTCATCTCTTCATCGCGTATGTATGGTTCGCCTCAACCTCTTGAACAACATCATTCCGCACATAAATCCCCGCCATATCCTGCTCCCGCGAATGAAGCGACTCAGTAGTCCGACTTGAGATGAAAGTCCGAGGTCCCTCCTTTCCGTCGATGATCTCAAACTCTCCAGGGATCCCTTGTTCTGGGTCGGCAAGCTGATGAGTTGAGCTTGTCTCGTCTTCTTCTTTGTCCTTGTTGGTACGGTTGATAGTAGTGAGACGAATGCCGTGAGGGGTGCGGCTGATAGGGTGACTGCTTCCAGCAGAACTGAGGAATCTCTTGGGAAGAATCTTGGTAAAGATTGGGCGAAGCAGAGGGAAGCAGCCGGAGACGATGGCGACGTTGATCTCGACACCTCCCCACATGTCGTTTGTGGCGACGTCGCGGGGCATTTGTCTTGATGCGGGATCATATTGGAGGGCAGTGACGATGACAAAGACGGATGCAAGACAAACACTTTCTTTGTTAGTATGATTCTGTGACACGATGGCAGAAGACTTACATGAATCCGAGGGCAAACAGGGCAGTGATGGCAATCTTTTGTCCCAGACGAAGTCGCAACTTAAACACTTCAATAACCGGCAGCGCCAAGATGACCACATCGAGAATAAAGTGAGTAAGGCAGGTGGCGAAGAAGAACTGTGAGTCGTTGATCTTGCAGACGGCGTTCTCGATTGACTTATCCCAATAGGCTTGAACTGGTATGCAGTGAAAGATGACCATGAATGTACGGAGGATGAGCCATGCGCCGCTGATGCCGAGCATAACCTGGATCGGGATCCGGATAGCTGATTGCTTGAAGATACGCCAGTAGAAGAGAAGGATAGACAGCTTTGAAAGGCCGATCGAGTACGAGTAGGTGAGGGAGATGAGGAACTGCATCAGTCGTGCATGGAGGTTGATCTCTTCATATCGTTCATCGCTGACGGAGTCGGGAATGGTTGTGCCAAGGTACCATGTCAAGGCCCCTACATCAGTCAGCCTCTACGCACATCGTGGAAGCAAAGGGTAGTCTTACAGTATATCATCACAACATTGTATCCAATACCAACAACCTACAACGTGTAAGCGACGACTCTTCAAAGGCTTCATCAGCAGAACTTACAAAGGCACCGACACACAAGTAGTCATCATACCACCAGGGAACCTTTGTCATACGCCTTGCAAAGACACGTGCAATCAGCGCCAGCAAGGCCGACACCCACGTGATGACCATGGCACTGATGATATCCGACTTGAGGCTCATAACGGGCTATGATCCTGCGGCTCCCGCAGGCTTGTCAAAACTCAAAGAACTGGACGAACTTTTGTTTTAGTTAAGTTAAGAAAAGCAACGCAAGGTGCAGGAGTACACACACACGCCAGGCACGGATGTCCGTGGGAGTGATCTGCATTTGAAGGATGTCCCTTTTCCACATGGTCCCTGGACAGTGAGCATCCTTGACGCTTATCTGGATGGGTCTAATCCGGGGAGAGAAAGGCGTTGGCTGAGGCTCTGGGGTAAAAGGAGACTGGGCTTGGCTTCCAGAACAACTGACTCGTTGGCTACACCATCTCCTTTCTCGGCGGGTATGTTAACCGGAGTGCCATTGTGTGACTGGACCAAGGCTAGCGTTGAAAGCTACAGTGGACCGGCGGAAATCGTCCGGGGGAGATGTTGGCAGGGCTGATCATCTCTGGGTCCCTGAGTGATTTTGTCTGTTTAAGGAATATTCCCCTTGACGATCATCAATGACGTGACGCTGATTGAGCTGAGCTCACTGAACAGACTGGCAAACGAATGGCTGTAACAATTAATTGTCGGATACTCGGCCCTTTGGAACATGACTGGTTGATTAAATCACTGCAGACCTTCCAGAACCAGAAAAATGGCGTCAATAGCTGTCGCATTGATCAACAGCTTCATAATGCGTCTCACTGACCTTTTCAGCAGGTGGGATAACGACGCCGTTGATTGCTCATACGAGGATTATTCTAGAAGAGGAAGCTCGCTCTGGAGAGGGAAAAATCACTCAACCCGCCCTTGGAGAACAAGATGGCCTCAGCTTTTGCCAGTGATGGACAGGGGCATCTTCTACCAACCCGGCCCGTAAGCTCGGTCCCGACTTTTCGGTTGTTCTAGCAGAAACTCTGTTAGATTTGATCCGACACGCTGAAACAGCATCTCACCTATCACCATCACTTCACCACGCCCTATCATCCATCGTGGCGCCACGTCTGCTTGTAGTGCGTCAATATTTAGCGCGCTGGGACCAGTGGCTGATCCCTGGGCTTTACCACCTACTGCTTTTGGAGTTAGGGCGTACCCCGGACAGGCATTGGGCCAACAGTCTCTGTCTTATCTTTTTTGCGATCTTGACCGTTTTCTGTTGTAATGTCATGATTTATTTCCGGCTAACGCACGCCATCGCTCTCGCTCTCTCCGCGGTATGGCACTATGAATATGCGCTGTGAACGACTATTGAGACTCTAGGTTGCATTCCAGCCCTGTAGGAATCTGGCTAATAATTGACCTTGCATGACAACGTTGCAGTCGCTTCGAGCTGAGCATGTCAAGTTTACTCCGTAGCTTGTAGCATCGTCCACTCCACTGTTCTGTATCGCCTGGAGCGCTGAAAGCTGAACCCTGCAGCATGAGATTGGGGAACCTGGATGTCGTTCCACTTCCCCTGGACCAAACAGATTCTAGACTCTCGTTTATCGTCCTGTCAAATTTGGCCAAAAGATGATCTTCCCAGTTTCTGGAATATTTATGACATGATAGTTTCTCCAATGTATTGGAAATGGTAAGGCATGCGAGGCGAGGTTACTTGCACATGATATTCCAGCGGAGCAAACCACAGATGACAGATTCCAGCGGAGTAAAACCCCAGACCCATAGAAGATAACGATGGAGACTTCCACTCGTCCGTGGTGGAGTTGCTTGGCATGTTCCACGTCTACATCCAGAAACTCGTCTCTCGAGAATGAAGTCAAGACGATGCTTGATCTACCAGTAAAACCACTCACATTCGTTACTCAGCAGATTATTTGGTGAATCAATGAACCGGTGTTACAAATGGTCAGCATCCTTTCCCTCTTCGTTCTAGAACGTCTTGTCATTAACGCTTGGACCGTGATAAGGGCGTCGATCCCTATCGCAAGCGCGTCACGAACATTGTCAATCAGACACAATCAGCATCTTTATTGAGGTCCTGTCGGCCCGAACCATATCTGATACATGGTCAATCTCATTCTCTCCATCTTATCGCCCAGTCCCCCTTTGCAAAGCTCGGTTCCACGATTTTTCCTGCCATGACTGCCTCGCAAAGACGCTTCTCGCCTTCGTCGCTGACAGTGAACCCAAAGATAACACCGCGTCGTGCAGCGCACTTTGTCATTTCTCGTTCTTTCGCGCGTTTTTGTCCCTGCCTTCGCTTTTCAAGCATCGCGTCTGTTTCGTGGATTCGTTCTGCTCGGCCTTTTTCGCCGCCGACACTGCCGTTTACTTCGGATACGAATTGAGGTGGACGGATGCGAGTGCCGCTACGGACTGACATACGGGCCAAAACGTCGCCATCGATGTGATTGTCGTCTTTGATGTTGCCTGAGAGGTCCATGTCTTCTAATGATCGCAGTTCCGATGTCACTTGCATTTGTTCCGTTTCATTCGTTTCCTCTTCGTCGCTGTGATGTTCTTCGATTTCTCCCTCCATTGACGTTCGGTTCGGTCCAAAGACGAGTTCCTCTGCTGCGCTGCAGGGCACCAAGATCCGATTGTCGCCTTTGCTGTTCTTGCCTTTCTTGTGCTTGCCTCCTTTTGCTTGCTTCTTTACCTCATCTTCCCTGCTCTCTTCGGCCGTCAACAATTTAACAAAGGCTTTCTCCAGCTCGCGGTCCAGCTTTCCAGGCTTCTGTGTGCGGCATCGGCTCGAGCAGTACTTGGCTGGCGTGTTGGTATTTGCAGTCGCGGTAGTTCGTCTCGTGCTAATTACTCTGCCGCATGAGTGACAATAGGGCGTTGCTTCACCACCAGGTAACAAGTAGAAGGGCGCTGGTGTTGCTTGTGATTTACCGGGTCGACTCCAACTGTCCATCCAACTCATCTTGACCGGCTCCGATGACCTTCGCTGTAGTTGCTGTTGCGTAGAGAAATGTCGACAATTTCGTCTCAAGGCGTGAAGAGTTGCAGTGTGTAGTCTTTGAACGTTTTTCACGCAACTCATGTCGATCCAAGATTTGCTAGGATGAAAATGCAGTCCGGGTTGAGCAATGGATATCGTGGTGATGATGTCATTGTCGTCATCGAGCGCTGCGAATGGATCCAAGTCGATCAACTCCAATTGACACTATAACACTGTGATACTGACTTCAGCCGTAGAAAGAACCAATACTAATTGCGCTAAGACATCTCATATTCTTGGAAATCTCTGTACATAAGATGACCTTGGCTCTCATCGGAGTCTAGGGTATGTCAATACTAATCTTTTGAGAGTATGTTTAAACTCAAATAATCCGTTTTATAACCAATATTTAGATATACTTAAGAACTTTATAATTTTTAGAGAAAACTGTCTTGGCCAGTGGATAATTCTATGTTTGTGTCCTGGCGGGGTTCATGCTTTGCTTTGTTAGAATTTGATCATGTTGAAGTGTCATTCGCCGCGGAACTTGAGGTCGCTGTCCACAAAACATCAGCTGATACTTTGCTCGATATTAATCATGATAAGGTGAGGAGAAATTATTCTAAAAAAATAATTATTCAAACCGTTATTTCTGATAATAACAGCTGAGCTGTTTAAATGCCCCTGAATCCAGATGTAAGAAATAATCGTCTGAAATATAAAGCCCCTAAGGTCCCTCTAATAAAGATGCAAAATCAAAGTTGAGAGGTTGGATGCAATACCTAATGCCAAGATATTCACAAAATAGCAAAATACAACGAGAAATAAGAGTGACCGACACTTTACTGAGTAACGAGAAGAGTACTCGCAACGCTTGGTACACCCGCCGAGTTGATAACAAACAACATCCAGTATCCAGGCAAAGCAATACCAGAGTCGCTTGGGACATGGAACGAATAGCTGTTCCCACTCCCAGTACTTCTCAGACTCAAAGAAATACGGCGCTGGTCAGTATTGACTGTATGCGTTGATGTACCATAACGGATCAACGAAGCCTGCTTGATGCTGGAATCTGTCGAGATTGTGATCTTGCCACCGACCTTGACACTCTTAGCAGAGACCTTAGTAATCTTGGGACGTGTCGCAAGTTTTCCATTTGAGTCGTAAAGATTGTTTGGCGTATAGATCTGGGCGTCGAAATGATTGGTGTCGCAATCACCACAGAGACCGCCACCACCGTTGAAAACCCTGCCGTCGGGAAGTAATAAGGAAATACTGTGGTAGACTCGGACAATGGAGTTTGGCTGTTGTTTGTAGAAGGTGTCATCATTGGGGACGTAGAGCTCGGGAGTAAGCTGCGGAGTTGAGTCGGCGAAAGGAATGCCACGTTGTTGGCCGCCAGTGATGAAAACGTTTCCGTCGGGGAGAATAACAGAAGTATGAAAGGTCCGAGGATAATACAGGCCATTGCTCGCGAATACTGTCTTTGGTGTGCGTCCGGGCTCGCCGATTGTGATGATGTGAGCATTGGTCGTGGCATCAGAGTCTTGGTAGCTTGGGGAACCGCCAAACGTGAGGATCTTTCCTTTGACTGCATCATACATAACAGCGTTTCCGCACATCGCATCTGGATCAGTGCCGCGGCTAGACTGACGCTTGCCAGCTGACTTTGTATTACCGTTTCCGCTGGTATAATACCAGTTCATTGCAGTGCTAGGTCCAGCTTGGAAAACGGATCCCTTCTTCCAGCCGAAGAGCCATCCGTGGTTGTCTGAGCGATAGAGGCCCTGTTGATCGGCAGTCAACATTGGCTTGACCAGAGCTCCTGGAAGTGAGGTCCATGTCTTTGAAGATGGGTCATAGACTTCACCATTCTTCTCAAATATACCTCCACTCCATGAGCCACCGATAGTAAATACGCGACCATTCGATAGAGTTGCTGATGACTGGTATCCGCGGGCAACTTTCATATCAGGGCCCGGGATCCAGCTATCACTAGACGAGTCATAAAGACTTGTTTTCTCAGCGTTATTTCCACCAGTTACAACGACCTGCCCATTTCCATCCATGGAGATACCAGGGCAAAACATATCGTGCTTGGTGACAGTCACAGTGCGTTGAGAAATCACACCCGAAGAAGGATCCCAAGTCGAGGTTAAGGTTACGCCGCCAGGGGACCCTCCAAACGCATCGTTTTTGTAGGAAGACCAAACGAGAACCTTTCCTGATGTCGGCTCAACTGCAGCAGCTACTGGAACGATAGGAAAGTCAAGGGTCGGGCCCCAGCGTCCAAGGCCAGGTTGAGGGCTGGTATAAGAAGCTGCCTTGAAGACGTTGATCTCAGCGATGCTGGTCCAAGGCTGGTCATTTGCTTCAGTGACAGCGACAAGACGGACATAACGAGCAGGACGAGTCTCAAAATTGGAGTATTTCTCAGTGTTGTCAGCGAACCACGTTCCAGTGGCGACGGCGCTGCCCCAGTTCTTCCCGTCTGTGCTTAGAAAGACATTGTGACGGCCGATCCAGCCGTGATCACTACCGTCCTGGCGAGGAAGAACAGATAAGCCGTTCACATTCTGAGAAGAGCCCATGTCGATAGTAATGGTGTGAGGAGGCTTTGGGTCATTGGTGCCTCCAGCGGCCCAATTAGTGTGCCAGAAGGTGTTGCGGTCACCATCAATAGCCTTGGAGCACTCATCTCCCTCGTGCTGGCTATCACAGGTGACTTTCCATTTGTCGCGGTTGATAGCAGTACCGAGGGGAGCTGAGGCTCTAAGACCTAAGAATTGCAAGGATCCTTCGGGAGTCTCAGACTTGGCTGCCGGTTGAGAGATGGCGACAGCACTAGCGCTCCCGAGGTAAAAAGCAAGTGTCCAAAAGGACTTCATTTTAGCGAAAGGAATAGAAACGAATGATAACTGTAAGATATGAAGAAGAATGAGAAGTGAACGAATGGAATGAACTGGAAACAGAAGAAAATTGGCAGGAGGATATCATATTATTTATTGATTACTTTTCTGGTACAAGTTTGTTCTAGCAGGACTGACATCAGACGCACAGCCTTAGATCCATCGCACCGCAGACGGTACACCTACTGTACCGTACTTTCAGCTCACATGGTTCAGTTCAGCTAGGCGGATCGAGGCGACCACCTTCAATATCGGGTCTACGAAAAGACCAATCCTCCAATTGGCCAGCAAAGTTCAAAAGCATCTAAGAAAAGAAAAGGGTCTCCTCGTATTGGCTTACATGTTACACAGCAGCAGACTGAGGCCCACCTGGGCTTGTTTTGTTTCAGGTCAGGTTAAATTCTGCACGGAGTCTGAGCGCATAGCCTTTCAACCTATTGAGTTAGTCTGTAGGCGAGTGATGAGAGAAAACAAGACTAAAACCTGACGGCAGATCGGCGGATGGGATTTTGACTTCATGATGTTTAATTAGTTCAAGCCACAACGGCCATTTCCCCTGACGTCGTGCATATCGGCGTCACGTAAGGTGAGACTCTGGGGAAATTTCTCCAACAGCCATGACATGAGACTGCGAAAACAAACAGCCGATCTTTAATCGACAGTCAAGAGCCGATCTCTCTAGTTTAGCAGGTCGCTAGCAATATTTGCATGATGTAATTGTTACTCTTAGCCGTTGGACTATCGATTGTGGCTTTCAAAAAGTTCGGTACTTTTAACACTAAGCTATGGTATCAAGCTGGAGCTCGGATGCCGTGATCTCCCAGTTAGCTTGGCAGCCGAGGTTGAGTATCATAAGAAGAAGTCAGGCGAGAGTAGTGATGATAGTCTAAAGTTAGAGACTGCACATGTGACAACCCTCTAGAGATGAAGCTAACGATAAGCGCCAGAATATTTTGAACTGCGGCATCCGCAGCCAAGGATCTTTTGTCATTCTTGTGATTGGTTCCCATTACATTGTAGGCCATTTCAATGACCTGTGAGGCTGTAACAATTTATTCAGGGTATGTAAGCCGAGCTATTTGGACAGGAAAGCTGTGTTCTAGTGCCCAACATGTGCTTGCAATTTTAGCCATGCATTTTGACGACTTGAGTCTCATGATTACTCGAAATGGAAACTCCCGATGCTCTACAGGAATAACTTGAGGCTAAATTTCGCATAAGAATGCAAATCCATTCAAGAATCGGTTTGCTGATGCAAAGTCAGCAAGAATCTTACAAGAGATTCGCTGTGCCGCTCGGCGTCAGCACTATTTTCATGCTTCAATATTATGTGAGCTTTAAAAACTGACCGCTTCCCATTCTCACAGGATCAAGGACTCTCTTCAATTTAATCTATCTGACTTTTATCTATCACTAGTTGTGGCGATGCGCTTCCTTACGGATTCTCGAGGCCTGGGTGACCCAAACTCTGAGGAGGTCCCTCTCCTTGTCATCGGGGCTGGGCTCCCTCGCGCAGCCACATCATCAATGCAAGCGGCCTTTGAGAAGCTAGGCTGCGGACCATGCATGCACATGGCAGAGATCCTGCCCCATCCTTCGCGTTTACGCCTCTTCATCTCCGCGCTGCGCGAGAAGAATCCTGAAGTTCGACAAAAGATGGTTAAGCAACTCATTCACGGCCATCGCTCCATCTGCGATCTTCCTGTCGTGTACTTCACGCCCGATATGATGGACGCATATCCAGATGCCAAGATTGTGCTCAACCAAAGACCCGATCCTGAAGTCTGGGCTAAGAGCGCTGAGGAGAGCTTCTGGTTCTTCTTCAGTCCTTGGTTCTATTGGGTTGGCCTGCTCTGGTCTTCTGATCGGATGTGGTATACACTTAATATGGAGAGCATCAAGATGTGCAAGGAGAAGTATGGCTCAGCTAATATCTTCTCGGCGGAAATGTACAACAAGTACAACGAGGATGTTTTGGCTGAAGCGAAGAAGAGGAATCGAGAGGTTCTCCAGTTCAAGGCGGAGCATGGATGGGAGCCTCTTTGCAAATTCTTGGGCAAAGACGTTCCAAGCGAACCTTTTCCTCGACTGAACGAGAAGAAGACTTTCCAGATCGTGAAATATGTATTTATCGCGAAGGGGGTTTTGTCTTGGGTTGCTCTTTTCGGCGCGACGTGGGGACTTTGGAGAGTCGCATCGTGGTACATGTAACTCTGCGCATGCATTCAGCCGCCATCATCAGATAGTATACCAAAAGTACCGAATTATCATCCTAAAAAGCAAAAAATGAATCACTTGTTATGCTAACTGGAGGGTTCGAACCTCCGCGGTTTCCCACTGCGGGTTTGGTTTCTGATAAGAACCTAAACACAGCGCCTTAACCACTCGGCCAAGTTAGCGATGATGATTCGGGTGACTTGTGACCCGCGAATCAGCACCAAGAGCTGATGCTTCACTGACGATGAGGATGTAAAACCATCTCAGGTTACTAAATGCCGGTTTGATGGCAAGAGAAATGCCGAGAAACCATATGAAGCTCATTTTCATACTTATGCGAAAGTTTCATGGAGTGCGAATGCATAAGGGAAATTTGAAGCGGGCAAACAGTTTGCCACAAATTGGCGGAGCTTCAGACGATCGGCACAATTTGGCAAACATCAAAGGGGCAATGTCGTAGCAACATCTATGGCTCGAATCTCTG
Organism: Fusarium xylarioides; assembly: GCA_013183765.1. Lineage (NCBI taxonomy): Eukaryota > Fungi > Ascomycota > Sordariomycetes > Hypocreales > Nectriaceae > Fusarium > Fusarium xylarioides. The sequence goes on from SRZU01000075.1 coordinate 106,025, forward strand.
CATCTTATCATTTACTCATAATATCTATCAATCTTGTTCATAGCGGTTCCAACAAGAATCCAAAAGTCGTCTCCTCAGTCTTAACCATGAGATCTTCACGAACAGCGGGTCCACAGGCACCCGATCCAACACCAGCAACCTTGCTATCCAACCTAATGAACAACGCGTCATCCTCTTTCAGATCAGGAGGGTGTCTCGCCTCATGAATAGTTGTATCCCTGTGATGCGACGCCAAGAAGCTGAAATTCTTTCCATCCAAACGTGTTGCACGTAGTCCAATGCTTGGCGACTTGGAGTCCCGAAGGGATACCCATCGCGTGTCTTCCCTGTTACCATTTTCTTGAGGAACGTCGTAGGGAGTCTGGAGCTCGGACACAGACTCAACGTTCCAGATTCCGACGCGCTGGGAATCCTTCTTGTCGGGATAGCTTTCTCCAGGTCCGCGGCCGAGCCACTTGACATGCTCGAGGGTTTTGCTACCATAGAGGTTAAGACCAATTCTTGGGACATGTTCAGGGAATGATCCCGTTGGCGATAGGCGTGTGACGTTGACACTAAGAGCCCCGGTGAGATACACTGTATACTCGATCTTACAGTCCCATCCCCAGAACAGAACTGGAGGAGTGATGAAGGTATGTGACTTCACAACCACCTTGTCTGAGCTGGAGGCGTCAATGGAGAAAGATCGAAGTTGAGATTGTAGTTGCTCAACACCAAATCGCTCCCAGTAGGGAACGGCTCCAGGGACGTCGTTGTCGGTCTTGGGGCGCCAGAAAGATGGGAGGATTGCGGCTTGGGTCTTAGGGTCGAAGGTGAGGAGAGTTACGTTGTTTGAGACCCAGCTCTTGAGAGCACCGTAAGCGCGGTCAAAGACAAACTCGAAGTTCTTGCCAGCGACTGAAACTGCAGCGCCCTTCTCGGTCACCGACAATTTAGAAGTGAGGGTGTTGCTGGCGGCGAGAGCAGCCTTGGCATCAGTCTGAGGAGCCTGGAGCTGCTGCTGATACCAGGCAATCTCGTGACCGGCAGGCGCCCATGTTGTGGAGTGCTTGAGGGAAAGTGTTACTGTGAGGTAGACCTCGTTGTCTTTGTTGTATCGCTTGGCATCGACTGGAAGAGATACAGAACGTGCCTCGCCAGCTGGAACCTCAGGGATGTCGAATGATCCAGAGTGAATCAATGTAGACCTGTTTCATAATTAGCTTCCTGTAGCTCACTGTCTGGGTATCAACTCACTCTTGGTCAAACTGCTCCACTTTGTAAGATGCAGTCAAGTGGTCCAGACCAGCAAAGTCATGCCAGTTCTCAATCTTCAGCTCTCCATCTTTGAACGAGAACCCAACAGGTTGAATAACCTTCTTAAATTCTGTCAAACCAGGGGTAGGCTCATGCTGACTGTTCAGAAGACCATCCATGACAAAGGTTCCATCGTTGGGAGTGTCTCCAAAGTCACCGCCGTAAGCATAATACCCTGCTCCCTCGTGGTCATCCTTCCAAAGACCGTGGTTTGCCCACTCCCAGATGAAGCCACCTTGGAGACGAGGATAGTCGCGGAAGGCTTGCTCGTAGTCTTCCAACCAGCCGGGTCCGTTACCCATAGCATGTCCATACTCGCAGAGAACGATGGGTTTCTCGTACTTGCCGTCCTTGACACCCTCTTCCTCGGCGTACTTGATCAAGCGATCAACCGTGGGATACATGTAACTATACATGTGTGTTGTTTCGGCCTCCATGTCACCCTCGTAGTGGATAAGTCTCGAAGGATCAGCTTCAGTAGCATACTTGAACATCTCTCTGTGGTTGTCACCATAGAAAGCCTCGTTACCGAAACTCCACATGATAACACTTGCGTGATTCTTGTCACGGTTCAGGACAGCCCGGATACGGTCAAGGTAGGCGTCCTTCCACTTGGGGTTGTTGGATGTGAACTCGGCAGCCTTTCCAAAAGCAAGCTTCTTTCGCTCGCCGTAGTCCATTGACTCAGGAATGTCGAGAGGTCGAGCAACAGCATCGTAGAAGCCGTGGCACTCGAGATCCGCCTCCGCCATGACCCAGAGGCCGTACTCGTCGCAGAGATCAAGGACGCGAGGATCGTGAGGCTGGTGAGCGCAACGAAGAGCGTTGATGTTGTGCTTCTTCATAATGAGAAGGTCACGCTTGGCGAATTCCAGAGGTACGGAGCGGCCGAGAAGAGGGTGATGCTCATGACGGTTGACACCTCGGAGACGAATACGTTTTCCATTGACCTTCATTAGGCCATCCTTCAGCTCGACCGTTCTGAAACCAACGCGTTGTTGAACTTTGTGAAGGGCAGTCTGCTTGTCTTGCGACTTGAGTGTTATCTCTGCTGAATACAGGTATGGTGTCTCTGCTGTCCATTTCTTTGGATCCTCAACATCGAGGCTGAAAGTAGCTTTTGACTGTCCATTGAAAGAGGTCTCAGTAGACCCAATGACAGCTCCTCCGTTCTTTGCAAGCTCAGAGACTGTGAGCTCGACAATGACGCCCTTTTGAGCAGAGACATCAACAGATGCTTCCAGCCGGGCGTTCTTGTAGTCAGCATCAAGATGTGGCGTGAGGAAGAAATCGTCGATTCTGGCCGCTGGGAAGGAAATGAGATATACATCTCGGAAGATGCCTAAGTCGATTAGTTATCGGTTAATCTAGCGGTTTGATCATTACTAACCTGACAGCCACCATTGATCCTGATCTTCGATGTACGTCGCATCAGACCACTGATAAACCCTCACAAAGAGCTCATTCGGGCCTTCACGGTTGACAAACGATGAGATGTCAAATTCAGAAGGATTTCTTGAACCTTGAGCGTATCCGATCAGGGTGCCGTTGACCAAAATATGATAAGCGCTATCTACGCCATCGAAGCGCAATCTCAGCTGAGAATCCGCAGCCCAACCCGTCGGGACATGAAATTCTCGACGATAGGTTCCCGTAGGGTTCTCGGTAGGAACATATGGCGGGCAGACAGGAATCGGGTACTGAACGTTGGTGTACCAGGGCTTTCCGTGGCCTTGAAGCTGCCAATGACCAGGGACCTGGATCTGACCATAAGCGACATCTTTTGCGCCTGGTTCAGCTGCTTCCAGAACTGTGCCAGCGAGAGAAAAGTCCCATGTTCCGTTCAGTGAGATTGAAGTATCAGGAATATGATACGAACGGGTGGGGAGGGTGTTTCTCCTAAAGACAGCTTCGTTGATGTAATCCGGGCGGGAAGGGTCTTCTTGGAGAGAAATGCCCTTTGGCTCGCGCCGAATGCTGTCTCCCATTTTGACGATGAAAGAAGAATGATTGAAATGAATTGAAAGACTAGGTCTCAGGAAATATTGGACTTTTATCTTGTAATTCTTTATCCGCGATAGCACAGCCCCCGCATCGTGATACAACTTGGTCCTTACTCAACACGTGCTTCGGATTGACTCTCGGGGAAGAGAGGACTCCACTAGAATCCATGATAGGTGCGGGTACATGGCTGGATTGGTGTTGATCTTGTCTTGTTTGGTGGAACAGCCTGAATGCACCAGAGCGCATTGGGATTAGAGCGTCGTAACCCGGGGATGTCGGAGCCGGGGCGGGGCAAGACTGGAAGACCTACCCGACAGCGGAACAGATTTGAGAAAGTGTTACGAGCCACCTGCGTCTGATCTCACGGGAGCAGTCGTGGAATGAAAGGATACTTACAGTAGGTGGTAGTTGGGATACGCGGAAATGATATGTATTCGAGTAGCAGACAAGAGTAATGAATTCTGCCTCAAGTCTGGCATGGGATTGGTAGGAGGCGGATCATGATGGTTACCATGTTCATCGAAACATGGCAACATGTTAGCAAATTATATGCATGACGAGACAGACCTTTGAGTGACAAGGTGCATTATTTTCTAAAACCATGTTATTCCATTGGTTACGCCACTAAGCCTCTCTACTTCTCTCGGCATGGTCGAGGGGCCTCTAGACTCACAAACTAGAAGACATGTTTGCGTATCGAAGTCTATTATTAGGAAGCCAGGCAAACTTCTAGCCACCCTAGTCACCATCTAGAAATACGTTCCACTATTAGGGCTGAAGTTTCCCCTTGGCGTTGGTGTCAGATGGATGTCAAGCCAGCCCCCCATCGAAGTGTATCGATAAATATTCCCCAAACACAACACCTGTTTCTTGATCTACAATACTGCTTTACCAGAGGCATGGTAGAATCTAAAAATATTCCCTTGCCATATTATCTATATCAGGCATAACAGAACTCAACGAAGGCCCCCATGGCTGTCAAACAATTGGCATGATTTCGTGAGGACCAGGTGCCGAAGATCAGCAACAACTAAGCAGCTACTACGTGATTGGCCATGTTATAGAATTTAGAGGAATGATTGTTTGACTTCAGCCAATACGTACCTTTGTAAGTCAGTGTCCATGTCAAATATAAAGGTATTTGCACTTAAGCCGTTACCTTTCTAATTATATCAATAAGAAAACAGCGATCGCTTGCGATAAGATAAGGTCGATATGTGATTATGTGGCCGCGTTTCACATTAGAGTTGCCGAACTTCCGAGATGGAGAGATACTGCACTATCGACCAATGGACTGTTTCTCTTCGACCATGTTGGTTGCGAATATTCATGAACCTCGTAAGTGACAACGCGTTTCCTACCAACAAGGTCTCCACTGCCGGATATCCGGCACATATCGCCTGACATAGCCCCGTTTGCACATGTCATATCACCAGTACATTTCGCCCATTTCTTCTACCTTCACCAACAAACACCGCTAATCCAGCCACAAAACCCTTGGAATACCACCCGACATATTGTGATGTCACCAAGCATTTCCTTCGACTCCGGCACTATCGATAGGTTCAACCGGGCAGCTGCCGGGTATATCGTGCCTCTCCTTCTCATAGTCACGAATCTAATTACATACATCAACAAAGATGCATCCAAAGCTTATGATCTTGCTTTTCTTAACGTCTTTGCCAACCTCTATTTGCTTGGAGCATACCTTAGAGGCGACAGGTTCGGCTAATGGCCCCCGACCAAGTGCGGTGAACCAGGAGATGTATCTTGAGTTGCTTCAGGCACTGGAAAAGCTTCAGCACGGAGAGCCGGAAAATAAAGTGCCCGAGAAACAGAGATCTGTTAGTAACACAATATTCCTATCTATCAACAAAGTCATGACTAGTTTTTAGATATATGAACGTGCATGGGATGCTATTGCGCCATCGCATGAGTTTAAAGAGGGATTAAGAGTAAGATGAGCGGCCTTTTGAGCGCGAAAGAAAAGTTCTAACATAGGTGTTAAAGGTAATATGGCTTCGCTGGAGTAAGTTCGAGCAGACTATCCGTGACTTGAATATGGACGTGAATTGAGTATTTAGCTTTCGAAATCAAGCATGCCGTCGGTCTGGCAGAATGCGGACACTTCAGTGGGTACGCTGGCCCTAATAAAGAGATCTACTATCAGTATGAGGTTTGTCCATTTTTATCCAACTTCATGTCCAAAAGCTAAAAGAGAGCAGACTGATGATGGGCACTGCGATACTGTCATCGAACAAATCGAGGTGGAACGGGCAGTCGAACGCCAAATCAAGAAAGAGGGAGCAGTTCTTCAAACCACTGAATGCCTGGATCTGACTGAGACTTGGGTTTGGAACGGCCATCTGCTCATTGGACCTACCAAGGGCTTTGACTACGAGATAGAATGCGGGCCAAAGCTTATTGTTACTCCAGTGGCTATGATGTGGGATTTGGAAAGTTTAGAGAAGGCGGAAGAAGAGAAAGACACAGAAAAACAAGCTGACCGCGAGCTGTAGAGAACTGAGTCTGTTGAGGATGGGGAGGCACGAAATGGTGGGCTTTCGATGGGCCATCAATAGTCAAAGGATTAAAGGCCAGGGAAGGAAGTATGAGAGAAGTCAATGTCATAAATAATTCTATCTAAAAAATGAAAATCGAAGCAAACAAAACCCTTGCCGGGCATGCTGGTAGTTGTACTCATGGTACTTCTTCCGTCGCCAAAGCATGAAGTCGTTTCCTCTCCAGACAATTGTATGAATTTGGAACCAATGGCACTGTAGTCTAAAATGCTCAGGAGACCTGCCTCGGGATAATGAGCTTATTTAGTTTACGGTTATATTTAGACAAAGTGGCTCGTCGCCGAGTGAACATGCTTATTCTGATCCACTCAGGGTTTCTCTTTTGTCGTAGTCATAGTTGCTGGTGACGCGAACTGCTGCTTTTCTAATGGTTCCGTGTAAGCACTTCACTGACCTGAACATGACTGACCTTGGGTCCAGGGAAACGGTCTTGGGATCTAGAACGCAACTCGCAGACGGCTGTAATGTCCTTGGCTCCTTGAACTGCTGAAATCTAATTTTGACAATGCAACCAACACAGAGAGAAGTCTGATCCATCATGCAATGTGCCAACCATCATCTGCTTTCACGTGTATCAGCTTATGCAAGAGCAAGGAGCCTTTGGGATTCCTCAGGACCAGACCGGTCGACTCATCAGGCTAGCAAGAAGAGGCGATATGGAATGCAACTTCTTCTGGATTTTCGACAGATATGATCATCGATGTCATTGTCCAGGCGGCAATTCGGCACAATTCGAAGATCAACATCGTTCAAAGGCGCAGAAGACGAAGGATTGTGCTTGCTGCCAACATATCTTGACTTTCGGCGAAGACACCTACATGAGAACTACAAGGGGAGAATCCTTCGACTGATGCTTGTCGGGATATAGAAAACACCGAGCATCCATTTGGCAGGGTTCTATAAGTAACTCGATAGAAAGTTTTGACAATGGGTGTTTCTAAGAATATACAGTAAAAGAGGAATTCACAAGAGCTCTGATAGTTATAGGAATGAGTGTCAGTACCAGATAGAGTCTACTTGAGGTCAGTGACTAACCCCAAACGACTCTGCTATCTGTCACTGCAGTCTGAGTGAAATGTAAGGCCCTGGCGCTTATTGTGCGGGAGATGCCGTTCTCCCGGGGCACATGGATTCCTGTCATATATAGAGCCGCCCGAGGCTACAGTGGAAGTGTGTTGGTCCTGCGTTTGCAAAGTCCTCGTAAGTTTCTGTGCCGCTTGTAGAACCAACAACATTTCACACGGGTCGGATAAGCGGCATGCTCAATTTCATGCGGAAGATAACCCCATTCTCCAAATCTTCTGACATCCAACATTTGCTCTCACCACATCACCAAATCCTTCGGAATTCTCTTCAAGACCTATAAAAGAGTGACTGACTTCCAAGGCCGCACGTTAAAACCATAGCAATGACTCCAGCACCTCAACTCGAACCTCATTTCCTCGACCGAATTGTGCAAACATCAGCCGGATACATTCTCCCCACTGTCCTTCTCGCAGCGAATCTCGTTGCCTATCTCAGTCAAGATGAAACCCGCCCTTATGAGCTTCTTCGTCTTAATGTCCTTACCTTTGTCTATCTACTCTATGCCTACCACAGAGGTGACCGAGGCCATTAACGAGACCGAGGCTGTTGACGAGGCTGTCAAGCTGCCGGATTCTCTGGCTCTGTACCACCTTGAGGATTTTGAATCCGAAGATACTACCCTCGAGAAGCGCAGGCACGTTACGGTAAGTTCTTCCCATGGCATATTACCCGCAGTACTGATCACTCAAAAGGTTTGCGAAAGAATCATCACTATCACCTCTTATTGTGTTATCATCGGGGGTGCTATCAAGGTAAGACATCCTTTGGTCAAAATGGCAGGTCTCTAACAGCGACTTTTCAGGACGGAATCCTCCAGATCAGTAAGTGACATATAATTAGGTAGGTCTTGAGCTAACACGGCGTTCAGGCGCTGCCATTAAGCATGCATCAAACGTCAAGACCTGTTCTACTTTTACTGGACATGCTGGCCCGAACGGCAACGTCTTCTACCGCTATCGTGTATGTGAACCTCTCTTTCTTCATCGTAGCAGGCGATGCTGACAATGAATACTGTAGTCTACCGGTAGACACTGTGATACTACTGCTGAGCAGGAAACCATCGCAGGCGCAATCGAGCATCACATCAATAACCATGGACACAAGATCTGCGGTACTCAGTGTTTGGAGCTAACCCATGGCGGAACTTGGCACGGATACCTCCTCATTGGACCGGCGAGCAACTTTGACCATAAGGCTTACTGTGGGCCGAAAGTCAGCTTCAAGCATTGCGACTCGGGAGGCAAGGGTGACATGAATTAGCCTGATCAAGATCCCGGGTGGACATGCTGAAATACCAAGCATAGAGCGTCTACCCGATCCCCCCTTCCAAGATCTGTTTGGTCTAGAAGAATGGGGAATTTGATCGATACACCACATATGGGGAGAAATATTTTCGTTCACGTCTGTGACATACGGATAGCAGAGTCAAATTTACATCGTAAGCTCCACGTAGAGCGTTACCCTAACTACTTGTGCACTTGCTGTGTGCAGAATCCCAATATATTTCGTAATACTTTTAAAGTTCAGTCAATAGCAGTCCCTTATGTAACTGTCCGCTTGTTGTATGAGCCACATGCTTCGATCAACACTCGGCGAGTCTCCACCAAATGAGACCTCACGCCAGTTTCGGAACAGCTTCTCGAGGTGACTTCCCACAAGCGTCGCTCGTGAACCAATGAACTCTTTAAGAGCAGGCACGTGCGACGCCGCAAGGATTATGAGCATGGCCCCTGACATACTATTCCTTGTGAGCATGGTGTGAGTCGGAAGCGGCTATCAACTTACGACAAAGAGCATATCCATGTATCGATCAGAACTGTCTGCGGGAACCCTCTCAAGTCTAACGCATGTAGCAAACATGCATCGAGACACAACTTGCAGTTCTGCATAGCATCTGGTATTGAAGGCACCCGCGTCTCAGCGTAACTAGTACTTAGCATCCACATCAGGTAGGGTCGGTAGATCACCCCCTTGCAGGTGAGATATCGCTGTCGAAGAAAGCCGCCAGCTGCTGTTGCTGCCTCCTCTGTATCAATGCTGAAGGAGAACGAGGCTGGCAAAACTTCGCGCCAGTCATCCAGTTGCCGCTGGAGTTCCGCGACGATGCGTGGAAAGCGAGTGTGATCGAAAGCGGCGCCGGTATCTTTTGCGTAGAGTAGTTGATGGACTCTGTTGAGAAGACGTCGCATACTGATACAGGCCAAGAAGTATAGGGACGATTCTTCTTCTACAATCTCGGATGGGTGCGTGTGGTATGTGCTTGGTAGAGGGATGGAAGACTCGACGCGAGCGATTCCTGAAGGGGGACATGCTGAGAGCTCAGCCATGTAGTCACTGAGGCAGGTATCAGTACCTTATCTTGACTTGATTACGTATGAAACGTTGGCTTACCTTTCTAGGATGTAGCATGACCAGAATATCCTTCTGATGCGTTCTTCTGCCTCATCGTCGTGAGTGTTCGGTGGGTAGGATAGAAGCAACATGCATCTCGTTGCTGTAGCACTGAGATACTCCCAAGCTTGAAGTGGCCGGACTAGAGAGGCGAAGTAAAGGCTGACAAGTCAGTAAGGATTAATTTCGGAACGACATGGTGTTCTTACGCTGTAAAGAAGAGGCATTGGGTGCTTTGAGAGTCAACTTGTAGATGTGCGACGTGAAGCTTCTTGAGAGCTAGTTGGAAGTAGATGTCACCCAGCTTCCGCTTCCGAAGTCTTCTGTCTTTCTCTGCTGCATCAGGTTCAGCTGTAAAACGAAGGTCTTCAGCCGCCTGACTTGCACATCCTAAAGCCAAGGTGAGTAAACAAAGGCAAGAATGTACGGTATCTTCTGAAGGCATTCCGGTTTGAAGTGTCGCTCGTATGTTGCCGAGTTGCTCTTGTGACATGGAAGGATACCAGAAGTTGACATTTCTTTCAAATGCTTCCAGCATCGAGGTTATGTCTTCCGCGTCGACGTATGGGTACATGGGATTCGATGCAACTGTTAGCGGTGGTCGTGCCTGTTCAAGATAGAAGATCGAGTCTCCATCATGTCGGAGCAGCGGAAAGACATCAAAGTGAGGCCATTGGAGTATCGACTCAGTTGTCGAGGTGTGCATAGAGTCCAAGACAGCATTCTCGAGGTTGTTCACATTCTCACGTTGGTCTTGACTGGTCGGTGTTTGGATCGCATGGCTCTGCCGACGAAGATTTAGATCTGGCGAGGAACCCGAGAATGAGTTGGTGCGATTTGTTTGAGGTGAGTTTGCAAGTTGAACACCGTTCGGCTACAATGGTCAAGGCTGGACAATTGATCTAGAAGAGATGCTTATTGCTTACGATGGCAGATCTTAACTCGTGTAGGGTCTTCTCGACCCGCAGAACACTTTCTAGGATGAGATCGTTCTTGCTCCTCCTACAGTAGCGTTACATTGCTGAACCGGAGCAGTAGATCGAAGAGTGAGGCTTACGAGTTGGCTTCAGATCCATAGGTGCAATCATGGCCGATCGACGCACATGTCGCGCAAGGATTGTTTCCATCGCATCTATCGCTATCAGCCAAGCTGTCAAGTTCCTGGTAGATCACCCAACCTTGTCTTGCGGGTACGACAAGCATCACACTAATGTCGGTCAGCACAAGCCACATGAGACAGACATGATTTGCAAACTCACTGCATGCGACGTCCTCAACCTCTTCCTCGCAGGCCATTCATCATTTGCTTGATCCATTGCGCTGGGAAACTGAACAGCAATTCGCTCCGGTACGGGCCGAGGTGAACGTGGGGAAAAGAGGAGATAATGAAGGACGAGTTTGTGAATCATCTGATGGATCACGGGGATGCTCGGTCCGAAGTCAATTGAAGCTTGTGATTGGCGCGGGAATTCATTCGGGGAATGCATGAGTTAGTTACCCCAGCTTTTGTGACCTTGTCCGATTGGACACTTCCTTGGTCTGCGAGCGAGGTTGGTGCAAAAGCTTGATGGGCATGAGACCTTGGAAATACTGGGGTCCAAATCAAGGTCATGAGGTGCCATTGCTCGCTGCGACGTGGTATGCAGATCGGGAAGTGAGGCCGAGGCTTTGGCGATCGGCAGACAAGTTTAATGGGGGCTCAATTAACATACGATACGAAATTGTCGCGAACCAATTGAGGGCTGAAACAATAAAGTCGGGACATCTTTCTGGTTGTTCACTGCTTTGGGACTGATCATAGGTAAAGTATCACGTTGGAAAGAGAATGTTTGTAGAGTAATAGTGCATTGTGCATCATATTGATTGCGATGGAGTTATCTTTAGTAATGCTACCTAAAACATGACGAGGCAATTGAGATTGAACAGATCAGACCTCTCCCGCAAGCTTTGCATCTCCCGTCACATTCAGAGTGTTCATAACAGTCTGCGCATCCCTCTTCTGAAGACTCTTCTTGACAGGGTTGGGTGCCTCAAACACCTCGGACAATTCCTCAAGAGTACGATCCTTGGTCTCAGGGAAGAAGAAATAAATGAAGACAGCCTCAAACAAGTCCCAGAAGACAAATACAAGGTAGAAGTAGTATCCGATGTCCTGGAAAGCGGGACCACTGCTGTACTGGATAATGGTCGACGCGATTGAACTAGCAAGGTTACCGACGGCAGTACCCTTGGCTCGAATGTCGGTGGACAAGCATTCAGCGATGTACGCTGATTGAAGAGGAGTCCAACCGAAAGAGAAGACGATACCGAAGATGAAGATCATGGCGACAGTGGCGTTGGCAGCGGATGCGTTGTCGGGTTGGTCGAGGGAGAGTTTGCTGGTGCCGGTGATGACGGCGAAACAGCAAGAGCAGAAGATGATTGAGTAGATCAGAAGAGGGCGACGACCAACGACGTCAGTGAGGCGAGCTCCGAGAATGGCACCGAAGAAGCAGAGCACAGGGTTGATGCCGTTCAGAGCCAAGACCTTCTTTTCGTCGGTGATACCAGCCTGGTTCAGCATAACGGGGAGATAGTAAGAGCTAGACATGGTTAGAGAAAGGCAGAGGCTGGAGAAGAACTCGGGACATACCTCAAACTGTTTCCGCTGACTTGTCCAAAGACAGCCATACCCAAGACACCGATAAGTCGGCGTCGCGCACTATGGGTGTTCCAGAGTCCACGGTAGTCCCACCAGGACTTATCAGTAGCATCAGCAGCGATCTGGTTCGTCATTTCCTTGATCTGCAGCACAACCATGGGATGATTCTCGTCACCCTCACCGTGGTATGTGGCAAGAACCTTGACAGCGTCCTCAACTCTATCCTGAGCGATGAGCCATCGTGGAGACTCAGGCAGCCACAGAACACCAAGAGCAACGATACCAGAGGTGATCATCTGGCACCAGATTGGAAGTCTCCAGGCAATGTCGCCATCGACGTAACTGGAGCCGTAGACGACCCAACTAGCGATGATGCTGCCAATGTACCAGGTACAGTTGTACAGACCAGTAATGGTGCCTCGCCAGTTGGGATGCGCCATCTCGCTAACGTAGCAAGGGGCAGAGACACAGCAGAAGCTGACGCCGAAGCCGAGGATGAAGCGACCGCCGAGGAACTGACCTCGTCCGGTGGATGTAGCTTGGACGCATGTTCCGATGATGACTACGATGGCGCCGGTGAACATGCCCCATCGTCGGCCGAAGAAATCGTTTACGGGGGCGGTGAAGAATACGGCAGCGATGGAACCGATGTTGTACATGGCAAAGACGATACCGGTCGAAGAACCCTCGGAAGACCTGCGATTGTCAGTTCAAGTCCTTTTTCTGAGTGGTTTCACATACATATTGAAGTAGCGTTGGTATGCCTTCATGCCGTTGATACCACCGAGAAGACTGCCATCATATCCGTTCTTCTCACGTTAGCAACCCGCTCACTGTCCTCTCGTGGAAAACTTACCAAGCAGCCGCAGAGGTATGCGCAAGCCAGGATGAAGTACAACCTGAACATACGAGGCGTCCATGGCGACAACTTCTGATTCTGAACATCATGCGCAAGCTGCACCGCGACATGAGCATCATGAACTTCATCACCATGGTCAACAGCGACCTTCTCATCAGCTTTGTAGTCCATATTTGTCAAAGTATCAATCAGTGGAGACTTGAAGCCAAGAATGAAGAGACTGTCGATCAAAGGGCCAAGCTCAATGGGTCTTTATATAAGTCAAGTTGCATGCATATTCGACCGGACTTTGGACCCCAGATGGCATGCAGCGCCCGTCCGACGTCGTCCCCGGATTTTGCAGGGCTCCCCTCATTCTGTGTGTGTTGGGATTAGTTGGAGGGGGCGAGATGGTGTTCTGACTTTTTGTCGGGGCGAGGATTGGGTTAGACTGTTATCCACTCCGGCTCCGGCTGCCCCGAGAGAAACCTGGGGTAGGTTTTGGTGGTACCGATTGGTTCGGGTACAGCATCTTGGAGACGAACCAGTTATGTCAAGTCAGTCATGGTGTGTTTTTGTTTGTGGCATGAGTTGAACTTAGGCGGAATGGCTTCGGAACTCGTTGGTCAGCCCATGGTCGCGGGTTCACGAGTAGTCTGAGAAATGGCGACATTGGGATGGTCTCATGAGACCGGCTCCTTGCCCGTCTGCCACGTAACACGTTTTCAGCATGGCAATATGAGTCAATTGACTTGAAACCTTGAACCGAATACACAGCAAAAGTAGTCTGACACGTCAAATGGAAAAGGCATTGGTTATGGTATAGTCGACACTGTACGAGGTCAAGGCTAATCTTCTTCTACCAAGCTGCCTCCTGCTCCGGCTTCTGGCCATAAACCACATAGCTTCTGCTGTTAGTGCAAGAACGATGTGTTGGCGCGGGTGACTCACATCTTCCAGTACCCATGCACCTTCGGATTTCTCAATTCATTCCTCACATCCGCACAAAGAGATAACACTTGATCCTTTGACCAACCAAGTACCCTAGTAAATAAAGCCAAACTCACACCCTCAAGCCCTGACTCAAAGTTGATGAGGTTCCATTTCCCAAGTTCTTTGAGTTTCGGGTCTTGGGGCCAGCTGTTAGTAGGCCATATGTAGATAGTCTCCACGACATTATGAAAGCCGGCCTTCTCGACGATGTCTTTGTACTTGTCAGAGTCACCGAGCGGCCGACCAAGTTTACGAGATCCTTCGATAAGACATTCTTGCCATTTCATGAGTGGGGACGTTTCGGGGTTGAGAGTTCCGTCGTCACAAAAGACGGGGAGTTGGATATCCTGGATCTCGTACCAGCCGCCGGGGCTTAGACCACTACGGTGCGTTACTAGAATGTCCATATAGTAAGATATTCTCTCACTAGGCTTACTCGAATGCTTTTTTTGCTATCGCTTCTGGGTCGGAGAAGCTTCCTGTCATCATGCGAGAGAAAATAAAGTCAAATGGTGTCGTCCATGTCCACTCTTTCTCAAGGTCGTCGATCTCAAAACTACAATTTGGAGGTACGCTGTATAGAAGGTTAGATAGGTACTGTGAAGATTAGAGACAGGTGGGGACCAACAATGGAGGTTGTATAGGGCTCAGATCAACGCCGATCACCTGTTCAGACATTAGGCTAGTCAGTTGAGGGTTGTAAGTGGCATACTTCGGCAGCCGGGTGTTCCTCAGCTAGGATCTAGTTAGCCAGGTCCCATCAAAAAGTCTTGATCACAAACACACCAAATTCCAATGCCCAAATCCCTGTTCCGGTACCCATATCTAAAACTCGTTTGGCGGTATCGGCTCCCGGATTCAATGCCCTCTTGCCGTCAAGCGTGATGACATACATGCCGTCTTGCAGGTCTACTTACTATCAGCACTAGAAGCCATGGCTGGAAGTTCTTTCTTACCGAGTCTGTCGTTTTCGATCTCCAGCGCGGTTAGACCAAGCACTCAGTTTGTTTCATGATGAGCTCACATCGTCATTTGGGTAGGCATACTCTATTTCCATCAGCCAGAGTCAATTTGAACAGAGGATCATTCTCACTCCCTTCACTTAACCTATGGTAAGTGCGGCCATTTTCTTGTGCGAAATGGAGCAGGCTAGATCGAAGTGATAAATTTAACGAGTCGTCGAGTGGCTTTTTCTGTGAGCATGGACCTTGGTGGGGTCAGAAAGGACCTACTATTTCGATAGCAGAGTCGTAATCCAGATCAACGGCCTGCCACTGAATTAGCGGGTGCCTAAGCAAGTGGTATCCCTTATTACAATTTGTTCTGACATGCTAGGCAGCTGTGACAAGGGGCGCGATGTTTTTAAAAATTTTGGGCGTTAATAAGGCGGGGAACAATGAGTTGATAATAAAAGCAAATAAAGTTTCCAAGCACATGATTTGCTGCAAGGGCGCGTCGCGCTACCCTGAAGCAGATCTGTTCTTATCATATCTTGAGCCATTTCTCTGCGTATTCAGTCTCAACTCACCATATGTATAAAGAAAGTCCAATATCATAAAATTTAGTTTTCTTTCTATTCGAATTCGGTTTTCTTATATATAAACATGAGCATGAATAGCTGTAGTACTCCGTAGATCTCGGTTAACAATGAGTGCGAAAAGCGGAAATGCACCGCCGTGGGGCCGTACCCAATACATCTACTATACGACCATCAAGGTAACACCGCCACATAGGCAAACACCGAAACACATGCCGTATTAGAGACTATTTCAATACATAAAAAGAACATCTTCATATCTGGAAAGCCATTACTGCAAGTCGGCAAGGCATGACAAAAGACACCATTCCGTTATCGGTATGTGGCTGTCTTAGCTTCAGATCATACCCAAATCAGCCTAGCCGGTATTTTTTATTTCAGCTGAACTCTCAGAAAACCCCTTTCGCAATTTCGAAATGTTTCGTGACAAAGAGACAATTTTCGCGACTTCAACATGGCAGACAATGGCAAGTCGCCAACCGACATCATCACCTATATCGGTGTGCCGTTGGCAGTCTTGGGAGGTACCTATATCGCTATTCCCCACGGATACTGCATGCCAAGCGACTAACTACCCCGGCAGTGCTTCCAATTCTGTACAACACGCTCTCCACGCTCATCTCGCTTTCCAAGATAAAGCGTATGCTGCGGCATAGTCGACTGACAGCACTTACACGGAGTGACATCGTCAACAGGGTTATCGAGATAGAGCTCCCGCGCTATGCTGTCATGCCGCTGGACAGATTCCAGGATCGCTCCGAGTACTGGACTCTTTCGCGTCATCCCAGCTCTATCCCTGGCGGTAGTTGGACCACTTTCAACTGGAAGACTCATTCAATTGGTATGAAGACTCAGCGGGTTGAGTATGCTGATCAAGTACGACAACCTCAAGTCGAGGTGGCGTTTGATGAGCTTGTTTGTTACCTTCTCGATCTTGGCGCTGTCCCGAATCCGCACGGATGGAAGTTACTGAGATCGTCTGGACTTTGGACACCTGTGGGATGTTGTTTGATGATGTCTCCCGAAGGTCGGCAAGACGCGCTGACAATCGCTCCGTCGAATGATTCCGATGGTAATCTGTCCTTGACTGTTGCCTGGTCTAGTTCTTGGATCACTAGAGACTATTCCAACTTGCCGCCATACTGGGTCAGATTGCCCTCACCACCTCAGAAACTCAATGCCAACAAGGCTGGAAACGTGTCGGAGGTTCCAGAGAACTCAGCTCGGAACTCAGAGGACGGACTAACAACAGGGAAGGATCGGGAGGTGGACTCACGCCCAGGGACTAACCACGCTCCCGCACAGTCGAGCGCAATCACTTGTCAGATTTCCATGTCAGGGCTTGTCACTGCCCTGACCGAACAGGAACATTATGGTGCCCAGGCGACTCTGAACCTAGAAAGTCTCTACATCGACCATCTGCGAATTCAGCCTGCCAAATCCGACGGTGTCTGGTTCTCAAGTGCAGCCACCGCTTTCGGAACATCTAGTCAGACTATTCTATGGAACTACAAAATTCCAGACGAGATTTTGTCATTCGCACGGAAGGAGACTGTGCCATGCGGAGTGTTGGTTGTTTTAGGCATCGTCGACGAATCTGAGACACCAACATGGGCAACCAGGCATGATGATCATGGAACCGACATTCATAAGTTTGCGCGAAAGTCTCAAGAACAACGGGCTGCTATAGCTGCAGAAGCACTATTGCCTCCTGCTCAGCGTCAGGCGGCAGCACAGGCTCGGATGCAAAAGGAGACTCAGGAGCGGATGGATGAGAGTAAGTCAGCCCGATAATATGCAGATTTGAGTTTATTGCTGACATGGAACGCGATAGTGCGAGAGAGACACAGAACAGGCCGGCTGAGACGTGATCAGCGAATGATTGAAGCCCTACGCAGTCCCAAGTGGGACACCAAGCTTGTTGCTGAGCATTGCCTTCGATGGCTCCAAGGAAAGGGTCATTGGGGTGACTCGCTTAATGTAAAGGATGTCGTTGGCTTCATGCTACATCGCATGGTCCTAGATGGGGAGTTTGCGGCCAATATTTGCCGGATGCTGGACAAGTGGAAGGCTTGGGCTGATGTCGGTGGTATGAAACAGTCTGACTATCAGGCAGTTCAAGATGATCAAGTTGACTTTGCACATGCGTCGTTATTAGTGGCTATGATACGAGATACATCTACGGCTTTGGAAGGAACTGTGTCTATGGACCTACAGGAATGCTTGAGGATGTGGAGAAAGGTTCGACTTGGATAGCTAGCTGTGTGTAAACAATTATTAGAAGAACACATTTCAGATCAGATTTGCACCAGAGTCACATGGTAATGGAAAGTGATTAATCCCGGGAAAGATTATGGAAGACTAAGGAGCGAAATAGCTAGCTAAAAACAAAGATAAACTAAGGAAATGGTTTGAACTAAAGGCCAGGGTCCGAGCCACCAGCTTCTGATCACCAGAGATCACATTGTACTGGACAGATCCAGTTCTAATCAGTGGTAGTAGCGATGCTACCGGTGAGGCGGACGGGCACCGGGGGGAAGACGATGGGGATGTTCTGGAACCAGAAGGTGGCGACATGCTGCTGCTGGCGGTACACCTTGATATGGACATCGAGCTGTCATTTGTGTTAGGCTTTGGCCTCGATTTGCTTGAAAGGAAAGGATCTCGGTTACTTACGCCCTTGACATGGAGTTCATAGCTTGCGTCTCCTTCGCCTAACTGGTTGAAGTCCTGGTAATAGAAGGTTCCACTAAGAAGTTCTCGTCAGTATCGCCTACCACTATCTTGGTACACTAGGGAGCTACTTACATTGGGATAGCCGCTTTACCAGGGACAAAAACACCATACCCCTTGCCAGTGAACGATCGCTTAATGTTAGGGACACCAATGGCCAGTTCAATGGTAGTCTTGGTCACAGTGATCGTTCCGTTGGCATTCTCCTTATTCTTCCAGGCTTTGTGGCCGATGGAGTCGCTGGACTGAAGGATGGACTCGAGATGGGCCCTACCGCCGGGGGTGGAGACGGCCTGTGCAGCGATCTCCTGGATCTCCTGCTCAGTTGTGCTACGAGCATCGGGACCGGTGGTGATGTAGGTTGCGAGAGCACTCAGCAGATTGCTGTCAACAGAGGGGGAGCCGGCAGACTGGATGGGCAGAGCCTGTTGCTGCGGCTGCTGCTGTTGTTGAGGGAATCCAATGGAAGCCATTTTGATGTGTTTGGAAGAATGGAGAAGTAGGGAAGTTGCTGCTGGTTGTTGGGAAGATTTGGGAGTTGAGCTGATGATTTGAATCTCTTAATGGCTGGGCCTTCCCAGAGTTTATATAGATTTTCTCCCATGGTTGGTGAAGACGTTTCGCTTACCGGTGACCCCAACACTCTCGACAAACGAAACTTCAAGCCCAACTGATATCATGGTATCACTCAAGAGCGGCGCTTAACCATCGGTGAAGAAATCCTAAGATGGTTTAGCACGTCTGCTCTTTCAACGCTGATCATGTTTGTCTCAGTTCCAGCTGGCCGTTCAGCTGTCCTCTTTGGCATAATCTAACTCTGAATATCATCAGATCATGCCATAGCAAGTCTGAGAGCACATATTGCGCAGGTTTGGGTCACGCTCGCGACATCACAGTTGCCGTATCGAGCAGTAGACATAGGTGATATTGGTTCTTAGCGCCTGTGAACAAGCTGCAGTGAGGGGTCTGTGATGCATCTCGGTGGTGGCAAGCTGAATACACCATGGGGTCATACACTATCACGATGATTCCAGTATAGTCTATGGTGATGATGTACGTGACATAAAGCCTGGACTCGCAATCTACACTAATTGAGAGGTTGAACGGCGCGGGCCGAGACCGCCACAACTGTTGAATTACGAATGGCACACTGAAAGAGCAAATTGTAGTATCTTATTGGCAATTGAGCAGGGGTTCTCAGCTAGCGTCAGAGCTTACCTATACCGTTTTGGGGCGGAGACATCTCAAACCATGAGACCATTTTCCAATTCGGATTGCGCCATACCCAAGTATCGAATGGACTAAACCTATCATGTATTGCATAATATGCTCATCGAATTCGGCACTTCAAGTGTAGTAGCAAATCACGCAAAAGTGTAGGCTAGTTGTGAATTTTGAGGCCCTCCTAGCGCGCATTCCGGAAGGCTGAGCAGGGACCCCGAAGGTATAAGTCTCACTTTTGAACTGTTCTCTGCGGTATCTTCGGACCTGGCGGCTAATGGAACCTTTTCTGTGGTTTGAGGGGAACCCGGATGACTATATCCCAAAGACACTCCTGGTTACTATACTGAGGCTAGCATCCCAACCAATACCACTCTGGAATAGAGAGACATTCGGTCAATAATTTCAGCTATGCCACAGAGTAACCTGGGTCTAGTTATCATGGTAGATAGAATCTCTGTTAGGAGGCTAGGAAAAGCCGAGGAGGGAGGTGATGAATCCAAGCCCAGTGACCTTGAACAGAAGAGCTCACGTTGTTCTTGTCTACTACTCATCATCTCCTGAGCCTAGCTTCGCTTGCGTGCTCCATGTTAAGATTAGTCTCGCCCCTCCTGAGCTTGCCCAGCTCATGCCTATGGTTGTTTACGAATATGATTCGAGATATTCCGCTGCTGACTGTACGAGCTAAGGTACGCGATGCAAGCATCAGGTATCAGCTCTATCAACTGAAAGTGACACCATCGTAAACAGAGTTCACGCAATAAACCGGCTACCTGTACAAGAGACACTGACTGTCCACCTCTCATGTGCTTGCGCGGCTTTCTGATCTCAACCATTGCTTGGAGGCTAGTATGCGTACCACAGAAGCTTTCTATGCTACAACAGTGTTTAAGGTGCCATCTGAACATCTCGGCGGAATCCACAATCACTGTGCTTGAAGATGATTGTAGTTCTTGCAGCTCGGGGTACTTGCTCAATTCAGCATCATTGATCTCTTATAATTCCCTCCACTCGTTGATTAGGGGAAGTCTCGTTCTAGATATGGCCTGAGGTGCTTGATATTGCATATACCTATGTCATTGTTTGTGTGACGTCGAAGCGTTACCAAAAGCTAATGCATTGGGCATGAAGGAAAAGAACAGAGATGGATATCATGCAAAAATATGCATCGAGCGTGAATCTAAGGCTCTTATTTGTATGGAAACTTTCCCAAGTCGCCATCCTCTATTAGATATTCTTGAAAAGTACCCATACGAACAGGTCAAGACGCGAAGGTCTTTCGTGAGGGCTAGAGGGTTTTAAATAAATGGATGTATCTCGTTCTCTAGATAGAAGGGCCAATCCACCATTTCTCATAAATTGAAGAAGTACCATCCTTGTATTCAATTGTTTTGGTCCTCTGTGCCGTCAGCTGAACAACTCTAGCTCTCTGGGCGCCTCACTAGTCACGAGTTACCCTGGATGCCCGTGAGATTTTCTTTTGGTTGGGATTTGCTGGTCGTAATGTAAGCAATTTACCGATGTTGCAGCTGAAAAGCGACGCTATGCTTGTTTTGTCGGGGTATTCTGACATGTCGTTAATGCTGGCCAGAAGGGTGCTGAACTACCAGGGATGATCTGGACCAGGCTACGTAATAATGATGATGCAGAAGCTGGTCAGGGGGAGTCCTTTGGAGAAATGCGGCTCAATATGCCTTTGTCAAGACATTCGATTCAGTGTTGAGAGATCAACAGGGCTAAGATGTCAGACATTGGCACTCCGGAACTTCTGGAAATTAAGCACGAGTGCCGAAGGGCCTTGGCAACGTTAAACCCGCTTCACCCGACAAATAATGTTTACACTAGACAGTCATAACAAAGTCAAAGCGTTTCCCCTTCACCAGTAAAAACACCAACGGACAAAACCCCCCCGCACCGGCATCTCCTTTCCCCGCGAACCGTTCACCTTAGCGCAACCAGGATAACATCATCGAGCCCATTAGCGCGTCCTCACTTGAATCATTCGCCCAAGCTGACTGGTTCAATGTGAGACAAAGTCCTTTTCGTCTTATCTCCCCTCCCCCATCCCTTCTCTTTTCCTTCTCTTTTCCTTCTAAACTTCTTCTTCTTCTTCTTCTTTTTTGGGGGGCATTTTGACGATGCACGATGGAAGCGGATTATAGACCGAATGTCTATGCTTCTATCTTTATTACCCTCCCGCTCGCTACGCTGGTGCTAGTGCTGAGACTCTTGGCGAGACGGTCGACGAGGGCGGGTTATGGGATTGATGATTGGTTGGCCGTCGTTGCGTTTGTGCGTTATGCTTAACGTTTTTGCCACTGCAAGAAAAGATCGCTGACAATTGATGCGTAGATTGGGGCTCTCGCGTACTCGATTGACAACCTTGTCTGTAAGACCATATCTACTCGAACTGTATCAAATGCGATAACTAAATGCGTCTTCAGTTCTTTTCGGCTTCGGTCTCGGTCGCCCGTTGAAAGACGGCCCGTCGCATCTCAACGAAGAAGAACGACTCGAACGATCATACCTCCTCATTTGGCTGAGCAGCCTGACGTATACCATCGGCATCGGCTTCGCTAAATTCGCCATTTTGACATTTTACTGGCGCCTCTTCAAATATTCTAGTTCGCGCCTCGCAATCCAAGTTGTCTTTGTGCTTTGTGTCGCATGGTTCATCGTCCGAATGCTCCTGTTGACACTATCATGTATGCCGACGTCAGCCTACTGGGATCTTGCCCGACGAACTACCCACTGCCATGTCACGAGCAATATTTATTTCTTCTCAACTGGTCTTACGCATGCTGTTCTGGATGTTGTCATTCTTGTTCTCCCGCTGATTGAAGTCATTAAAATGCATCTTCCGCTTGGTCAAAAACTTGCTGTCATGGCCCTTTCCGGCTTCGGTGCTCTGTGTGTTCCCCATGGTGATACCTCATGTCCTGGACTAATATGTGAACAGTGTTTGTGTTTTGACGATTCTTGTGATCCACAATTCCTTCGAGTTCAATGGAAGCTCAAAAGAAATCGCCCTCAAGATCGGTTATCACGGGTCTTTGGCTGCGGCAGAATGCAATCTCGCCAACGTTTCGGGTATATCACACCAGCCCAATGTTGCGAACCTCAATTGACGTGCTCCAGTTTCGCTACCAATGCTGCGACCCGTATTTCGAAAAATCGTACCCTCTTCATTCCTCGCGTCTCACAGAAGTAAGCGCGCAGTCGTCGACTCAGCCCTATCACCAGAATACGGCATTAAGGGCAGTCGCGGCACCAAAGCATCAGTGCAGAACGGCTCAAGTTCAGTATGCGAATTTGTAATGAACGATGATATCCCAGCGGGATACGACATTGAGGCTTCACATGCTGGGTGGAGTTATGGGACAGAGATCACAATCTCGAGTCCGTGGAGACATCAAACGCCTCCACCGACAGTAAACGAGGGATTGGATGGGATACAAATATCAGAAGAAACAACAGTTCACGTTGAACGTATAGGGCCTTATCCATAATCGGCTTAGTAAACGAATAATACTAATATTGCTTCATTAATGTCATAACTCTGTGCACCGTGAGGCATCTCTAAGTAAAATCTGAGACTACAACTTTGAAGGAACATTCGATGTATCGCATCCGCAACTGTCGGAAACCTTTGCCTTCTTACTCTCAATAAGAGTACTCTGGTTCACGCTCTGCTCACTGGGTGGCACATCCAGCGCAGGGTTCTTGGTGAAGAAGTTGACAGGCTTCAGATGCACCTTGAGAATCTCAACCGGCATGACAGGGAAGTCTTCGATGCGTGGGATATGGTTGATGCCGAATTGCACCCAAACCACAATATCAGACTCCGGTGTCAGTGGTTCGTTCCTTTGTGCCCAAGTTCGCACGCCTGTATCTCCACGAGACTGGTTGGTGTACCATCCTCCCGCGTACAGTTCGCGGTCGCGATGCGTGGTGACATAAATATTATGGTCTGCGAACTCAGCGCGCTTATGCAGGAAGCTGTCTTCGTCGCCCATGAGCTTTTGGAACGGCGGAGCCATAATCTTATAGCCCACGGGCTTGCCGTTGATAGGGTTGAGGGAGTTGGGGTTGGTGATCTTGTAGACCCTACTAAGGTCATAATCGATATCCAAACCAGCTGTCTTGTCAATGGTCTTCTCGACAACTTCGTAGCCGGTACCGTGAGGGTTCAGGTGGGGATCACGAGGTATTCTGTGGGCTTCGCTGTATACCAGCTGGTTCGTATGGCCGTCAATCATGGGATCGACTCGTAAGGAGAAGATATGTTGATGAACGCCTGCCAGGACACCAGGGTGTACGACAGTTCCAAATGGTACTCCAACCTTGTCCAGCTCGTGGTCAATCGGCTGTGTAGACAGGATACCTGTGGCGCGGACTTCATATGTAACCTCTCCAGCCTGATTGAAGAGGAACATAAGGATATACTCGTAGTTTGAGACTGTGATGATAGACTGCAGCACAAGCTCACGTGCTCGTACAACGGCAGCTCTTCCGGTTCTGTAGTTGGTATGCTTCCATCCAATACCAGCATCTTGCTCATGAATGCAGATGACATTCTCCATTGGCAGCGGTCTGCCCTGATCGTCGCAGATCACACCGCTGAGGTACTGAATGCTGCCTAAGCAATCACAGCCTAGCTTGAGGTTGTTTGCTGTAGCACCAGCACCGGCATCACCCAAGTCAAATGCTGACTTCTTGTGGAACGGGTGTCGTGGATCACCGTAGGGCACGCTCATATCGGATAGGGATAGTCTGTAGAACAAGGGACGGTTGTCATACTTGACGTTGTACAACACCATGCCTTCACGCTGATTAAAGCCTATTTCTGTCAGCTGGGATATCATTGAGTTTGACAAGATATCAGACTTACCAACGAAGAAGGTCCACTTCTGCCATAAGATAACGTTTCCAGTCTCACCGACCGGGGTCACATTGAAGCTTGGCCCCTCTGGCTGGCTTACGTGCAGTGGCTTGAGATCCTTTCGTAGCTCTTGGGCTTCCGGGATGTACTCATTCGCTGGCTTGGGTTGATAAGGTGCCAATGGCTTGATAGTGTTATCAGCGCCAGTAGGAAGTACATCGATCCGGATGACTTGGTAGTTGACGCATTCAATGACTGGTGATACGGGCAAAGGGAATGCGTAGTGGTTGGAATCAGCTTCGCCAGAGTTTGCGGGGTCTCGCATGTACAGGAAGACCTGGTACATACGGACATCATCCTCAACTCCGTCGGACCCTGTGCATGTCAATTCTTGCTCCATCTCACCACACAGTAATGGGCTTACCGTAGATCCATGGATCAGCACATACAACTGTCCCCTCCGGCAACTTTAGCTTTTCCAGCTCAGCCAAGACCTGCGGATCCTGAAGCGCAAGCTTCTCAACCCTCTGAGCCTCATCATAGTCAACGTTTCCGTGAACATTCGGTCCAAGCTTCACATTGCTCTCAATTCTTCCAGTAGTCAGGTTGACAATGGCTTCATGGAAAATATCCTGTGACTGTCAGATCATGCATGATGACAAGCCAAGTAGGGTCAACTCACCGTTCCACGGATATAATACGCAACAAAAGCCAAACGCTCAAGCGGCGAAGGGGAAGTTCCGTTGTCGAACGCTTCCAAATACGGTGCAAGCTTCTCCTTCGGTGGCTCGCTGAGCGTTATAACCTTAAAAGATAGCGAGACAGACTGTGGCCAAACGCTCTCGATCAAGCGTGCGCTAGCCTGAATCTCATCGCCCGTCAGCGGGCAGAGCGGGTGGGGAGCGGAAGACATGATTATAAACGCAATGAACTTGAACCGTTGTTAGTCGGTTGAAAATAATTATTGACGAAGTTGCTAACTATTTATCATTGATGATGGATCTGATCGTCTTGGTGCGGAGTTGATGATTCACCCGTTCATCCCCACCACGATTCTCCAAAAATTGCTACGTTGGGAAGTTGGATCCATTCAACGGCTAGGATGCACTTTCTATATGTGGAAAAGCGTAACGCACGATTAAGAATGACTGATGATAATGTGCGTATTGGGAAAAGATCGTCCTTGTCTGTCCCGCTTATCTTAGTCGAGATATGCTCGGTTCCGACATCGTGGGGAATATCATCTGCGATAAGCTACCATCACTCGAAGGGCGGAGCTAAAGCGCGTAATTACATATTATTGGTGGTTGAAAAGACCTATCAAAAGACAAGGATGCTTAGTGAAGCTCGTGTTCAACTTCCTTCCGCTTGACGGTTTATCTTCCGCCTACATTCCCATGGGCTGAAGCCTCTTTTGACTTCTCAACCTTATCACAGCGAGTCAGCTGGCCATGGAAAACCGGGCTTACACTTCTGCTGCAAAACAACAGCCCCATCAGGAAACTCCTTTTGCGCCAGATCAATAGGCTTTGTATCGCCTGGAATCGTCCAAGACCTGACCAACCCAACAGAGTCAGCGGCGTCCTCTGTCAGCCTAATCACCTTATCCGGACGAGGTGAGAAGTCATTCAACAGCTCAGGATCAGTGCTCTCTTCAAACTCTCCAGGCTCAGCGATGACCCAGACATGTTGTTGGGGTTGCCGATACTCAAAGTCTGGGCCGCCGCAATCTTGCGGGTCGGGCTGATAAAAGTCGTTGGTGAGGGGTAATTCCACCTCACAATTATCAAGACCTTCCTCAATGCTCGATTTGGCTGTGATGTAGTTTATATAGTTGATACCCAAGCACTCGGTCTGGATGAGGATCTTCATCACAACATCTGTGCTCTCAGCCACGCCGTCGTCGACCTGGTCTTCGTTGGCGAACTGGTCAACGTACCAGACTGCGCGTCTGCTCTTGGCTGCTTCGTCAACGACGATGAATTGATCGGCGTTGCCAGCTTCAGTTTCTTTCGCGCGCATGTATTGGTGCGATTTGCCTAAATAATCGTCTGGTGCATGCATGATTGTGATTTGCATCAAAGGGGCGGATTTGTAGTATGCGCCACGCTCAAACCTTGACTTGAAGGCTTTCAGCTCGCCATCTGGGAATGAAGTGGTAAGATAACATTTGAAGCAATTGTCATGTTGGTTGGGTGGTAGATAAACCATATCGGCGAATTCAAAATGTCTTGTCAAGCGTACTCTGTTCAAAGAAAAAGCGAAATGTGGCATTTTTATACAACAACTTAGTTGAGGCAGTGGAAGCACTAAAGCGAGTTCTGCCTAGAATCCGGGCATGATCATGTCGTAGGATCAGCGGCACAGCCACGTATTCAACATTGCCCGGGCGTTATTAGTCTCGTTCATCGCATTCGAGAATAAAAACATCTCCTGTTTAATTGTAGCTATATAATTGGCTATGTGTAACATATCTAGGCAAAGGTTCCTGGCTGAGGACCAAAGAAGGTTCCATTGGGAACTTTGAGGCGAGTACAGGTCTCGGCTTCACAACCACTGTCTGCACTGTTGCCGATCCATTTGATCGATGCGCCGTGGTAGCTCACGGCGAAAAAGATGACAACCGCAGCGAGAGCAATTCCAGTCTGCCACGCTGCTGAAAGGACATAGTTGTACTTTCCCCAGAATTGAAGATATCTCTTTCTGACGATGACCCAAGAGATCCATCCTGGAATGACAGCCGGCCAGACATAGGCCAGGTTGTAGGGAGACCAAATGTGGCCGCCGCTGAAGATGACGACGGGATGAAGCTTTGTAAGCCAGTGCGTCTTGGGCAGCTTGCGGGTCGCGTAGTAGTAGATAATGGGGAATGCCAGTCCAACTGGGAACGCAGCGAGGAGGGCTGTGTACAAGCCGCCTTCTCCAAAGACTCTTTGAGGTGCGAGAGAGCCAAAGAGTACGGCGGCAGTGAAGTAAGACTCGACACCAGGGCATGTGAAGCGATCTTTCTGGGTAGGCTGGCAGATGTCGGGGATGTTGAGGATCTGGAAGTTCATGACTGCGGTGCAAACAAACGCGGAGACAATAGCTATTGGCAGTCAGTTGAGGTGAACAAAGAAGAGCTGAAGTGTTGCTTACTGGCAACTGTCTGACACCAAAAGGTCTGGCGCTGAGGGATCTTGAGGTAGTGACCAAGCTTCAGATCATTGGCGAAATCAAGGGCGTGGGCGACTGTGACGTATCCAAAGCCTTTGAAGAAGTTCATCTACTAATGTTAGATGCGAATATTAGAATTGGTGGTTGGATACTTACAGCCAATGCATTGCCAGGCTGCCATGCTCCGCCAATGAACTCAGCGAGAACATTGAACTCAACCTCGATGCCAGTAGTGGCAAAAATGATTCCAGTGGGAATAGTAAAGAGGATGGCAAGAGCAAGGCCAAAGAAGACGGTGCCGACACTGGTGTTGGTCGGCCATCCTGCCACAGAGGCAATACCGAAAGCAACCCCGACGATCTACATCGCATTAGTCAAGGTTATTATGCTTTTCTGAAAAGCTTACGTTTAGTATCAAGTACCACCACTCTGGAACTTCGGTATACTGCTCCATCAGTTTCGTGTGAACATCCTTGAACTCGTTGATCTTGCTATTCTTCTTGAAGCTTTCCCAGAGCGACACGAAACCAAGCTTGATGTCGTTCCAGTGATACAGTGCTGCATAGGAGATAATGGCGCTATACACAGCGAAGAAATAGATGCTATTCTTGTTAGTAATATGCGAGTTACGAGTCAAAGAGAAGAGCTTACTAGTATGTGATGGATGAGGCAGCGATGTAGACCTGGCTGTAAGCCTGATACTTCTCTGCATCGAGCAGTCCACGGTCATCCAAGATAGATGATACGTTGTACTTGGCGCCGGTGTGATCAAACATGGTGTTTGTGTTGATGGGGAGATATCCGGTGTTGTACGTGTTGTTCCAGTACATGGCGATGATAGTAATACCGCCCAACAAGGCACCGAGAAACATGTTGACGGTGACATGGAAGGGGACTAAAAGAGGATCAATATGGTATGTGGCAACGTTCCAGTCAAAGGTTGGAAGAGGGTTGAAACCGAGGCCTTTGGTAACACCGGTGATAGCTGTAAGGGTGAAGTTGTTGGGCGAGATCCACGCAAGCCAGTTGAAGAGGGACAGAGCTGAAGCGATGAGGTCGGGGAACCAGAACCAAACGAACATAGCGGCGAAAGAGAGCATAAAGAAGCGGTACCGGGACATGCTGTACATCTTCTTGAAAGGACCAAGCACGCTTGCGTTTCCAGATTCTTCGGCTGTCAGTCAACATACTAGATATGCGGTTTCTGAGGACTTACCATTGTGTAGACTCTGGTTGAGGGCGATGGTCGCAAGGGAGCGAGGCCAGATACAGAATGATGGGTAGACTAGGAAACGCCGTGCCAGTCCAGCAAGACCAAAACCTAGCAAGTTCATAGCCAGCTATTTCCGTTA
Organism: Fusarium xylarioides; assembly: GCA_013183765.1. Classification (NCBI taxonomy): domain Eukaryota; kingdom Fungi; phylum Ascomycota; class Sordariomycetes; order Hypocreales; family Nectriaceae; genus Fusarium; species Fusarium xylarioides. The sequence goes on from SRZU01000075.1 coordinate 134,737, forward strand.
GTAAAGCTCAGTGAGTCATTTCGAGTCCTACTCACCGAGAGGCAGATCTGGAAGCCAAAATCGGCCGCAAATGGCAAGTCAAAGTACTTCTTTAACCAACTCGTAAAAATGATATATCGTGAATGAGGCAAACTCGTCGAGACATTCGCCATAATCGAGATCAGCATATGCTCCTTCTGATTGAACTTTCCAGGATTGAGCTGCAGCTTTTGACCAAACAGCGTGAACTCGCCAGTAGGAAGCCATTTCTCCCAAGCTTTACCCAGCGGGAATGAGAGGAGTTGAATGACAGGTGCTTGAAGTCGGATAGTCGGTTGTCGCACTGAGAACAGCTGGTTCACAAAGCTCTGTATAATCACGAAGAACAAACCGATGGTCCAGGCTCGAATCGTTCCAGCTGGTGTTGATGGGTCGTCCTTGTTGCTTACTACAGCGCGGACTTCTGCGTAGGGTGAGTTGATGGTGACGAGTGAAATCTCGGTCTTTATGTCTGAGATGAGATCTGAGTGCTTATGAGGATTGGCGAAGATGTCTTCGTTGCTCAGGAATTCTTGAATACGCATGATGGATTCTGAGCTGAAGTTGGGGTCATGTTCATGGAGGTAAACCAGGTTTTCAGCGCGCTGGGTCGATGTTAGCGACTATCAAGGGCCAGCATTGATTCTTCTCACCTTTTTTGCCTCATCCAAGTCCATCGTGCGCGCATGCTCCTCTGCCTCGAGAATTTCCTCTGGTGTAGCGCCCAAGATCTGGGCTCTCCCATTCACAGACTCATTCTTGAGAGATCCTGTAGAGACAACATCGTCTCTCTTGTCTGTCGCTTGGATGTCACTACCCGTGACGACCTTTTCAGAATTAGAGGCCATGTCTGTGTTGGATTGCGATAGTTCGGCAGATGCGCCTTGAATATCAGAAGATTGGGTTGCCATCTTATAAAAGGCCTTGCAGATCTGGTCGGACGAGCCCGATCACGACCCAGTTGTTTTACAGCACGTTTTTCTTGGCGAGTGGTCTGAATGGAGTAATCGCGCACGACAATCGTCTATGCTCACGGGCTCAATGTCTATGTTTGTCCTGGTAACGTCGTATGGGGCCGTGTGGGTTGTCGGGCCGGCGATGGAACCCTTTGGGGCAGCTAAGAGATTCGATTGATAAAAGGATCCAGACGCTCAGGGTTTTGTTTGCAGGGACTTTCTTTTAAGAGTCTATTATTCCCCCCGCTGCTAATCGAGCAATCGTCATGATCATTGACGCAAGAAACGCAATTGAGAAAGCCACAGACGCCTGATAATGTTTGTTTGTTGACATCCAAAACAACAAAGTTTTGTGTTGATACACAAACATACGTCGTGGCGTGTACTGCCACTGAACGTCGTGAACATCAGCCACATGAAAGCTTTTTTTCTTGTGGATTTCCTATCAGGGATCGATAGGAAACGACATGGCGCACTCAAATTGCGTGCTTACAAAGTGGATGCGTATCATTTTCGGGCCGCGATATTTCTCCAGCATATAAACTTTTTAAACTATCGCGCCTTCGCATCCTTGTTGTGAGCGATCGGTTTCGGTTTTTCTTTTACGTGTACCCTTGCGCTGGAGTGTGTTCAAGAACGCGTGGTTTTGAGAGCGTACTTCGTACTTGACCTGACTTTCTGTGTCATCCAACCCAACTGGCCATCTCAATCTCCTGTCACTCTCACAATTCGTTCGGTCTCTCAAGAACTTTGTCCGTGTCTAGATCAGCATCATTGCATTGGTGTACATGTTGGAAGGCCTACAGTTTGGTCAGGTTTCGTGCGCTAGATGTATTTCTTTCCTAGTATGGTGTCCTCGAAAGGACCACGAGATAAAGATCGAAGCTCGTGAACCACAGCATGGAAAAGTGTTGGGCACAAAGGATGGTTTACAACTTGATAGATACGCTTCATTTCATTGTAACATTTTGTTTCTCCTGGTCGGATAATCATCGGCCTCATTGACATGGAGGTACCAACCAACATCCCTGGAACGCCGCGACCAACGACGCGTCATTCATTTTTGGACCTCTCATCAATTTCTCGCTTTGTTCAGACCAAAGGTAAGTATCATACCTCGAACAAGTCCTAATCGGGAAATATAAAGTCTTTGCTTCTGTCTGTTAAGGAAAGCGGTTGCCGAGACAGTGCCGATCATTTCACGCCAACTTAATCTTGCCCACGATGTCAACCACTCGAGACATTCCTCGCGTGGTTCTATCAAATATACCACATGTTGATCCTGCAGAGTTTCACTCTTATGTGTCGCGAATGGCTCCTTTGTACGAAAAACTTCATCAGCTGAAAGAAAACGAACGTGAAGATCGAATAGTAAGCAAGCCTGTAGAATAAACATTTTTGATGAGCTTAAGCATATTAACAGCCGATTTCAGCCCAGAATAGTTGATCCTATCATCTCGTCCGCTGCTATTTTTGATGAAGTCTCTTACAAACAGCGAAATGGTGATTTTGATGGCAAGTTTCGTCATAAAGTGCCTCCCTTAGCCGCTGTTCCTGATGTATATTTCGACCAAAATTTCCAATTAGAGAATCCACGAATCTTCCGGGTTGTTAGTGAGCACTCTGTGATCACATCGCAGCCGCCAAGTGAAGACAATACAAGCGACGGGAGTGCCCTGTTGCCGAGGAAGTCTCTCACGACAAACGCCATTCTTCAGGAGAAGCTATCCTGGTATATGGACATAGTGGAGATGCACTTGGCCAACTCCATCTCAATAGCTTCTACCACCGCTTTCTCCGTTCTCAGTTCTTTGCGAGAACTGCACACCGAAGCGGCACAATCAGCAGAAAGAATAGCATTGCTTCGTAATGATCTCTCTTCCTTGCAGCATGATGTAAGGACAAAAGGACTGGTGCTATCGCAGAAGCTCCAAGTACATCGGGACATCCAGCATCTCAACAACGCCGTGCTACAACTACAATGCATCTTGGATAGAGTTTCCTATTGCAAGTCGCTCGTTGATGAAGGAAAGGCTGAGAAGGCCCTCGATGAGTTCGATGTCATTGAGTCCCTGATGGCTGGTGAACGTAGCCAGGCCGCCGAGAACCAGGTATCAGCCGATATACAGCTTCAGGACATACGCAGGGCTATACCGTCCCAAAGCGTCTTCAATGAACTGGCAGTGTTAAAATCCCGGGTTGCAAAAGTCTTCGAATCCCGAATTCATTCTATACTTATCCAGGACCTTCAACGTCATAGCCAATTTGCTTCAAAAGAACAAGTTCATCTTGCGTACGAGGCCATATCACGAAGGGCTCAAGGAGGTTACGGGCAGAAACCTTCAGCCTTGTTGGCTAATGCAGATCGTGCGAATGACTTGCGTACGGCACTCTTACCCAGCTTGCTCAGACTCCATCGATCTGGATCTATATCGACGGCCTTCAAGGCTTATAGACAATTGGTCCTCCTGGAGATCGGCAATGCGCTGCGAATCATTCTTCCAAGTTCAACTGATGATACTAGCTCCGTAACAGCAGCGTCAACTACTAGTGGGAGCCTTAATCGTTTGACTAGAAAAGGGTCGTCTATCCTTGCTCAGAACCTCCGGAATCTTGGACCAGCAGATGCCGAGGAACTACTCTCTTCTCTTTTCACTACTTTGGTGGGGATGTTGCAGAGTGTGAAATATCAATCCAGTGTTATTTTGGATGTTGCATGTTCTACTGAGACTTCTGTTGCTGATGATCCCGTCACGTCGCCTACCAATCGATCGTCAATTACTAGTCCTAATTCAGCAGAGAAAGACTCTGGCGTTAGAATACAGGAGGATGTGCATATTGCACTTGACCTGCCTAGCCTGCTGATCCACGGAGCGGACATCGGCCACGAAATGATCACCAAGGTTCTTCGTGTTCGATCTAAGCAGACAATCAGCTTGCCGTTGGACTACTTCATTCGCTACTATACTCTGAATCTCTTGTTTGTCAACGAATGCGAGTCAATTTCGGCGCAAGCTGGCACGCCTCTAAGGACTTTGATTGACAGCCAAATTCGAGATTACATTCAGGCACATGGTGCCAGAGAGAACCGAATGCTTACCCAGGCCATGAGCTCCGATACGTGGCGAGATACTGATTTCACGCCCGAGAACAACGAAATTCTTCAACAAGTCCTGGAGTGTAGCGTTTCAGACCCACCATCATGGACACAGATGAGCAAAATTTGGGCACCAATGCAAAAAGACAGCACAGATGAGAGCCGCGCACCGAAAGATATCAGGGGCGCCAGTATTGGAGCGGAGATATTCCTACTACCTTTGTCTGCCATCACCTGCTTGAAAGGTGTATTGAGCTTCCTTCGTCTCATATGCGGGATTACATCCAAGGCGCCAGAAGTCGCTTCATATCTGATTTCGTATCTGCATCTGTTCGACTCAAGGTGTCGGCAACTTATCCTTGGTGCTGGCGCTTTGCCATCAGCTGGTCTCAAGAATATTACAGCTACGAATCTAGCACTCGCATTCCAAGCATTGTCATTCATTTCGACTCTTATTCCGCGTATATGTGCATGCGTGGGTCGTCATGCACCTACAGGGCCAACCAACGAGGCTATAAACAGTCGGTTCGAAAAGGTCAACCACGCTTTTGAAGAGCATAAAGATGCCATATGCCGCAAGTTGATTGAGATTATGGAGTCGCGGGTCGTCTCTTATTCTAAGAGAGCACGGGAGATCGACTGGGAGGGAGAGACAGCGCAAGATATTCGCAAATACATGGTGGACCTGGTTGGCGACACGATCAGGCTATACAAAGCTACCAGTAAGCGTGTGAATAAATAGATGGTGTTGCTGATTATGGAGTCAATCTCTACGAGGTATAGAGATCATCTGGGCAAGGTGTTCATCGAGATCGTCGTGGAAGAAGAGAGCGGTCGCCAATGGTAAGGTTCTTCATCTTCACACTTGTACAGATACACTTGTACTGACTGATGTGTACAGTATGGTCAAAGATGTCGAACATCTTGATGGAAAGCTTGGCAAGATCCCTGGATTCGACGGCTTAGGCCCGTATCTTATGGCTATCGTCAAGAGTAAGGCCATTTAGATTATACTGCTTTGGATACCTGAACAAGATAAGCCTGACCTAGCTCAGAGAGACTTTTAGGCTCATAGGGCGATGGGCTACTACTATGTTCAGACAGATCGAGCGCTGAAGAGAGACACGTCTTCAATAAATTCTGGCGTTCTTGCTAGTCTCGCGCATTACCTTTTTACTCCGAAAGAACATGTACCTTGGCATTGTCTCAACTACGTATCGTTAGGGATATCGACATGCAGTGGCTACAGGTACCCTGTGATCTATAAGTGAGAGATTCCGAAACGCCAGCAGGTAAACTAAAATCCACCAAGCAACATTACTCAATATCCCATTCCTTCCAAATGGTGCTCAACCACTCCTTGATCTTGACTCTTTGTCCCCCAACATGCCGACCATCGACGATCTCGCCTCCCATCATAACAGTGGCGTCCCTGAGACCCGTGCTTTCTCTCAAGTTCCATCGCGGAACATGAAGCCATTTGTGGCCTGCATCACAAGCCAACATCTTCGAGGTGCCTTGTTGAAGCAGCGGTAAACAGTTTTGACAAAAGGGAGTGTCCCAACAGTATTTACAGATGTTAATGTCAGTCTCGAAATCCCAGGCCCCTCCGCAATTCCCGTTGCAGAAGTATCGCCAGTTGATCACAATATCGCTGTATGTGATCTCATACGGCAGCTGCTTTGGATCATCTCCATCTCCAGAAGCAGGTCGTTTTGCCACCAGGAGCGGATAAATCCTTTGATAGGATTCAGTTGTCGCGGTCTTCTCATCTTTGTCGTCCTCCAGGTTTATTCGTCGTTGCAACTCGTCAAGGACAGCCATATACCTTGTAGGAGCGGAATCGCTCGATGAAAACTTCTCTTTCACAAACTCAAGAAGCTCCATTGCGGCGACTTTATCCTCACCCCTGATCTCACCAAGCCTCATTTCTACCGTCTTCTCTATCGGCCCTGTAAGTTCAAAAGCGATGAGAGCATTAACATCGTCTCCTGTATGAAGTAGACACTGGAACAAGACGAAAAACGCATCTGCATCATTCTCGTCTGTATCGTCAGATAGCATTTCATGAGCTGTAAGCATGTTCTTGCGGAAATGTGCTCTTGCTGCGGTGAGATTTCCTCGCAGGACTTCGTAGGCTCCCATGTAAGACTCGGCTGGTGATACTCGGTTGTCGTCGTACGAGATCCTGTGGCCAATAGTGATTTCACCCAACTTTCCAAATGCTGAAGCCTCAGTGTTTACCTCTGTTGCTTCTTTGAAGTAATGGCGCACTATACCACTGATGACCTGGCCGCCCAACCACATCCATTTCCACTGGACGTAGGTGCCGGTTTCTTCAATCACCTTTCTTGCGTCGGGGTGACACTCCTCCCAAAGTCTGACAGCAGAGGTGAGTGGATTTTCATCCGCTTCATGACCGTAATAATAAATTGCAAGGCCCTTGTAAAGTCGAAGGGCGCTTCTTTCGAATAGAAGCTCTCTGTCAGCTGCGAGTTGGATGGCTTCGTCCATAGCCTTCAGAACCATCCCCAGCATCCCATCACGTGCAGCAGTTAGCGAGAGAAGGCTGGTGAAGTACCTTTCGTAAGTGTCTTCTTCCGTTGCCATGAGTAGAAGTGCAGAACCTAGGCGGCTTATACCGCCATCTGTAGACGTCTGATGACTCATGGATTCAACAAGGTCTAATGTACGGCCATTAGACTGAGATGTAAGGTTGGCTTCCAGCACACGGTAATATGTCTCATCAGCTTGCCTAGCCTCAAGAGCCTTTTCGTAGTAAACGGTTACTTGGTCCGGCTCCTTTAGTTCAAAGTACCATTTTCCAAGATCCATGTTCAGTGCCCAGATTTCGTCAGGGTAAGGCTCTTTCATATCGGACAGAGTCTCCAACGCCTTCCTCTGCGATTCACAGGCGTCTTTCAGTTTTCCAGCTTGATAATATGATTGTGCTAGACCTTTGTAACACGTCCATGACACTCCAGGCATTTTAGTTGCCTTCAAAAACATTGCTATCGCATAATCGAACTCATCGACTTTTCTCGCAGTCTCACCAACTCTCTCGTACCATAAAGATTGCTCTCCCGTAACTTGAAGTATGCACTTGCACCAGCGTTCTGCCTTGTCAAGAAGCAATGTCTCTTCATCTGTGCTCAAAATCACGAGCGATTCGTCGGAAGCATTTGATTCTCCCTCAGAAACTTCCTAGTATGACATTAGTCGTGGAAAAACAGACACATACGTGAACAAAGAATCATTCTTGACTTACCAATGAAAGATACTGGATGAGAGACTGATATGCTTCGCAAGGATCATTCTCGCGACTCTTGAGCCATTTGTGTCCCACTTCACGGGCCATAGAGAAGAGTAAAGCACGTTGTGGGCTCGGGCTTGAGATTACCTTGTCCAGCCAATCCGTTTGGTACATCCCGAAGTGGCCAGTAACATCAGGATCCTGCAGCCAGGCCAGGAGTGTCGAGATTTGCGCCGTGTCGCCGAACAAAGGCACGTCAACGAAATGTTTCCAGTGCCTCCTGATAATGGTGCCTTGGCCGAGGATGTCGAAAAGCATGCTACCAATGTCTTTCTTTGCTGCATTATCGACCTTGTGATCACGCTCCGGGTTGTTCAGTTCCTTCAAATGTTTAGGAAGATACCAGACTAGATAGTTCCCCAGACTTTCAGTCCTACCATCTGGCTTCTTTATCAGGAAGCTAATGGCTTGCATCACTATTGCTAAGTGTGCATCGTAGTCGTTAACCCTGATTTCGCCCCTGGTTTGAGTAACCTGTCCAGCTAGTGGCTCGAACTCGAACTTCTCAACCACTGACTTCTGGAACAGGGTCCAAAGGAAGTTCTGAACTGTTGCAATGTCCCCTTTTGTGATGGTGATGGTAGCTGTTATCCTTGGGGTATCGTCATCGACGGATCGTAGCTGCTTGGGATCCTTAATCACCAGGGACAAAAGATCACGCCGTACGGTGATCACTTGCCCATCGACTTCAAAAAGTCTGGAATACTTGCCTTGTAGTTTCTTCGCCAGCTTCTGAAGCGTAGTTGATCCAAACCGAAGGAACTTAGTAGGTCAACATCTATGTCTTCAGAGATATTAGATGGCAAACTCACCAGCGCTGCCTCCAGTTGATCAACACTAAGCCATTCAAAGCCATAGACTACCCAGATCAACAGCTCATTGATCTCGTCAATATTCTGTGGGGATAGTTGCTCTTGAAGCTCGGCAACAACATTTTTCGAAATCGCCTCTCGGCCCCAGTCAGACTCTGTCAACAGATCATCTAGTTCCGACTCCTGTCCGCCTGAATCTACCAGGTCCTTAATTCTATCCAGTGCTGACTGGACTTTGAAGAAACTCCCGCCTGCCATCTCTATCAGTTTATCGTTGATTTTCTGACGGCTTGCTTCGTCCTTCGAGTCGTTGCCTTGGAAGATATCGTATTTGCGCATCGCCCTCTTGATATACGATTCAATGTCTGAACCGTTGGATTTCGCTATGTTGATTGTTGGAGATTCGAAACCTCCTAGTACCTTGACAGCTTCACCCCTGCCACTAACCAGGAGCCGAATCCTGCTCCGATCACTTTCTGTAGCAGGTGCGTGGCTAGCCTCCTTGATAACACCAAAGAACTGTGTGCCGGCATCCGCATGCATCTTCGATAGTTTTTCGACTCCATCGAATATAAAGTAGTATATCGTATCTCCACGTGGTTGTCCCAGTTTCAGGTCCTTCCAAAGCGATTCACAACTCACGTCTGTGAAGTAAGTACCGTTGTCTTTCTCTTCGCAAATAGAAGCTATACTCTTGGCAAGTGCCATGTCTTGCTCAGCTAGTTGTAAAGCAATATGCTTCAGAGCTGTCCGTGCTGGAGTCGGGTCACCCTTATCAGCTTTATCTGATAGCGAAGGGAAGAAATACCAGGCTAGGAAAACTCTGGAAGCCCGTTCTGTCGATGTCTTGTATCTGGCCCCGAGCTTCTGGACGATCGTTGAGACCGTTGTAGATCGCCCGGTATTCTTCTCGCCGAGGAGTAGTAGTAGAGGTCGCGCCCCGGCATCATCTGCATTAGCCCAAGAAGTGTACGCTTCCTCGTCGTCAAGCCAGCTCCCGCTATTCTCGACTCTGGAATCGCATAGTCTCTTGAACATTTCTCTGTTCATTTCGAGCTCCTTTTCATCAATACCAAGCTTTTCTTTTATCTTAGACAAGTATGCCTTTTTCGTCGTGTCCTGTGCTCGTTTGGTCTCTGCCTGCTGCAACGTGGTGATCTTGCTAGCAATCTCTTCGGTCCACTTTCCAGTCTCGAAGACCTTTGCAAGAATAATCGATACTTCATGTCTACTTTCCAGGGCCACCTCCAATGTCAAAGTCGCCTCGATTGACTGCTGGCCATGGATCGCCTGTCTAAACTTCCTCAGTTCGACGCTGAGCCCTGAATCATCGTCCAGCAATGCCTTTTTGACGTTAGACTTGAACTTGCTCCATTTGCTGTTGGGGTCTTGAAGCGTTATGACGAGGGCGCATATATCAACAAGGCTAATCATCGTGATATGAATTGCACGAGTCAAGTCGGTGTCAATCTTCCTGAACTGTTCGATCCGTTCGTAAATCCTGAATTGACTGAGAGACGGTGCCACGACAGCAAAGACCTCGTCAATTGCTTCATGGAAGTCCCGTATCTTTTTGGGGGCTTCCAGAAGTATGCTCATGGCGTTAAACACCACACTTGCCGGTTGGAAAACCTGTTCAAGTGTCAATGGCTCGAAGGTTCAATCGGATCGAATCATGGTTACCACGCTGGCACCTTGTGCAGCTATGCCACCAAGGAGTTTCAAACATTCAAGGATATTCAAACCTATGTCCTTTTTGTGTTTCAACGTATTTGCGGCATCACTATCTATAGTCGGATCATCTCGCAATTTTATCTGTTTTCGCACGTCGTCTATCGTCATTGGCGGCTTACAGTTCAGACCTTTTCCGGTGCGAGCAAGAAATCGCTCAGCTGCTTCATCCCATAGCTGTTGCATGGTCAAATCTTCCGTGCCTGATGAAGCCATGATGCAGTATTATGATTGAAGGCTTCGACGTTTGAACCGGTGAGGGCGATGGGCTCAAGATGGCAGAAAAGAAACGAGAGCGATGGATATTCCTTGAACGGGTGGTACTCATCTATGTATAATACGGTCTTTGACAAGCTGACCGAGACTTGTATGGTTGTCTTGTTGTTTTATGTTATGAGGGAAATTTCGAGCCTTTAGCCTCAAAACCCCCAACCAACAGTTTTGCGAGCTCTCATGCAGCCATAGCGTGGTAAGAGACTTCTCCATTTTTGTCGAATGCATTCAGCTCAAACCAGGTTGTTGAGCTGTAAACAGCAAAACGCTCTCTGATTGGTCAGATTGAACCCACTGCGCGATTTCCGTAGCTTGATAAGGTCAAACCGACCGCCACCTTCAATTGAAGAAAACAAGGCTCTTTCAATCAATGCTGGAATGCTCGTTGTGACTAATCTACGCTTTGTACAACACAGGTAGTGTGCTGCACCTGACAAGGAGTTATTACGCAAAATAGTGACAGCCTGGTTCGGCTTACCTGAACAGGTAGTCTGAGCCGTCAGCTGACTGTCTTATTCCCTGTAGGTGCATGACTTCACGAAAGTTGTGACTGGGGAGTTGAAAAAGCAATCTCAGGCGTCAAGTTTGATGTTTTTCGCGCCTCTCATCTTTGGGCTGTCTGGAAAGTAAAGTATCAAGTAATTGATATACATCGCAGGACCTTGAAATCGTAGCAATCAGCATAGCTCGGAGATCAAGCCATAGGTAACGTATAGAAGACAGATCGAACATATCCTGCGACGAAATTCTCTCACCAGAGTAAATAAATCTTGAAAGACTTAGACTGATTCTACAACTATGGTTTTCCGACCACCATTCATTTGATCAGAGTCGACTACAGATGCTGTGCGAATGAAAGTTCAATTCCAATTCATAACTGTGACTGAGGTATCTGCGCTAAATCCAACATGATAACAAACAACCGAGAACGCCATTTTGACACAAAACTTCAGTAGCCAGCCGAGTCTCACAAAATGCTTTCCCAATCCTGCGCCGGGGTATAGAAACCATGCCTCATCACTCACAGATCCCGGTGGCATGTATAACGTCGAGATCGAGCCCAAAAACGAAACATTAGAAAAAACATCACTCCGAGAAAGAAAGTTTAAGCCGTGCTGAACGCATGCTCATGCATGGCGGGAACATGAACACGGTTCGACGATTTAGGAAAATTGCGACATTCGCGAGATGTCTCTTTGGAGAAGAAATGATCGGCTTCGAGCTTCACGTTTGGCGTAGAGAAGACCGCAGACATTGCAGAGAGTATGAGACCCGAAAGGGCCTTCGCGCCACATTGGAGTCTCTTTGATGAAGCATGATGTGCAGCATGGAGTTGGCTCATGTAATCTTGGTGACTTCTGGTTATTTCGTTAGAGTGAGAAAAAGACATTCTGGTGGAAATGAATGACATACCGAATGTCGCCTCAGCCTGTTACGCCACGTGCGGGCTTCATAGGTATCCTTGAGACTGGCTCTAGTCGACCTTGACCGGATTGAACGTGCCGACGCGGCAGGTGATCTGAGAGATGAAGTGCGCGAAGCAACCTTCAATTGCAGGTGAGTATCTCTCTCTGGCTTCGCAGCCAAGGGACTCGGAATAGCTGCATTTTGAAACAAAGCGACCTCACAAAGAGGTAGACCATTCCGTTGGACGTCCTGGATGCTAGGTCGGATCTGGAAGAGGTTAGTCTGCGTCACCGGCAACGGGTCAACAAAGACGCGTTAGTTAAGAGGAAACTAAACTCACGTGTCGAGGAGATTTTCTCAATGGAAGTAAGGAACATCGTCGGGGCGGAAAAAGGCTAGATTCCGGGAGATCAACGGGACAAGGATGGTGAGCACGATCTCGTCGGCGCCGAATTGGCTTTGCCGTCTTGGCGAGTGTCTGCTGTCTGTGTTTCATGATGGAACGGGAAATGGACACATTTGAGAAGGGGGCAGTTGAGAGGGGAAAATCCGATCTCGAATTTCAAGGGAGAGGTTAGGGATCGAGGCGGTACTAATACCCCTCCGAGGCGCTTGCTAAAGTTAGAGCGAAGATTGCCCCAGAGGAACCCTTGTAGATCACTACGCGATTGGGTCTGGACTGTGCAGAGACCCTGATTCAGGGTCCATCCGCGGATCCGGAGGTAACCTACCGAGTGGCATCAATCACCAACAAGACAGCATTTTCACAACGGGGATAAGGAAATCCGATGTCTCTCAGCATCCATTTCATCCAGCACTCCATCTAAACTTTGACCAACAGTACATCACACAGTTATCTTAACTGTCCAGCCAAAGTCCCTCCTCACCTTACTCCCTTGTTTACCTTGCTTTTTCCCTCTAAACCTTGAGACGTCTCACCCGCTCGGACTGTCCCTCGCAGCAACCTGGCATGACAGTAAGCCCGTTTCCACAGTTCCTTGCATGGCGGCTTGGCTTCTGTACCGTGGCTGTCTACGATTGATAGATAAGACTGGTCCCCCGTCCTGCTTGCAACACTGATTAGAAATGACCTCGTCTCAAAGAGTTGCAACCCTCATTTACCGACGCGTAAGCCACGGCGCGTTACTCCTCGCACCTACTACACGCTAAACACAGGAGAAAACTGGGCGGATGACCTGTTTGGTGTGTTGTACAGTGTAGTCTTTGGTGCAGGTCGCTTGCGCAGATGATCAGATGGTTTGTTCTCACTGTGTCGACCTCGCCCCGCCCCAAAGTCGGCATTTGAGCTGAAAGGAGCTCATATCAGCCAATTGAGGGGTAAAAAGTCAGATGTCAGAGTTACCCTGAACTCCGCCCCTCTCCGGATTCCGCTAAGGTCAGGTAATCTAATGTCGAACGGGACAGGCGATGCGACGTCGTACTGTAGGGCGGTAGCAAATGGAAATGCGAAAGACCGGAGGACGACTCCGGAGGTGATGTGAAATGCGTGATTGGTTATGTTTTCTGATGCGATTTTGACATCACGGTTGCTGTTGGGAGGAACCTTTGTTAATGGGCTGCCAAACAGTTCGCGATTGGATGCAATTAGGTTCTGGGCAACGCTCCTCTTGTGCTGACATTGGTTTAGTTATTTTTTAAACCTAGTTATTTGCTCCGAATACTCCTGATATGTTGCCTGGTTTCCTGATCTCCAATGCGCCATCTGTTTCTTTCATGATTATGACGCTCGAACGCTGCAATTAAAAAAAAAATGTGAACGCCTTCTCCCCTACCCACTCAGCACCTGCCAAGAGTGAGGGGCAGCGAGGTATTCTTGGGGGCCGCTTGGCATGGTAAAAAGGTGATGAGGTTTGTATGGTCATCGCAGTCCCAATGAATGAGAACCCTCAGTTGAGACCTTTGTAGACCACGACGATGCGTCAGAAACAGAGTCGCATCCAAACTCCCTCTCCAATAAGAACGACCGGGCCTTTTCTTCCCTCTTAGCGTACAGCAATCCACAGACGTTGCAGAGAGTACGACGTCCCGATGGTCCAGACCTCCATTTCGGCGTCTCGGTTACATGACAGAACTCGCATGACCTTGTATGATCCGGCGCCTTGAGTGCTTTGTGTTCCCGCGCGCATGGACAGGAAATAGTAGCCTGTCGCGATGGTGATCGGCGCGTGGTGGAGTGGTGCTTGTGCTTACTCCGCCAACCCTCGGGACTCTTGAATTTCCGCTTAGAGCCGCTGCTCTTCCGCGGGAGCTCTAAAAGCTCTGGCTCTGCGGTCTCAATACTACGCGCATATTGGCATGGCATGATCCTAAAGCTTGGCTTGAAAGCAGGCTTGTGATCCTTAGCGAGCGTGGACGGGATCGTCGCGGTCTGGAATAAGGGGACTTCGCAAAGCGGCCGGCCGAAACGCTCGGGATCGAATTGGAAATCCTGGATCACGTGAGTAAATACATTTTGCGCAGAACATGCAAATTACCCACGTCCTGCCTGGTCGCAAGAATAGTTACGGGAATGAGAGGGTTTTGCAGAGAGCAGGACATTGTGGTTTTGTAATCGGTTCCACCGCCTTTTACGGCCCCAAGGGGAGGGTTCGTTGGAGTTTCGATCTCGAGGGGAAGCCTTTTTTGCAGGCATCGTGGATTTCTATATAATCTCCCCAGCGATCGGAAAACTGACGTTGATATGATGTAATCTTTAACGCACAACGTCCCGAGAACCCTGACGGAGCATTTTCCTCAAATGGTTTAGAGATGCGGGTTCTCCTGACTGCTTATTCGGAGCGAGCTGGCTTTCACGGTTTAGTGTTTTGTGACAGCTGTTTCTTATCTGTTCTTGATGCCGTATGATGGGATTCATGTATCATTCTTGTCACAATCCTGTGACATATTGAAGGAATTTGCAAATGCCCCTTGGATTTTCCCCATGGAGAACTTTTGCACTAAGTATTCGAGGGTTTGGTGTCATGATGTGCATTGGCGAGGGACGAGAATAGTTCCATTTTGCGGTGGACCGAGGGGGGGGTTCAAAATTGTCCCCATTCAGCATGCTTCATGCATGCTCCACGTACATGATCAGCAATAAATGATGCAGAAATAGAAGCAGTTTTATGACTCATAATTCCTTCTGATTCTAATTTATTATTGATTTCTTCCATTTTTTATATATATTTGTTTCTTTCTTTTTGATCAACGAAAAGTGCCAAGTGTTGTTGAAACTTGAATAGCGGGGGCACGGAAGTCAAACCCTGTTGCCTGCTTGTCTGTGTGTCACACCGTGGAGCAAATGCTCCGAGCCAACTGGAAAGAATCGGTAGAGAACAGGCTTGAGACCATGCGATCTGGTGACCGCTCCAGTAGAATTGGAGTTGTGATTTATTATACAATATTGTACAGACTGGAAACAGCTTCAGCTTAGTCCCTAACCTGTTGTACACTAGATTGAACTTATCCAAACACTGCGTCCTGTCTCATAATTCATAGAGGCGGGCCATGCCACTGATACTAAACAGGCATGCGCTTCTTCCCAAAGTGCCAACCCGGTAACACCTTTCCAAGCCTCTACGTAGCCAGCGAAAGCACTCTGGAGGCCATCCAGCAGGGGGTCGTGGTTATTTGTTTGCTGTTTGGCAATGCTATACACTCCCAGGAACGCTCGCCAAAGCCAAAAGTCCGTAGAGTCGTTGAGGCCCAAAGTGTTTACAGATTGGTTGAGATCTCGACTCAAGATCGAAAGAAATCTTCGCAAGAGACGAGCGTCGATAGCCTCGCCGCCGTTCCAGAGCTCCAGGACACTGTGCATATACAGGCTTGATGCAGCGCACATACCAGACCAAGAAGTGCTATACTTTGAGGAGTGTGCTGATGAGAACATATCGTCGTGAAAGAGAGATGAGAAATGAGAGCCGATAGTAGCGCATAGAAGTCGAGAATCTGATCCCTCGATCCATTCCCAGCTTGGGTCGCATTTGTAACGGTCTTCCCTGACTGTCTGCGTTGAAGTCGTAAGATGTTTCAGGCAATCTATTAGAGGAGATGCGTCAATGTTATGGAATTGCGTTGATGAGGGGAGGGCAGCGAAGAAGAATGGCAAGAGTTTCATGGCGTTGAGACGCATCTCAAGATGGCCGATGTTTTGCGTCTTCCAGCGGTAAATCTGCGATACAAAGGTGGAGAACTCTGCGGTATTGTTCTGTCGGAACAGGTTCTGCAAAGAGTCACTTCCCAAAATTCTGGCCTTGAAGCCTTGGTAGGCATAGTATGTGCTACAACAGTCAGTGTCTGGAGGGATTGAGTGCTGAAGAATGGCTAACGCACAGCAAAAGATAGCGGTTGGCAAGTTCCTCTTCGAGTTCCGATCGATTGCCAAAGTCATCGTCTAGAGGACTGAGAAGGTGAACGGCGTTTATGAGGCCATTAATATGAGCCTCTGTATCGTGTACGTTACCATACGAGGCCTCTTATGGTCAGTTATTGGGAAGGTATTAACAGCAGGGGAGACGTACCTCTATGAAACAGAGAATTGAAACATGTCGGATGAAGGTCATCAGTCCTGGTTGGTGTATGTTCTGCAACCATCTGTTCAAGACTTGTATCGTTGAGACTTTGTGGAACAAAAATGTTGGTTTATATGTTTCGAGATCACCGACAGTCCATGCATAATGCAGGCCTGCAACGAGAAGAGTGTCCCTTAGTGCACCCGGATGCTGGGCGACAGAAGAAAAGCTACAGATGCCAAGTTAAGTCTGGGCTAGGAAGGAATGATAAGGTACGTACATATTTCTTGAGGCTTTGCTTAGTACCAAATCGGCACTGTCGTGGCTGTTATGGACTTGGCTTGTCAACGATCCTGCTGGCCTATGCTGCATGGCTTGAGCTTACAGTAGTGAAGTAGCTCTCTGGAGCGGAGAGTCATGTCCAAGCCCAAACAGTCGAAAGGCTCCACTGACTTTCCAAATGGGGAATTAATAATTAGAGTTACTGGCGGTGTGTCCTGGCCTATAATCCAAGGTTGCTGTTCGCCAGGAAGACAGATAGCGTTAC
The DNA here is from genome assembly GCA_013183765.1 of Fusarium xylarioides. Classification (NCBI taxonomy): domain Eukaryota; kingdom Fungi; phylum Ascomycota; class Sordariomycetes; order Hypocreales; family Nectriaceae; genus Fusarium; species Fusarium xylarioides. The sequence continues at coordinate 151,402 of SRZU01000075.1, forward strand.
GATCTCGAAGTGGAATACTAGGATCAGCAAATTCGCATATCCGCCCTGCACTGACACAACGGGTACTACTTTTGTCAGTTTCACAATCACTAAAAACCGACAAACGTCTAGAGCAGTACTTTCGACTATCTGTCGCAATTGGGTAGCAAATTCCGACTTACCAGGCCGGTTTTCCGCCATCACAACGCACGCGACGCTTTCGACACGTCAAACACCCGCTTTTACTCCTAGTGTGGGGTCTCCGAGTCCTTGTCGCTGTACTCATGCTGACCGGCTTGAGCTTGTTCTGAGGAAAGCGTCAGGGAAGATGATTGGCAAGGGCTGATGAGTTGTGACTTTCAGTGAATGAGGGAGGAGTTTTGCTTCAAAAACAGGCGTTGACGAGGTATCGGGAAGCCACTCACGGGATTTGAGGATTGTGGCTACAGGATGAGCGATTTGGTTGCGATGGTCTAGACTGGCTGACGATACAGCGCTAACATCTCATGCCGATGAGATACGCGGAGGAAGATAGATCACTAATGTCTTGGCAACGAACTGGAGTCTCCACTACCAACGACAGAGTCACTTTTGAGTGGATATGAATGGCGTCCAGCCTGTCAGCAACTAATCCTCTTCGAGGAGAATAAACGAGCTGAACGACAAACCCCGCTGTCTTTATCCAGCCAGGATTTGAGAGAGATCGTAAGCCAACTGCATATTCTCACTCCCTTATTCCCCTCCCTCACCGAATCTGAGCCATTATCGTCCAATCAATCTACAACATGGCACAGAAACCTAGCCTCATATTTGTGCCTGGCGCGTGGCATAGCCCTGAATGTTGGGGCAAGATCATGTCCGCCATGGAGGCTAAGGAGTTCAAGTGTATTCCCGTCGCACTTCCGACAAACCAATCAACAAGCACCGACGTTAATTACTCGCATGACGTTAAAGCTGTCGCCGATGTCATCGCAGGCGAAGCGTCGCAAGGACTTGATGTCGTTATCTTAGTGCACTCCTATGCTGGTCCAGTGGGACAAAGTGCCATGAGAGGCTTCACCAGCAAATCTGCCGACAGAGACGGAGATACTGGTCGCGTGATAGGGCTTTTCAATGTTGCGACCGGTTTCGTCCGCGAAGGTGCAAGCTTTCTGGACGCTCTCGGCGGAAAGCCCCTACCGACTTGCGAAGCTGACTACGAGAACAATTTAATGGTCATCAAAGTCGACCCAATCGACATGATGTACCACGATCTTCCGACAGAAGAGGCCGAGTACTGGGTAGGAAAGCTCAGCAAACACGCCTTGACTGGTTCAACGGAAGGGTACGAGGTGACATACGAAGGATGGAGGGATGTGCCTGTTTGGCAGGTCATGACCAAGGATGATAGGGCTTACCCTTATGAAGCGCAGAAGATGCTTGTCCGAGGCGCGGAAAAAGTTGGTGCGGATGTCACGAAAAGGATTATTGATAGTGCGCATTTGCCGATGTTGAGTAAACCTGATGCGATTGTTGGAATTCTGGAAGAGGCGATCCAGGCGTTCACTTCATGAGAGACGTACCGGTCGACAGGGCAAGCCTATCGACTATGTGCCTGTATTTTCTTCTATTTCAATAGCTTGCGGGGTTATTTGTCTAGAGCGACAATGAGTGGGACGAAGATATGTTTCTGAGACTTTGACATTGGTAGCGATGATGTATTGACTGGCAGTCTAGAACACTTGCAGCACACAATGGACTTCTATCACCAATGAGGTCCTTTGGGATGTCTTTGAACCAAATTACCAGCCCCTAGCGACTAAATAAGAGGCATTAAAGCTGTATAAAAGAAGGTCCGGACCTTCACAGGGAGTTTGGCAGTTCAACTACCTGAGAACTGTGGCTGGTTGGGTAGGTGTCGAATCGGCCATGTTTGCATACCGCGTAAACCTCAGAACTATTTCTGCAATGGAAGACATCTCCGGGGATGTCGTCAGGCTATTGGCTGCTGTTCCCTTTGCTTTCAACGTAAATTATCTTGCCAGTATCAACACCAAAGAGATGAGGGTTTGACAAGACCTAGCTTCCGTCGGATACCCCCAACACAAAAGCTAAGAGCTGAGGAATTGCACTCATGATGAGAAGCTTTTACTATTAAAACAATGCTACCATTTTATTTCTTCACATATTCTTTTCTGGCCTGGAATCTTTGTGAGTTTGCTCTGTAGCTCTAGCGATTGGTGAAGCGTGGCATAAGCTTGAAGTGTGAGCCAAATGTTTTATCTCCTGTTGAGACTCGTGATTGAGGGCTTATCACTACGTAAAACCTTGTCTGTGATCAGTCGACAGGAATAAGGTACGTAATAATTATACTTCAGGAAACCGGTTCAACTTTCAGAGCTTAAATTCGTGGACGGACTTTAAATATCACGAACATAAAAACCCATCTATCCTCAAAATTTGTACTTCCTTTGGACTTTCATCTTATCATTTTTATTTCAGCGATGCATGAATTTCCAACTAGCGATCCCGAGCCGAAAGCCGAGTCTTCATCGGACTTATCCTCATTCCATCTATTTTCTCAGTTGCCAGCGGAGCTACAATTTAAGACCTGGGAAGAAGCCTTTGATGCAACTTCAAGGTTTATCAATATTAGCGTCTACATGGTATTCGGATTCGATTTTCGTTTTAGCCCCTCTGGGTCTAATATGTGCATAACTGGCGGAAACTTCCTCACTCAGGGACATGAAACGGATAAATTCAGGGAGTCGCACAGACTGAGCTTGGCTTGTTGCGATGCTCGCAAAGTCTATCTCTTGAGATACCCAAAATCTATCATCCTTGCAAAATCTTTGGAGCCACAAGGCGGTTTCATAAGAATACGATGCAATCCCGCACACGACACTTTGTGTATCAAGCACATGAGAGGATTCTGTCATGACCACGACGATGAGCGTTTTCCTCCTTTAGCCTTGACGCAGGCGGCTCGACAAGACTTCAATTCTACCAGAGATATCCTCTCGTCATTTCAGAACGTTGCCGTAAGGCTTTATAGAGACTGGCCAAGTGAGGAATGCATTCGGAGGGCTCCTGGACCCCCCCACACACGTCTCACGGTTGCATACGCAGCTTTGTTCCTCTTTTCTTTTTTCGAGTCTATCAGACACCTTTACTTTCTCGTTAAGTCAAAAAATTCAGCCACGAACGACACAGTGTTCTTCCGTGGTTTGCCTGCTGAGGGCTACACACCGGCGCCAGTTCAGTCTTTCCTTCATTTCTACGACCTTGTCCAGCGAGCCTCTGAGCTTGGCAACTTCAATTGTAATCAACGCCATCGGAGGTGGAGACCAAGGCCACTCCGCGAGATACAGTGCTATTATGGTCGTCAGTGGCTAGAGAAAGAATAGCGCCGCAAAAGTCGCTTTTTCCGGCGTAATACACAAACAGTCCTGATGAACCCGTCCCCTCCTGAAAGGCTGAGCTTATGTCAACTTGTCAAGTGATAAGAAATTATGTGCGGGATTTCAAACGTCCCTTGATATATTCTCAGGAGAAGCCCAATTCTTCGACAATAAACTACCCTACTTGACCACAGAAAGTCCTCGAACGAGATAGCTCATCCAACTTATGTGATATAATACTTCTGTTTATGACTCTCATCTTTATCTTATCACATCTGATCCTACGTGGCCTCCAAAGCGCGTATAGAGTGGCCAATCACCGCATTTTATCCACGATGTCTAACCCCCACCGTTTCAACACCAACCATGCGAAAGTAAGCTTTAATTTTAGAATGTCAATACTAAAGAAGTTGCAAAAAAAATGGACAAATGGTCTCAATAAATGTAATTACAAGCAGATCTTTTTCGACTGCTGCCTAGAGTTGTCGCCTCAGGCAGTACCAAATACTTGTTCTTATAAAAGGCATCTACCTTATCTTGTCATTTCATCCCCATCATGAATCTGTTCACATGATACATATATCGCAATATCGTACATCAAAATTGACAAGTTTCAGTTTCAATCTCATAGCTCATTATGACTCCATCCCAGACCGACTCTAACGTCGACCACGACGAAAGCTTTAGACATGAAGTCTTGAGAGGCTTTGCAGAAGATCTTCAGGACATAGCAAGTGACAAGGAGAAGCAAGATCTTCTCATATCTATCAAGAGTTTTGCTTTTCACTTCATCAAAGAGCCACTCAAAAGACCTATCACACACTTTCCCACGGTACAACAGAATCTTGACGTCTTGTGGCATATGTTCTTCAAAGCCAGCACCGCCATAGACAGTGACAGCTTGTTCCAAGATCGGCTAGTCCTTCTTTTATTGTGGACAAGACAGTTTGATCTCGTGTATAAAGAGCTTTACACCGGGCAGAATGTTGCAGGAAACTGGGAGTCTTATGGGTTTGCACAGAGTTTACAGACATTCTGGGAAAAGCTGGTGAAAGAGGGTTCAGAGGCTGAGCTACGGAGCCTTGCAACCTTCTCTTCCAAGGTCTTGGCTGCTAACATATGCGAAAAACAAATCTCCTCGACTGCACTATGGTATATGCGCGAGGCCCTTGAGACCAGCGATGACAGCATTGCCAGGTTTCTGCCTGGCGCAGTTGTATGGATGAAGCTGTGCTCTCACGCACTTCTCAGGGACTGCGTTCTCAAAACAGACGAACGGCAGTCGTCAGTGAAACTTGGGCCCCTTGCGCAGGATCAGCGCGTTGATGAGGCCGGATTCAGCATAGCACGGTGGCTATTTTGGAGACGTCGCTTCCAGAAGCTTAGCCATCACCCCGATACTTCGCTTGCGCAACTTTCTAAGAAGGGCTTCATGGCTATGATTCACTGCGGCCGAGATGTCGATTACAGTGTCCCAGGAGAAGAAGTATTTGCTGAAAGATTACAGGCCACTATGTGGACTGAGCTTGTGAAGAGTGACAAGGAAAGCCTAGATGGTGACGGATGTTGAAATTGACCCCGATTGGGTTGATAGGGAGAACTAGTGAGCAATCATGAAACGCGCTTGATAAGAAGTGCCCTTATGTATAAAGTCACGGCCATCAAACATCATTTAGTCCGTGTACTCCGCTTGCCGAATGAGGTGGTGTAATAATACGCCTACTATAAAAACAATACGCTCGTTTATCATCAAAATCCATTGCATCAGCCCTAATCCATCAGAGTCTAGTCAACGGATAATCCGCATCATCCCCAATAGCAGATTCTATATCGTCACTGCAAAACTCTTGGAGTGGTATAAACTCCTCCCCTGGTGCATCCGTAAAAACCCCTCCGTACTCATCGAGATCTCGTTTCGGGTACTGCCGTGCAGCAACCCAGAGTCTTCCGTCGATAGGTTCTAGGTTGACTGGATGCTGGTGTTGAATCGCTCTGACAGCGGCTTGTAGAAGAGGTCGGATCAGAGGGTAGAACCATGAGTCGTGGAAGGTATCGAGAAACCCGGCTTTGTCGCATGTGTTGTGATAGAAGGCAAAGATCACCCGTGTACCGATGTTTGTGCCGAGTCTTAGACTGCGGATCCAGTTGTGTCCTGACATTGCTGGTCGATCTTCAGCGGGAAGTGAATCATACACTCTGTGAAACGCTTGGTAGATCGATGCAGGCATTTGAATTTTGTATGGGCGGAATCTTGACTCTTCTTCCAGTGCATCATGCTTGATAGTAGCTGTCATGTCAAAATTATCGTACTGAAGTTTATGGATAAATCTTCTCGCGTCAGCCGACAGCAGTAAATCCGCGAATAGAGGACAAACCTGTGGTTATGGCATTCTGTTTGCGTTAATGCATAGTCAAAATCCACTGCAACGTGATACTCAGTCACATCATCTTTGCCACCCTTCGGTCTGGGTACATCCTTTCCAGCGGCATCTTCTGGAAAGTCGCCCCCGTTCAAGTCTCGCATTCTCTGATATTCCTGACGAGCATATAAAGCCGCGATATAAAACTGATCAGAATCTCGGAAGTTCTGATCCCAATCTTCTTCTATCAGTGATAAAGCGGCATTGATGAACTTGCGAAGGTCACCGAGTGGACCTATCGCGGTACCTGAGTTTAGAAATCGCGAGTCGCTATACTGGGGATCACCAGTGTCTGATTTGAGCCCCCATGTGAGCCGAGGTTGTGCTGAGAACGGGACAAGCCAACACCTCGGATCTGTTTCACTTTCGGGCCAGCATCCCTTATCCGTTCCCCATAAAAGAGTCTGCCGTACTTTTGATCGATGAAGCTCCTTGACGGTGATTCCCCGTTGATCAGCAAGCCTCTGGTCTGCTTCGGCCATGAGGGAAAAGTATCTCTGGACCATGGCCTCTGCGGGCAGTTGAGCCAGCACGTCGAATCCGTCAACAATAATGACAAGATCATCAGATGCTCCTCCCGCATTGTGCAGATAATCTTTGATCGCCCGTAATTTCGCAATATGTGCCTTTTTCGCGTTCAAAAAGGACTCTCCTCTGTAGCCCAGAATGGTCGGTATAGAGTATCGGTTGGCGAGTGCCGAAGTCACCACTGCGCAGACTTGGCGGTTGACGACATTTGCGGGGACGAGGTAGTGAAGCCTAGAGATTCGGTGTGAGGCTCTTAGCAAATGGGAAGGGTTCGATGCATTGTTAATGCCCTGTATGTATAAATACGTTAGCTTTCCTGCGTCCTTCGAAGACAGTTCATCATACCAGGTTCCTGCAGTTGAAGATCAAAAATATCAGCACCATTGCGACGAGAAATGCGCGGCCGCGGTTTTTATGATTCCGATGTCGTTGAAACTCCCTGCCGGGCGCGAGCATCCGCACCCTTTCTGACCACTCAGCATGGGAATAAATCGACGGGTTCAAATTATTTGTACTGAACAGCATCATACTTCCTGACTGGCCAGATTTGAATGTTGGAGATGGGCCAGGAAGTGACCGATCAGCAGGTGAGGAGGTAGTCAAAGATCAAGGGGTCAATTCGTGGCGTATAATGGCCAAGACACTTACATTTCTCTACCCCAGTACGATACGCTATGTAGATGATTATAGTGTGATATTCTCGCCCTGGCCTTGGCGCCGAGACCGACCTGGGGAGCTGTATTGGCACAACCGAAATTTCGAGACAATCCCGTCTCATTGGAGCATGTGGCCACCGGGCGACATCAAGACCCTGTGTCTTGTATGGAAGGCGCAGCATCTGGTACCTTAGACCGATCTTATGTTACTTCAAATCACTAGGTGAACGAAATGACTTTTCTGTTTGGACCTCGTTTTGAAGATGTAAAGGATCTCCAAACGGCTTTCCGACGGCTGGCAGCCATGCCATCGAGAATCATGCCGCGGATCCTCCCTTGACATGGCTTTCCTTCACCAATAGTGATCATATCCCCAAGACACGATAATTAAACTAAGACCATCTTCTTTTGTATGCTCTGTAACCTGTATGCAATTGCTGAAATGTTGCTAAGTTCGGGCTAAGGGTCAGTTAGACCAGAACTCTTGATGCAGTTTAGTCTGGGGAACAAGTCTACCAGAAAGCCTTGGGCTTACTTCTCAGTGAATTCTAAAACAGGGTCTGTCACTAGCATGAAGCTCTTAGTTTATGCACTACGGGCCATTTTGAAGCGTTACAAGCTTGATGAGGCTCCTGGATTAGTCCACCGAGATCTTCGTGATGGCGCACGTTAGCAACTTGCTGTTTTCATCAAAGCACAGCACCAAGCGTCATTGGTCTAGGGGATTAGCATTCAACTCTTCCATTGAGAAAAGTTGAGGCTCGGATTCGAATTCCGGATGACGCACGCTTTTTTGACAGTTTTTGTTCGTGAGTGGATTTTTGTAAAACGGGGTCATTAAGCGAGATGGGGTCCTGACCCCCCTACGATAATCCAAGGGATCGGGAATAAGTACACGTACTATCCACGGGGTATAAGCTGTGGCGTTCCAGAAGTTGGCCCTGTGCTATTGTCAGGTCCAGCGACTTGGCCAGTCCATGAGGCCTATTAGACAAAGGGGATGCCTTATACAAGAGGTCCTTCCAGTTCTTCTGACCTGCTCTAAACCCACCTACTCATTTGATCTGCTCGTGACTCAGAAAGCAACATCTCATAATATGGGTGCCTAAGAGCCTCAGCAGTCGTGAGTCGTTCCTAGATACAAATATTAGCACATACTGTCACCTAATCCTCGCAGGATAACACTCACCTTTGGGTCAAATCGTAGAAGCTGGTCGATGAGACTCAGAGCTTCATCAGATACAAGCCTCTCATTATCTAGGTTGATGAAATCGGTCCAAGCCTGCTCATGATGTTGACCCAGAGCTTCAAGTTCCTCATCATCCAACTCAAGGTCATATTCATTGACAAAGCGGTACAGTTTATCTGTGCCAAGGACTTCAGCAATTTTCCTCAGTTGATCCAGACGCGAAGCTCCGTGGAAGAATGGTTCCTTTCTGAAGATCATGGATGCGAGCATGGCCCCGAAGCACCACATATCTATGCTGAAGTCGTATCGCTCGTGGTAGAGAAGAAGCTCTGGTGGCTTCCAGAGGCCTACGCAGGTGTCCAGGTCTTCATCGGGTCGGTAGAAGTCTGCTGAGCTCCAGCCTATTAGTCGGAGCTATAATGCGTCAGTGTAAGCCGTTCCATGTCATTATGAGTCCAACCTTTCTGTTCTCGTGGTCAATCACCACATTGTGCGGTCTGACATCCCGATGCATAATACCTTGACTATGGGTGAAGTCCAAAGCTCTTAGAAGCTCGCGGGTGTAATATCGAATGTCAAGGTCATTAAATCGAGGATACAGCGTTCGAAAATCTGTGTTGTCTACGTATTCGAGAACGACACCGATGTCGGACCCCTATGCCTCCTGATGTCAATCCTGGCTTGGGACTCGGGTTTTGGGGGATGCGAACCTCCTCACCTTGCACGGCGTCGATAAACTTGATGATATTTGGCCCATTTGCGAGATACTGGAATATCTCGAGTTCGCGACGGATCCTATCTCTGCTGTCTTGCTTGAAGAGTTTCATAGCGTAGATGCGACCGCTTGGATCACGGCATTCAAAGACGATCGCATGTCTTCCTCGTCCTATATCAATCGTGTTAGTGTTTATCAAGAGAAGACTAGACCAAGGTTTGGAATTACCTAATCGCTTTGGGGGCGACATATCATAGAACTGCCCTGCCAATCGTTAGCAACAAGCCTACAGCCAACTCTGCCCCAAACTTACCCGCCCCCGACTCTGGATGGATTGGCGCCATCTTCACGGCATTCAGACGCAGATCCGTTTTTTTCGTCCCTCAGGACCTGGGTATCATGATCGCCGATGCTCGACATCTGATGCAAGGATGAGCTGTTGAAGCAGAAAAACCCCGCATAGGGCTGACATGCTTATTCAGCCAAAATGTAGAAAAGGCTGGAAGGTTACACAGAAAGCCTTGATGTCTTGTATGAAGTTATTGTATATTTATTGGCCTTTACGTATTGATGGATCACAAATGGCACATTTTATCAGCGCAGGGGTGGAGTTTGCGGGTAAGAACTTGGCTAAGACGGAACAATTGGAGAGACATGAGGACGCATCGTATCCTATGGACATTGGATACAATCAACAAAAGAAACTGAATCCAGTTCAGGTGACAATAAAGAAACTCATTAACTTTTTAATCATTGTCTCCAAAAGATGCTTGTCATCTTAGCCACAAATGTCTCGGGCGATCGAGGTTTCTGCTGTCTGTCAGTTTAATTGTCTTTTGCCTACCCTGAAGCTACACAGCTCGCCGGCAGTTGTTAGTACGACAATCTTTGTTCGCCGAAGAGTCGCTCAAAATTACGGCATTTCTTCATTTAGGTTTGTCGGGTTACGAGAGCGAAACAGCTCTCGGAAGTCGCCACCAGGAAAGCTGAAAGTTAGACTGCCAAGGCTGAATTTCTCATGCTACCAACGCCAGAGACTGGAGTTCATTTCTGGGGCAGACCCAGTCACTAAGAACTAAGCTTATCTGATATAGGAAAATGACCAGGCCTGCACAGATAAACCGTCGAAACTTGTGCCTCCAATCACTCACGGCCAATTGAATTCAGCATGTGACACGAATTTCCAAAAGCTGCAGTAGCATGAGGCGGATTAAATGAGTTGCTCCACTTGTGAGAGGCGCAACGGCAAGTCTCTGCCGTTGGTGACTCGCGAAGCATTCTCAGTTAGGAGATGGCCGGATGATCTGGCGCGCGCTAAAGGCGCTGTAAGGGCCATGGGTGAAACTGGCTAACGCACGCAAGGTACAGTTGTTTGATGAGCTGAAAACTTAGCATGCAGGGGGGCTGTTACTGCCCTGGTCCTTTGTTATGCGTTATGGTATTGAGGCCTGGATGTCCTGGCGCTGATCTGGGTGAAAGATGCGGCGACTGTAAAGTTAGGCATAACGCCTCCCGTCTTTGTACGGGACACAATGAGTTACCGATGCACCCAGTCGTGCGGCTGAACACGAGCTACTCCGTACCGAGATGGAGGTCAGACCGATCGTGGCACTAAATGTTTGGTGTTTCGTGAGGGCATTCAGCCTTTTTACGAGGTGGGGGGCCGGGAAATAAGACATAAGCCAAACATTAACTACAATAGGAAGCCCCTTAATCCAGCCTAATGATTACCGCCACAATCGTGACTCCTCGCCTTTGAGACAATCTTAAATACAAAGCCCTTGGAATCCTTCCTGTTGGTTCTCGCATCCATCTGTTTTGAGTAAACTCTCGTTAATAGCCATCCACTCGTTATTCTTTCTCCGCTTCAACAACCAACACCAACACTTCTTTTTTAATAATACCCAATCACAATGCGCTCTGCCATCATCCTCACTGTCGGCGCGACCGTCGTCGCTGCCTCGCACCCTGCTCTCGAGCGCCTCGAGAAGCGTGATGCTAAGGAGTGCGCTTCCGTTGCCTCCAGCATCCTCCCCGACCTCACCGCCATCCCTACTCCCGACTCTTCGCTCGCGAGCTTCCTCGCCAAGCAGACCGATGCCATGACCATGACCGATGCCTGTGTCATCCCCGCCGTCACTGGCTCCATGGCCAAGGAGTACACTTCCTACGCTTCCAAGCTCAGCTCTTGGTACATCGACCAGAAGGATGGCATCTCCTCTCTCCTCGAAGCCTGCAGCGACGTGCCTGAGGTCAGCTCTCGTATTGCCTCCCTCAAGGAGTCTGCCACCATTTGCGACAAGGTCACTTGGGCTAAGGAGACCGGCTTCTCTTCTTCCAGCGGCGATGCTTCTCAGTCCAGCGACGCTGCTGCTTCTAGCTCCACCGCCGACAAGGGTAACGCTGCTGGTGTCAACTCCATCAAGGCTGTTGCCGTGCTCGCTGTCGCTGGTCTTGCTGGTGTCATGATGCTGTAAAAGCTTCATGCCTGATGGGGGAATAATAACGGACAATACCCGTGGGTGACGGCGTCTTGGCTTTTCGATTCATTTGGCCTGGTGTACTGGTCTCTAGTCTTACTACAAAAACACTCAATACAAGCGTTGTGGCTACTGTAGCCTTTCTGTAATTGCCTAACTTCCATGACCTCATGCGCGCTCAAATGTCATTGACGCGCTGTTTCATTGACGTGCCTTTCGTAGACCCTTATTCCATTAATGCATACCTAGCCGAGTGAAGACAGTCTCGGGAGGAGCCCCAATTGTTTGCATTCCCCAGTTGCATTGTTTGCAGATCCACGTGCGTCATCTTGGCAATTGGCACTGAATGTTTGCCAAAAATTGGGGTAAAAATTCTTGGTGGGCCCAGGGGTCAATTAGCCGCGATTAGACCTCAGCATGGCTGGCGCTGTCTGACCTGTAACTTGGGCAATCGACCGGAATGTTTCAGGACGAGATCAGAGCCCGAGCAAGATCATTCATCATGGCGACCGCATATATTTAAAAATTCTCTGGTCGGACGTGATAATTAGTGCCGGTCCCGTCTCTGGCTCGGTCCGTGCTTATTAAGTGTCTCGATGAGGAGGACATCAAATATGTCTCAAATTGTCAAATGGAAGTGCTAGCAGACTGCTTATTAGATCATCGCCCATTCCATCGCCAGCACACCAAATGATGGGATCCGACTCTTGTTCTTTCGATATCTCAGAAGAGGCGGGAGATGATAGAGAAGTTGCGCTTGGGTAATTCCAGGAATTGCGAGAAGTCTGATCCGCGTGGCTGCTAGTATATTGCGAACCGAAACAATACTCGTCTTTAAGTTGCGAAATAGGTGTCAAGGGTGAAAGAATATATTCCATAGGAGGGTATGAAGTCTCAAAGTCTGATTTAGCAGTTAGTAGTGCTAGAGAACAGTTGCTCACAATAGATTGACTCACCTCGGGATTCTTCATCCTTGACCTCGATATCCGACGACGTTGGAGAATATGGATAGTTTAAAACATCGCACGTGGCCTCAACGGGGACTTCTTCCTTTTTCGGTTGCTTGGAAGCTTTATTATCTGCTTTGTTCTTCTTGCGACTATGTTTGTCAGTGGTATCATTGGAGACTCCGGAAGTTAACTCACGGTGATCGACGAGGTCCTATCACTACACACTCGCATGAACTCCATTGGCAGTTACTGCAAGGTGACTTTTGCATAACATCGCATCGGACCTTTCGAGATCTGCATGTTAGGCATGCTCTGCGAGCTCTGCGTTTCCGGCGTCCATTTGTACTCTGGGTATACTGCTGTACTTCTGTTGCTGCTGGGATATCTGACATGGTGGCAATGAGCAGGTTACAAAGGGTCGGAAAGGCCAAAATCATTGTTCGTCCCATGTATAACACTCACTGAGATATCTCATATATAAAGAAACTCAAAGTTTGGCTGATCTGCAAGTGGTGGCGGGTATCGGACCGCAACACGGCATTACACAACCGTGTATAGCCGCGCCGCCCGCATCCCCGCAAACACGCACCTCAAGCCGTCCCTTAACCCATCCTGCATCTCCCTTATCGAATCAGCAAACCCTCCAGCCCATAATGTCAGACTCCCACGACGATTCAGACGGGCCTGAGAGCCGTCGCAAGAGAATCCGCCAAGCCTGCCTCAATTGCAGGAAGAAAAAGGTTCGCTGCACGGGTGAGAAACCGATATGTCAGTTTTGTAGTCGGCTTGGCCAGCCTTGTGTTTATGCGGAGGATGGGAGGAGTCTTAGAAGGACGAATTTAGCTGTTCAGCCTGTTGTGGGGGATGTGCCTGAGGCTATCATGGTATGTGGTCCACTGTTCTGAGGTTGGTGATGCTGACCTTGGGTAGGATAATAAATGATGAAAGGGACCATATTAGGAAGGAGAGTCAGAGGCATTACCGCGCTGCTATGGAATCATTACAAGACCTTTCATGCTACTGGAACCATGCTGCTCTCATGGTAAGGCCATACTCCTCCTGATCCTGATCTAAATTCTAACTCTAAGCCACACAGGTCAAACGACTGGAAAGGTTCCATAGCCAGTGTGAGACTCGCGGACAAGAACTCTCACCCTCAAACGTCGAGCGAACTCCTGGGGATGTCAAAGCTTTGTGGCAAAGTGTCGATTACACTTCCTTGTCAACTCCAACGAGGCCTGGAAGCCCGACGCTGGCAGCTCAAACCTCAGTTGAAGCCGATTGGGCCTTATCGACGGATATGTTTGACTTTAGTGGTTTTGGCGGATTTGCAGAAGGAATTGATGTCTTTAGCATCTCGTTTGTTGATGGCGATATGACTCTTGGTGACGAAATTCCGAATATGGTGCAAAATTGGACAGCTCCGGAAAAGGCAGATTGATATCGACTTGGAAGATCGGGTATGAAAAGGGAAGCCGTGCGGTTTCTATGAGTAGTCTCTATTTCTCTTGCAGCGCTATAGCTAGGTCTCAACGATAACACGCCAATAATCAATCACTACCAAACACAATGCCGTTCTTTTTCCTCATATCCTCCATCACCGTGAGAACGCTTCGACTAAGTGCCCTCAGGTCAGCTTCAGCTTCTCGATCACTCTCTTTAATGATACGTCCAAGCTCCTTGACCTCCCAAGTCAAGTTCAACATATCTGTATACTCAGGGCTGGTATCTCCCAGCTCCTCAGACTCTTGCGACCCTCTTGGGAAGAACTTCATAGTACAAATATCGGTGACGTTTGAAGCCTGACCACCAAGGATCTTGATGGTTCCCTTCTCGCAGTAGATCTCGGTTGGTGCATGGGAGTCATAAATCTTGCTCGTGCGGGCCGATAGTGTAAAGCTCTGCGAGTGCTTTGAAGACTCAGGCGTGTATTGGAAGACGATGAGACCACCGCCATCAACACCGGTTTCAAGAATGACGGGGAAATACGTCTGAGATGAGGGTTTTCCAAAGAGTCGGACAGCGAATGTGACAGGATAGCAACCCATATCCCACAAACAGCCTCCGCTGAACTTGGGAGACGCAACATTTGGAACGTTGCCTTCTGTGATGTCTCCAAATAATGACGAATACACTGCCATCGAGAGGCTTGCGCCATAGATCTTCCCAAACTTCTCCGTCCTAGTCTTCTCATCATCAAGTAGCCTCTGAAGTGTCTTGAAGTTGGGCTCTTGAATATGGCGATAAGCTTCTAGAATGAAGAGACCCTTTGAGTCGGCGAGCTTGTAAAGAGCTTCAAGCTCTTTCATATTGGAGGCGAACGGCTTCTCCATGATGACATGCTTGCCAGCATTCAGAGCCTTAATGCCCTGTTCATAGTGCAACGAGTTCGGTGATGCGATGTACACGACATCGATATTGGAACCCTTGGACAGCATGGTGTCCAAGTCATCGTAAGCTTCCACCCTAGAAGCATCTTTGATTGAGGGCGTTTCGGAGATGAAAGTGTTTGCTGTATCGAGCTTTCTGGAGTACACAGCCGTGAGGGCAAATAGCTTGCTCTCATGGCATGATTGCACGAAAGAGTTGGTGATCCAGTTCGTCCCCACAACAGCGAGACCAAATGGAGCAGACATGGCGAGCGGGTTGATGCTGAATTTTATTTAAGATGAAAATATTATTTGCAGAAGGACTGAATGTTTGGGAGCGAAACTTTGACTCTCTTATAGCTGCGAATACGTGACATCATGGCGATGACGGTGAGAAGTCCGTATCCTGAAAATTGACATTCGTGAGGCCTTTTGGCGGCACAGCATTTGGAGTGTTGCCTCAATCTGGTAATTGTCGGCGAGTCTAAGGGAATAAGGGCGGAAGAGTGCATTAGTGGATTACGTGAGGTGAATCTGTCGGCCATCTTCGCTTTGCTTCCCTGCAGAACATCAAAGACACGAGAATATCGCATCGACGTAATAAAAGATGATGCCGAATGAGCCGTTTGCATAACAATCCGGTATCTGTCAGAACCAGGTGGAAATTGTCGAGGCGTAGCTGATTGGCTGGTGAATTGAACCCTCATAATGCCGTGACCGGGGTCGTATAAGAGCCCGAGATACCGAGTTTATCACGTCACGGAAATACCGACACCTGGAGATTTCCAACTCTTACAATACTTCAACAAACAACTCTGTTATAGCCCCTTGCGAGATCATTGAAGTAACGAAGAATAATCGTCGTTAATCATGAATGGTGGATCGGATTTCCAGCAGCTGCAAGACTCGCCTTATCATTCCGATGCCTCCGCGCCAGCGCCCAAAACGCCTCGGGTCTTGGCGTGCAACCACTGTCAGCATCGCAAGGTGAAATGCAATCGCGTGTTTCCTTGCAACAACTGCATAAAGGTAAGCTCTGAAGCTTCAGAAGATGATCTTGAAACTGAAACGTCCAGGCAAATGTACCTTGCGTGCCGTCAACGCCTGCTCCAGCTCGCAAGAGAAGAGCGCCAAATGCGCTACTACAAGAGAGGATCAAGAACCTCGAGGCGCTGTTGGAGCAGTACACTTCCCAAGACTCACCAAAGCAAAGTTCTGACGCAAATGGATTGACGCCTCATGATCCGATGGAACTATCTGCCAGGTCTTCACCGGCGCAATCGAATGGGCATGGCGCTCAGACACCAACTGGTCCTGGCAAGTTGGTAGTTCGGAATGGCGGGTACAAATTCCTGGATAGCTACATCTGGGGCAGAATACACGAGAATGTCTGATATCCCGTTCCGATATACAGTTTATGAGGCTCTTTGTTAACATTCGGTGCACAGATCTCAGAAATGCGTCATATTCTCGATGAGGACACGTCAGATGAGGAAACCTGCCTTCCAATCGATTCACCCGCTCCCCACGAAGACGATGATCTTCTTTTAGCCAGGACTTCTGCTCTGAGTATCAATGATCAAGCTCCACTGCCTTTTCAGATCCTTCGTCTATGGCAGGTGTTTCTGGAGAGAGTCAATCCCATCACCAAAATGATACATACTCCAACTACGGAGCATTTGGTGATTAGTGCAATGACAAACCACTCTAATATCTCACACAAGAACCGAGCACTTTTGTATGCTATATATCTTGTTTCTGCCGTCACTTTGACGGGCGACGAAGCGATGACGATGTTGGGCTTGCACAAGGATGAAGCATTGCAGATATTCACCCAGGGTCTGAAGATGGCGTTGAACAAGGTCAATTTCCTTAGAAACTATGATATGATCGTTCTACAAGCTCTGGTTCTGTACTTGGTAAGAATACAGCCACTGACCAGGATGCACTGCAGAGCTAATCATTTTGCAGATCGCCTTGCAAGGACGCAGCAACCATGACGCTGTATGGGTGCTCAGCGGCGTCGTTATTCGCATTGCTCACAAAATGGGTGTCCACCGCGATGGAGAAAAATTCGGTATGACGCCTTTCGACACAGAAATGCGTCGTCGAGTATGGTGGCGAATCATCATACTGGACTGCATGTACGCCGCAACATCTGGAATGAACCCAACACTGTTGCCGCTGGGTTGCGACACCAAGCTTCCTCACAACATCAACGACTCGGACTTTTCCCCAGAATCAAAGATGATCCAGAATAAGGAGGGTACCACAGAGATGGCCTTTGCTCTCCTGCTCTATGAGATCGTTCACTTCGTCAAAGATCATCAGATGTCCGATTTCGAACACCTTCTGCTAGGAGGCCAAGACGTGGAGCCTGGAACACCTGAATATGATCTCTATCGTGAGTCGTTGGATAAGTTGACGCATCTCGCTGATGAATTTGACAAAACGATGTGTGAGGCTGAGAAAAAGTACTGTGATCCGTCAGGAGGTCCGCTTCACGTCTTCGCACTGGCATTTAGACCCCATATTCTGAAGGAAGTGAGAACGATGGCGACACCAATGGAGGAGACACCAGAATGGGGAACCGAAGTCAAGAATTCTCATGATAACTTCTTCCGAATCTGGCTTGCGCACAATGAGAATGAACAGGCACTTCATGATGTCATAGCAAACGGTCCTTTTGCGTACTCATCAAAGTCGCTCTTTCACTTCGATTCACTCATCTTTCTCGCGGGTCAGCTTGTCCATTGTTCACCAGTTGGATCTTTCACAGAACGGACATGGAGCCTTTTTGATAGGTTTTACCGCCATCATGAAGAGCTTTGGAATCTCTCTCAGCATAAGAACTTTCAGCTCGCAAGATTGCTGCTCAAAGCTTGGGAACCACGGCAAAGGGCGCTGGAGCAGCTTGGGACTCCATTTGAAGTTCCTGAATGTGTGCAGAAGCTTCGGATTGCTGTTTCGCAGGCTGGACTGTCGTGGATGAGCCCTAGGGAGATGCCCTTCCAGCCCACGAATGGCGGAGGCCCGGGAGGTATGGATCAGATGCAGATGGGAACAAACGGGAGTGCCTCGACGGATATGTTTCAAAGCCCGACTATGACTGGGGACTGGTCAATGGCTGGCAATCTTCCAACCATGGACAGTATGGATACGCAAACGCCGCAGACGCCAGTTCTTCCGATCTTCGGCTTCTTCAACAGTACGACATGGTAAGCTTTGCGTTTTTGGGCAATGCGCGGCAAGAGTATGGGTATTCGGGAGTTGTGACTTTCATAATGAATAATAATTATCTGTATTCCATCTCAAGCAAGTCAGTGCCCTCATCACTTTAGCCGTCAATCAAGTTCACAAAGTCTTGAAGAAGAAGCTTCTCTTCAACCCAAGCTTTGATACCTTCAGAAAACAATTCTGGAAATTGTAAATTCCACGCATGAATAGCTCCCTTGATAAGCACCGCGGCACTCTTCTTTCCATCATCGCGCCCTTCCTTGCAAAACGTCAGAGCCATTTCCTTCGCACCATCAAAATCATCACCCTGATCTCCAGCAGCTGCCAATATCCGCTTGTCCTTTGCAGCAACTTCTGTGACGTCTTCATGCTGCCATTTAGCAAGCCCGGCGTAAGCGTCATGGACCAGGTTCCAGTCATTATTGGCGGCGATTTCGTTCTTTAGCTGGGTATGATTCTTGAGACCCTTCAACCAGACGCTGAGAGTATAGAAACCACTATAAAGAACGAGTTTGAGACCGTAATGTAGGAGGCTGGGTCTTTCTGCTGCCCAGACTTGCCATGGCCGGAATGGAGTTGAGCCAGTGACGAATGCTGATTTAACCAGGTCTGGATGTCGGCGGATTAATTCCATCGTGGTGAAGCCGCCCAGCGAAAGACCAACAACGTGCGCTTGTCCACCGTGGGCATGTTTTCGGATGAGATGCGCGACAGAGTCTGCGGCGAGTTCGATTGACCATGGCCCTATGTCTCTCGATTGAGAGTGTTTTGGAAGATCTGGGACGATGAGATGGTAATCGCTGAGGTGGGGAATAACGTGCTCCCATTCGAGGTTGCAGCTGAAGAGGCCATGGAGCAAGACGATTGTTGTCGGAGAGATGTCATTATACGACTTGAAGAAAAGTTCTTGTGGAGGTTCAGATGATTGCGACATGGTTACAGAGACGAAAGATTGTCTGCAGAACGTTATTCAGTCAGATCACGGTCGCTGCGAGGAGGGATTTCAGCAGCTGCGCCACTGAATTGAGTCGGCTAAGATTTATCCGAGCGAGGCATCCCGATTGTTCTGCCCTGGACAAGTTTGCCTAGGCATAGCTCAAAACGACCCCAGGCGAGAATGAATCTGCAGGTACCAAAGGTAATAAACTGTTAATTCTAACTACAGTCGCGGAAGGATGACAATTGGTCTGAATCTACAGGGATTAAACGATGATAAGTGTGTTGGACATGGACACTCTGTCCTCAGCACTGCCAGCAGATGTCATCCAATATCTGGAAGTTTACCAACACCTTCAGCTAATTAAAACCGTCCGATTAATCTTCGTATCTCCCAAAAAACAACTTCAATTCTCTACTTGACTTCCTTTTTTTTGCAATAAAATACTCACGGTGTCTTTTTGACAATGCAGCGTCGTACAAGTCGCAGTCAAGACCCGGGCTCCGAAATGGATACAGAGACCCCTGCCCCCTCTAAACCCACTGAAACAACACTACAGACCAAAGGATCGACGCCAATTCTCCACAATGCGGCGGCCTCCTCCCCTGAAGAAGATCCGGCAGAAAACAACGACGATAAGAAATATCTGACCGGTTGGAAGCTTCATTCTTTGAGCGCAGCGTAAGTCCATCACGAAAATTGATATTTATGTGATTTTAATCTTATTGTACAAGACTATGGATTAGTCTCTTCTTATCAACGCTCGAGACAACCATCGTCAGTACATCGTTAGTCTCCATCACCAACGCCCTGAATGGCTTCATTCTTCGCGATTGGATCGTCACATCATATTTGTTGACATACACGGGTGCGATTATTGCCACTATCGCATAGGAAACATTTCGCTGATAGCTGCAGGCTTTTTGACTATTTATGCCAAGCTTAGCGACGTTTTCGGGAAGAAGACGATGCTTTTGCTTGCCTTACTCATCTTCACCTTGTTTTCTGGTCTCTGTGGTGCTGCAAACAATGTCGTTGACCTGTAAGAAAAGCTCACACCCAACCTGATGCCTTCCTGACAGTTTTAGGATCATTCTTCGCGCGTTCTAAGACATTGGCGCATCAGGCATCTACGCTATGATCCTAGCGATCGCTCCGAGCTTGGTACTAATCAGCAAATACGCAAAGTACATGGGCGTCATGTCGACCGTCTTCATCACCGCAAGCGTTCTGGGCCCTATTCTTGGTGGTGTTATCAGCCAGCACTCGACCTGGCGCTGGGTCTTTCTTCTCAAGTACGACCCTGCCTTTATGCCTACCCGTAGCATGCTGACACAAGACCATAGTCTTCCTGGGGGAGCCATTGCCTTTGTCATGGTTTGCTTCTTCCTGCCAGCTTCCGAAGAGTCATCCAACCTCTCACTCCTGAAGGTGTTGCGGGCAAAAGTCCGACGCTCGAACTGGGTCCGCATCGACGTGCTTGGAATAGCTCTTCTCCTTGCAGCCTCTGTTCTACTTGTGTTCGCACTTGAGGAGGGAGGTACTCGATACTCATGGAGCAATGCGGTTGTGATAGCCACACTGGTTCTTGCGGTTGTGCTATTCATCGCCTTTGGGTTTTGGGAGGTCTACGTTGAAAGGTCGACAAGCAAGCAAGAGCCCGTGTTCCCGCCGAGTATTTGCAAGGATAGGATCTCAAGCGCCATGCTACTGTAAGCCATGCACCATTTGACCTCTCCCCAAGCACTGACTGATCGCAAAGAACTACTTGTTTCGTTGGCTTCCCTTTTGTCTCGATGGTCGTCAACATTCCGCAAAGGGCACAAGCAGTGTATGGGCTGTCGCCATCTCGCGCTGGCATCATCCTACTACCTATGATGCTGACTTCTCCTGCCGCAACTGTTCTCTCGGGTTACTTGACTGGGAATGCCAAGGTGCCGCCTGCATATCTGATAATTATTGCTGCGGTACTACAGGTTTTGGGCGTTGGCTTGACATGCTCACTGTCTACAGATGCAACTCACATGCCAGATGCTCAGTACGGATATGAGGTGTTGATGGGAGTTGGGTTCGGCATGGGTCTGGCTACCGTCCTAACCTTTGCTAGGGTGGTGGTTCCTGATGCCAATCTACGTAGGTGACCTTTTGTCGGTGACGTTCGGGAGTGCTAACTAACCGTATAAAGCTGTGATGATGGGCGCATTGACTCAGATCCGTGTTCTCGGTGGCACAGTCTCACTCGCAATCTGGTAATTTCCAAGCGTCACATCTCTACCAAACACGAATTACTGACAGATTCGTAGCGCTACGCTGCTCAACAACCATCTGAAACCGAAACTGCACGAGTTTGTCTCTTCGGAGCAGGCAGCGGCTATCCTTGACTCCGTATCTGCAATAAATGATCTAGACCGGTCCCAACAGCTAGCTGTGAGAAAAGCATTTGCGGAGGGCTATAATCTGCAGAATATCTTCATGACGGTCATGTCTGCTGCTGGTTTGATCGCTTCTTTGTTCTTGTTGGAGAGACATCCACGTATAGCAAAGTAGACTGCCAGAAGCTTCCATTTCCCGCAGCGGGATCTTTCATAGGCACGTAATCTAGATAATGCTTAAGCTGATGAGTTGTAATTAGAGACCGTTCATTCTGTAACTACGGATGATACAAGAATGTTAAGCTAGTATGGAGAAGTATAAAATACTATGATATTATCGCTTGTCTAAGGCTCAATCGGCAACACTGTAAGAACATCTGCTAGACTGGGGTGCTTAAATGTGTAAGTGCAACAGTAAGAAGCGTGTACTATGTGCCTCTGCACCCTCGCAACTCAGGCCTTGGCAAGTATAGGTACTTTAATAATCAAGTTTATCTCATAAGTGCATATTTGCATATGTAAATGTCAGGCATCAATAAGGCAATGCTAGCTGACAGGCCTGCTTAGATCCGCCCGTCAGCATAAGTCTGACTGCCCCGCCGTGCCCGCCCCAATCATCTCCTAGGTCTTTATTATCCGATATTGAAGAGAACCGCAAAATGACAGACACTGTTGTTGACGATATTGAATGGTTTGGTATCTTTGACGATGTTATCGACGCCTTGTCAAAATGTGTTACGCTCAACTCGAAGTTTGAGCAACACATCAGGGACGAACGAGCGCGATTCACAATCTGGTATGGCAACCATGATTCCCAATTTTCAGCAACGAGTTCATGGACTATTCCGCATTACATATCACAAAATCGGGAAGCCATCCTTTGCGACTTGAATGGGCTCCTTAGATACGCTTTATACATTGTCCAAAAAGAAAAGGATTCTTTGAAGCAGCTCTCCAGCAGCGAGAATGCCATGGATACCGAGGGCTGCGGGAACGATCCTTATCTGATAAAAGACTTAGTTTCGATTTTCACAGATATCACCTATTCTATCAGTTCTTTGTTGAAGTGCTCACCAGCTCATGGTGACAAACCCTGTTATGAGGGCACTCGAGACGTCGGAGACATGAGGTCAACATCGCCGGATCGTCATGCTGACGGCAAAGGTTCATACAGATACGACGGAAGTGGATGCTTTCTACCAGAGTGTGGTATCGACCGAGAAGTCATTGCTAAAGATATATATCACTATTTGGGAGGTAGCCCTTCTGTGAGGCTTGGCTATTGCGAGGTATGTTGATGCATAAGCACTCCTTGAATGCTGTGGCTATTCCATAAACATATTACTGATTACTATGTTTCTTATTATGCAGGATATACAAACAGGGAGATCTACGCGTGGGTACTTCATTAAAACACAGGGGAAATTGACTCCGGTAAAGTTTCCATTCCGACATTGATTGACGTTTGTTTCATCGCAATTTCTAACGTGTGTGCTAGGCTATGATAAAAAGGCTACAGGAGGACTCCCAGAGATGGGGAAAAGTGAGGAATGAAGCGAAGAAACCTGGAGAGGGAATAACTATGACGAGAAGTGACGCAACTACCGGTGCCAATGTGATTCAAGAAGTCCCAGAGACAGATCAGCCACCGCATTGCGATCGTGGCGAAGAAAGCAACCAAGAAACAATGGCATTTTCTCCTGGAGAAGTGAAACAGAACCACAGGCATAAGAAGTCAAGAGCTGAGCTACAGTCAGATCATCCAGATCTACGCCAGGAATCCAAAACCCAAAACCCGTGCGCCACCACTTCGCCAAATACAGGTTTCGCCCTTGTCCTCTGCTGTACCTGCTTCCTTGGGAGCTATTAAAATAGCCGCGAATGGTCAAGCCAAAATCAATTCAGGGGTTGAGGTTTCAAATACAACAGCAGCTTGGATATTCGGAGCCGTGGCGGCTGTTACGAATGGAGTCACGGCTTTTGCGACGCGGCAAACAGCGAAGGCAAGCAAAAGAAGCGCTATAGCGGGTGAGGTGGCGGCCAATGCGAGTAAGAGAAGCGCCAAAGCAGCAGAGGAAACATGTTTGATAGCTCAGAAGCATTTTGAGGCAACCGTCAAAGACAACCAGGACCGACCGCCTTCGCCAGATACATCTCCCAATATTTCCGGCGCTGGGGCAGAGACTTCAGGCAGGAAACAACCAAAGCCAGACACGGGATCTAGACCGGTAGTTCCTCATGAGACTGAGACGGCGGCTTCGCCATTGTATGTTCCACCAGCCATACTGTCACCAGGACTGCCCAAGAACACCTCTGGCCGAGGCCGAGTGCTAAGAACTATGTCTAACCCGACGCCTGGAAGACAAGAAAAGTTTGATACATCACTCGATCTATCGACTGCAACAGCAGAACTGAAAATAGTCTGGCCAGAGGTTCCAACGTGTGAGTTTGGAAAGCCATGTAACTGTAACATTGTTCCCAATTATTGAGAAAACCGAAACATACCTTACTACAATACTATTTTAAACCTGAGATATGCGGATTAACCCGTTTTTAGTGCATCTCGCTTTCTCGCCCTTTCCCCCTGGCTATCTTTCTGTCTCATCTCTGGTACTCCATCCACCCATTTCACCCAAGACTTCCACCAACGCATACGAATTGAATGCCTCCTCCAGAGATCGATTCGTGTACCGGTCCCCAGGCAACGCTTAGCATCAACTCTTGCACCACAATCCACAAAGATTTCCCCCAGCATTATCTTCATCAAACCTCCTAGCTCAGACTCACAGTTAATACCTTCAACCTTTCGCTTCACTTCCTTCCGCCAGTTTGCATACCATTCGTCCCTTTCAGACTCGCATTTGGGCTTGGGGTGCTTTTTCTTATCAAGTCTGTACATCTTCTCAAGGACAATAATGCCCGTTGACCATACATCAGACCTATCATCGACCACATCGGCCGTTTCGTCGAAGATCTCTGGGGCCTTATAATATGCTGTTCCATAGAAATACTCGGACTGTTCGGTGTAGGGTTTAAAATACCTAGCCCATAGGTATCCATAGGTACCCATTTAACAGGGGTATATACCTAGAGATACCTATTTTAGATGCCTACCTACAGGCAGGTACCTAGATAAGATAATTATATAGATATAGGTACTTATAAGTAAAGATTAGTTATAAATTAATACTTAAATAAAAATTTAAATTATCTATAATATATATTTTTAATTTATAGTAATTAAATATAATAATTGCTTTAAATTAATAATAAATTAGTATCTTATAAGCCTTTACTTCTAGTATTTTAATAAATCTCTTAAAAAAAAACATAAAACTATAATAGCTTAGTTATTACTTTAAACTTAGTCTTTTAGTATACTCTTATATATATCTTTACTACTATTTTATAGCTCTTAATTAGGCTTATTTTTACCTCTATCTTATATCTCTTAATTAATCTTATCCTTACCTCTATTTTATATCTCTTAATTAATCTTATCTTTACCTCTATCTTATATCTCTTAATTAAATATAGCTTTATCTTTATTTAGCTTATTAAAAGCCTTTTTAAATCTAGCTGCTAGATCTTTTAAGTTAACTTATATTTTAAACTTTTTTTATCTATTTTATTGCTATTTCTGTATTTTAGTATTCTTAGTAGTATATACTTAAGCTTTAATGCATTTATCCCTTTTATAAGCTTAAATTTCTCTTAATTCTACTTAATCTTATATATACTATATTATTTAATTTTCCTTAGTACTAAAGAATAGAAGTAACTTAATAGTATTTAAATTAATTATTTACTAGAAGTAATTATTTATAAGGTTTATTATAGTATATTAAATGTAATAGTATATTTATATATTCTTCTTTTAAATAGTCTTATAGCTAGTATAAGTAAATAGAAGATTAATACTTAAATTTAAAATTAATTAATATAACTAATTATTATATAAGATTATTATAAATAACTTACCTTTAAAGAGCTAGTATATAAAAGCTTTAATTGCTTCTTTAAAAGTACTAATAGCATTAAGGGTAATATAAGTAAAAGCTATAATATAGTCTTTAGTTATATTAAATATAATTTTATAGATAAAGTAGATAAAAGGGATATATATAATAGTAAGCTTATTACTTTTAAGAATTTAAGTTTTATAATCCTTTATCTAGTAATTTATAATAGTATTAAAAAAAAGAATTATAATATAAATAAATTACTTACTAAAAGTAATAATAAAACCCTTAAGATAAGATTTCCCTTTTAATATTTAGGCTTTATATATACTTTTTTAAGGTACTTTACTAGTAATAGACTTTTAAGGTTATTTACTACTAGTAGTCTTTTAAGCTACTTATAGGAAAAGGCTTTAGCTGCTAGTTATTTTAGGTAATTAGAGAATTAAAAGTAATTATCTTAATAGATTATTATAAGAAAAAGAGATTAAAGATAAAAACTCTTAAAATAAAGAAAAGAAAAATTAAAAATTATAAAATTTAAAAGGTTATATAATATTAAAATTTAAAGTATAGGCTTAATAGAAGTAATTATTTTAATTAATTACTATAAAAGGATTAACTAAAAAGGCTAAAATAAAAAGAAATATTAAATTCTACTTAAAACTTATAAATTTTAAAATTTAAAAGATTTAAAAGGTTAAAGTTAAGTTAGTATTAAGATTTAGTCTCTTAAGTAATAGGTCTTAATATAGTAATTTATTATAAATTTTAAGCTAATTAAAGAAGAGTATTTTGCTAATTATTGCCTATTTAGAACTAATACTTTAAATTTAAAATCTATTTTTTTATTTTTATTATAGTACTAGAAATCTTAATCTTTTCTTAAACTTATTTCCCTTAAACTCTTAATTTTTTAGCTTTTAAGATATAATTGCCTTTAGCTATAAGGATATTAATTTTTATACTCTAGCCTTTATCTTCCTTATATATTATAGTAAGAGCTACTATTTTCTAATTTTTCTTAAAGTAGAAAAAATAAGTAATAGGAGCTAAGATAAGGAGCTTATTTGCACTTATAGTAATTATTTAAGCTAATCCTCCTAGGGCATCTACCTAGTAAGCTATTACATAAATAAAAGCCTATAGAGGATTTATTAATAAATCCTTATATAAAGAAAGCCTATACTAAAATAGATATACTTTCTGCAGAATGCTATAAATATAAGATTATAAAGAAGAACTTTAATTAGCAGTAAAGTTACTTAAAGACTAAACTCTACTAATATATAGACTATCTTAATGCTAATAAGATAACTAAAAAAGCATTTAAAGATACTACTTTTAATAATTATAATATAAACTAGTAAGTATATTTTATTTACTAATATTTAAAGGCTAATTTAAAGTAGTATTAAAAAAAGTAAATATTATAATCTCTTTAAAGATAAAGCATTTATAGTATTAACTTTTAAGGCTAGTAAAATCCTATAGGATAATAATAATCCTTTCTAGGAGGATATTAATAATCTTACTAAGGAGAATAATTACTAGCTTATTTTTATTAATAAAATGCTTAATTAAAATAAAAGTTAAGCTATAGTCTTACTAAAAACTAATAAATAGATTAAGTAGTAAAAGATTATAATATAAAAATATAATATTTTTAAATTAATTTAAGCTAATTATTTAAGCTAATCTTAAAATTTATATAACTTATATTAAATAGCTAATAATTACTATATTATATTCCTTATAAGTTAAATGTAATAAAATTATAAACTACTTTTAAAATATTAAGTATAAGATTAATGCTATTTAAACTAAATTTAAGTTCTTTAAGTAAGTATTTATAGTAATTATTTATAGTAATTACTTACTTATAATTAGCTATAAATAATTTATACTTTTACTTTATAATCTAAATATCTTTTCTTAATTTAAGTTATATATTTAATATATTATAAAATTAAAGAATCTAAAGGCACTTAAGCCTTTTAATCTATTCTTTAAATTATTTATAGATAATTAAGCTCTTATATAAAAGCCCTTTAGTAAGCTTCTAGGTTTAAGTTAAGTATATAAGAATATTCTTCCCTTTAAGTTCCCTTTAGTATAAAAGTAATAGTAAGATAATATTATTATAAGATTTTATAATATACTAATTTATTATAGTAATCTTAATAGATTTTAAGTTTTTTATTATTAAAGATAGTAAGTATAATAAGAAGCTTATTAATATTCCTATTAAACTAGTAAACCCTTTATACTTAAAAAGATCTAATAAATCTATTACTAGTAGAAGTATATATCTACTATATAGAATTACTTTCTTAGGCTTCTATCTCTTTAGGATAATATTACCTTATAGCATTTAAGCCTAGGTAAGAAAGTATTATAGCATTTTAAGAGTACTAATTATCTTATATTCTAGCTTCTTATTAAAGCTTATAAGCTATTAAAGCTTATTAATACTAAACCTTAAATTGCCTTAATGCCTTTAAGACTCTTTAAAGGAAAAAAATAAGTAAAAAATATATAGCTAGTATTAATATAAAAAATAAGATATTAAGGATTTTTATTTACTTAAGTTAAAGTATAATAAGGAGTTAATTAAGCTAATTATTTATAGTAATTAGCTAATATACCTTTTATTTATTATTTTAAAAAGCTATTTTAAGATTTTATATTTTTATAAATTATCTTTATTAATCTTATATTAATATAATATAAAGTTATATACTTTATATAAATTATATATAGGTTTAAGCTTAATTATACTTTATTAAGATTTATAAAATATAAATATTTAATTTACTTTTAAATAGCATAATAATAAAGCTTTTACTTATTTCTTAAAGCACTTTAATTGCTAATAACTAAAATTATAAATTAAACTTTATACTTAACTTAATTTTTTAAATAATTTACTAAAATAGTAATTATAATATAAGAAGTTTAATTATATATTAGAGTTAATAGATATTCTAAAGAATTTTTACTTATTATATTAATATAAATAGTAGAAAGTACTTAAGAATTGACTTACTATTCTATTTTAATTATTACTATATATAACCTTAAGGCTTTTACTTATTTTATATTATATATTTTCTTCTTAATCTCTTTAATTTATTTTTAATTTTACTTAATAGCTTTATATTTAACTATTATAATTTTTTACCATATTATAAGGTAGATTTTAAAGTATAAAAGCTTAACTATTAATTTAATTAAAATAGTAATACTTATAAAATAGTTAATAAATAAATATATATAGTAAGTAAAATATTAATATAATATATACCTTAAGAAGAATTTTACTTTTAGGATTATTAAGTATTATTTTAAAAGTAATATATTTATATTATTTTAAAATTTTTATAGTTATAAAAAAAAAAGAAAAATAAGAATTAAAAAACCTTTTTTATTTATAATTAGATTTTTATTAAATTTAAGTAGAAATAGCTCTTTTAGCTAACTAAATGTAGTCTAGCATTTATATAATAAAATATACTAAAGTCTTAGATATTATATTAAAGGTTTACTTTAACTTAATATAGCTTTAATTTATTATAGCTAAGATTAATTAATATAATTATAAATCTTTTAATTTAAAGTTATTAAGTAAGATAATAATCTTTTATAGTAATCCTTTTTAAAAATTTCTTCTTACTCTTAAACTAATTTTAAGTTATATTTTATTACTAAAATGTCTTTATAAAGCTTACTTAGCCTTAAATTAACTATACTTAGTAAGCCTTTTTATATTCTATTTAACTCTTTTACTATTAATGCCTTTTTTCTTTAGTAGAAAATAATATAATAGTAGATATTATATATTAAATCTATACCTAGTACTCTCTATTTACTCTAATTACTAGAATTAAAGGCTTTAAAAATCTTCTAGAGAAAGAGAAACTCTTTTAGCTAGTTTTAATTTAATTAAGGTTTATAGAGATTAAATAGAAGACTATAAATTATATACTGCTTTTACTATATTACTTTAATATATCTTAATATATCTAGAACTAGTATATTAAGTATATATAAGCATTTAAACTTAGCTATTTATAAGAAAAAGGCTTTTAAAATAAGGATATTTAAGAAAATTAATATAATATATTTTAATTTTAATATAAGTATATTTATAGTAATTAAATATAATAATCTTAGCTTACTTTTAATAGATTAATACTACTAAATAGTAAATAAAATCTATTTATTATTTTACTTATTTTATTACTAGTAGCTATTTATTTATAAATGTTATAATAAATTTAGCATTCTAGTAGCTTATAGCCTTTATCTTACTATATCTTTAACTACCTAGTAGTCTAACTCTTATTAAATAAATTTAAGATAAGTCTTTATCTTTATAAGAAGCTATTCTTTAAACTCTTCTCCTAAAGGCTAAAGTCTTTCTTATATTAAATATATAGTTAATACCTTATAATAAGTTTACTATTCTTAGTATTCTTACTTATTTTCTTAATACTTAATAGTAACTTAAAAGGGTTATATTTAGATTTATTAATATATTTAAGGATTAAAGCAGGGTTATAATAAACTTTTATATAATATATAGCCTTTAGAATTATTATCTTTTAAATTGCCTTTAAGCAATTATAGCAGATAATAGTATATATCTTAATATTAAGGATTTAAATTATAAGATTAAGACTAAGTTATAGCCTATACCCCTACCCTGCCTTTATTTTATATAATATATAGCTTATATTTTAAACCTTATTATATAAGAAATTATAGATTATATTAGAATTATATCTTAAGAGATAGTAATTTTAAAAGGTAATAATTATAATAAGAATAAGAATAGAAGGGATAATCTTTCTTAAAATAAAGGCCTTAATAATAAGAACTTAATAAATAATTAATTTAATACCTTAGAATAGCAAGTTATAGACTAATTATCTAATCTTATTAATATTAATTATTTATCTTTATCTATTCTTTAAGTATATATATTTCTTTTTATAATATATTCCTTATAATAATTACATATAGTAATTACTAAGTTAATTATAACTAATTATCTTCTAGGTTTATTACCTTACTATTAAATTTACCTAAAGTCTTAAGCTTATATAAAAATTTAAAAAGATTTAAGCTTACTAAATATAAGATAAAACTATTTTATAACCTTTAAAATTAATTTATAATATCTTAACTTAATAGAACTTAATAACTATAATGCTTATAAAGGCTAAGATATTAAAACTATCTATTTAAGAATAGTTTAAAGACTACCTTAATAGAAATTATAAAATTACTGCTAAAAATTAGCAGTAGATTAATTACCTTATTAATTATACTTACATTTTTATTTATCTTTTTAATTCTATTAATTATTTAGCTATTAATAGCTTATTTATTATATAGACTTAGCTTAAGATTATTAGCTACTATCTTAGTATTTATTAAAAGAGGCTCTTTCTACTTAAAGGCAGCTAAAATTATTAACCTTAAGTAAAGGTTCTTTCCTATAGCATTTATTAAGCTATAATAAAGCTATATAAATATATAGATTTATTTATTACTAAAACCTCTTACTTTATTATTATTCTTCTTTTACTTCTATTAAAATTAAAATAAGATACTTATTAGAGTAGTATTTAATCTATTTTTCTATCTTTAAGTATTAGTAGTATTAAAGAATAAGCTAAGGCTAACTTTATTTAACTTTATACCTCTTAATATATATCTAGCTATATAGATCTATTTATATTACTATTAATAGAAGAATAGAATTTTCTTTTTAGTTTTTTTAGTTTTAAAAAGGTATTTATAGTAATTTAATATAGTAATTATATACTTATTGTAATTTATAGGCTAGCTACTCTTAAAAATTAGCTTTAATTATATATAAATCTTTCTTTAAAGAAGGTATATTTAGTATAGTATTATATTATATTATTAACTAATATAATAAATAGAAAGGTAATTTAAAGAAAGCCTCCTTTAATTCTAGGCTTATATTACTTATAATCCTAAATATTCTATATTAAGCTATATAGCTAAAGACCTTCTTATAATACAGCTAAGTACTATTATAATTAAAAGAGCATAGAGTATATATTACTTTATATACTAATATAAATAATATACTTTAAAGGTTTCTTTAATTAAAAAAAGGTTTTTATTACATTTCTATTCTATAGCCTTAAATTAATCCTAAGAGTCTTTTAACTTAGACTTATTTAAGCTATCTTCTTTTATAAAAGACTTCTTAAACTAGCTTAAAAAGCTATAAAAAGCCCTTATATATTTTATATTACTTAGAAAGATACTATAATATTTAACCTTCCTTTACTTACTAATAATATATAAGAAAGAAATTATTTATATAAATACTTTATTAGTAACCTATTAATAACTATCTTTTATTCTTTTCTAATTATAAATATCTTCCTTTTATTCTTAAGACTTATAACTTTTATAATTATTTACTAACTAATTCCTATTACCTATACTATTAAGCCTACCTTAGTCTTTTTATAATTTAGATTCTATTAACCCCTATCTTTATATACCTTTAAAAAGACCTAAACTAAGTAAAGCTTAATATATTAACTTATAGCAGTTATTATAAGTTAAAAGCTAGATTAGAAAAATAAATTCTTAGAATATTAATATTAAGCAGTTAGCTAGAAATTAATAATACTTTTTTTTTTTTTTTTTTTTTTTTATTTACTATTAGCCCTATATAAGGCTATTAAGCTTTTAACTTTTTAATTAAAGGCTTAAATAATAAGGCCCTTATAGTAGGCCAGAATTACAGAAGTCAAAATCAGAGAAGGTTTATCTGCCTCTATAGTGCAATTGCTGCCTTAATCAAGCAGTATAAATACCGCCTGTAGGTCCCTCGGCAGCTGTATCAACCTTCTTCCTTCACCCCAGCCAAAAGACTAAGACATCTTCAATCGACCCTTGCAACATACCGGGCCTGGTATGCCCATTACACTTAAGTACGTTCCCCGACCTGTTGGTTACAGTTGCTGACATCAATCATAGCTACCAACATAATGCTACGCAAGAGCCTGGAGCCCGATCAGGGCTATTGCATAACCAACCATAATCTCATTAATGCAATTAAATCAGTACTAGGTTAGGCTAAGAGGAAAGATTACTATAAGATCTATATAATAGCTATAGCTATTATAAAGAACTTCTTATTAAGAAGCCTATCTAGCCTAGTTAAGATAGCTATTTTTAATTATACTTTAATTAACTTAATTAATTATATAGATTTAGCCTATTTAAGTTATTATATTTATCTAGTTTAGCTAGCTAAAAAGCTATTTAGATTAAAGAAGCTAGAAAGGGCTATAAGGAAAGGCTTACCTCTTAATATAAAAGAGGTAGCTTTCCTTACTATATTAATAGATCTAAACTTAGCCTTATATAAAGAGTAGCTTAAGAATGTAATTATAGAGGCTAAATATGTATGCTACATACCCCTGCTTATATGCAATTAACAGATAGGCTATAGTCTAAGACTATAAGAGCAAAGGGATAGCGTGTCTGTGAATAGAGTTGGATGAAGGCGGGGTAATGGCGGGGTTCTGTGAAGGTTTGAAGGAATTAGGTTGACTTTTATGTAAGTTAGTTAGCGAAAGTCAAATTAACTTGAAGTTAATGATAACTCTATCAATTAAATGCACATGCTAAGGCACATAACTAATTAACCTTGCTATCTAAGAACAGATAAAGTAAAATTAGTAAAGAAACAGTAGTTTAAACTGGAGTAATA
Source organism: Fusarium xylarioides (assembly GCA_013183765.1). Classification (NCBI taxonomy): domain Eukaryota; kingdom Fungi; phylum Ascomycota; class Sordariomycetes; order Hypocreales; family Nectriaceae; genus Fusarium; species Fusarium xylarioides. The sequence continues at coordinate 184,350 of SRZU01000075.1, forward strand.
CTTTTTATATAAATAGTATATATTTAATTTAATATTTTTTTTATATATATAAATATGCTTTTTATATAGATTATTATAAATAATTACTATAAATATATTATATTTATATTACTTTTAAGAGTTATATAAAAGAGTATAATATTACCTATAAGTACTTATAGGCAATTTCTAGTACTTATATATATTATAGGTATTATAAGAACATTCTAAAATACCTATAGGTACTTATATATAATATTATTTACCTAACTAGATACCTAGATAACTAGGCATTAAGCTATCATTAGGTACCCATGGGAATTTTAAACCCTGGTTTAGTGTATTTACCTGCAATACTAAAGTCTGCAAGAATAATCTAGAAGTTCTCCGGGATTTACTTCCTAACTAGAACATTACCTGGTTTTATATCCTGATGTAATATATCGAACTTCTTAAGCTCCTTAAGTCCTATTAGGATCAGGGCTTAAAATACCTAACCCATGGGTACCCACAACCCGCCCGTAGGTAGGTCTAGGTACCCAATTAGGTAGGTTAGAAAAAATAACCCACTATAGGTACCCTAAACTAGGTATATTTTTTTCTAGGTATTAATAAGAGAGTAAAATAGCAAATAAAATAGCTATTTATAAGTAAAATAATTATAATAAAATTTATATATATATATATAATTATATAGATTTATAATATATTTTTTAAATATTTAATATAAATTTATTTAAGCTATTTAGGTATCTATTAAGTAACTATTAATAGAATAGGGTAAGTTTTAGGTACCCAGTTAGGTAGGTTAGAAAAAATAACCCACTATAGGTACCCAGACCTACCCATGGGCCTAATTAGGTAGGCTAACATCTGGGTACCCGTGGGAATTTTAAGCCCTAATTAGGATTTGTCTGAAAGCGGTAACAGACTCTTTCTCTGTAAGGGAACAGCTAGCTAAGCTCCTAAGAGGATATATTAGCATAAGTATTACAGGAGATCCAAAGCTATCCCTTACTATAACTAGCACTTTGATAATGAAACGCTGTGCATATGGTTAGAATAAGCTTTTTAAAATAAGATAGTCAACATATGGAATCTCTTGACATATAAGCGAATCCCCTCTTTACTCTTTCTATGGTGTACTAACCGCTAGGGTCATTTTCCTATCATTTGATAGCTTTTCTAGCAAATACCTGCCCGCTAGCGTATTGAGTATACTCGTAGACTGCCCCAAACCCGCCTTGGCTAAGCATTTCACCTTGATGATAACGTTGTGGCTTGCATAACGGGTACCTACTCCCCACATCATATCCTACCGGGGCGAACCATGATGCACTCTGGACAAGATTTTGAATATATGGATGATCAGGAGGCGTCTTGTGATGATTCGGAAATGCAATTTGAAAAGAAAGTGGTCCTATATTTATCGTCACATTCTTCCATGGTGCAATGGAATCTGGATGAAATGCAAGAATAGAGGTACCATAGAACGGTTCGGACTTGTTTTGACCATCGAAGCTAATACAAACTGTAGACTGATCACTGCTGCCTTCCTTGCTCGAAAGTCGGGATAGAACAATATAAGGCGCAGACTGACGATAAATGCTTAATTCCAGGGTTTCAGGTTCGACTAGGAGATCTTTCCCCAAGTAGATAGTGGATGTTGTATCGTCCCCTATCGTCCAGCGAGGTATTTTGTAGTCGGGTCGGCTGACTTTATCGGGAAATCTATCCTTGCGCCGGGGATGTTGAAAATGGATCTTCAGGTGTTCATAGTTGTCCCAGCTCTTCCAATAGTCCCAGTTTTGCGCGTCGCTGCGCGGGGTACTTAATTCGTGATAAAAAGGCGCATTTTCAGGGAGTCAGAAGGCCCTTGCTGCATTTGCTTCCAGTGGGAAGATAACAGCAAGAATATCAGAGTCTATTGTTATCTGAACAAGTTGCCGCATGCGACTCCAACGTAGAGACAAGGCTAATGTATAAATATGATGATAATACGGCTAGAGATTGCGAATTCATCGAAGGATTGGCATCAGGAATTATTGTGATGGGCGCTGAAACGGGAGAAGAGATAAGAGCTGTAGCGATTGGCCTTCAGAAGAATTGCAATGCATGAAATTACAAACATTGTACCACCTTGCAGATATCACCAGGGATGTCTATTGGTTGTAAACAGTGGGATGAAAATAAACCGTAGGGCATGATCCAATGGTTTAAGCCACATAAGCTGACATGCATTAAAGGTCTTTTTAGTCTTGCAAAATACGTAATAAAAATAAAGTATATGGCTCTATGGATACTGTTAATGGAAATGCTAGTCCCTGTAGCAAATGTTAGATTTTGCAAGTCTGTTATCCATAACCCGTTTTAAATTCTAAGTATAGCTATTTATGCATATGACTACCTATTCACAGAAGATCACTTGTCTTTCAGCTTCTTCAGTTGCCTCTTCAAAGTATCTTTATCTTTCTAAGTAGTTGTTTCTTCTCCCTAGGTAGTTTCTTCTTTAGGTTGTTGATTTGTTACTAATGGGTTTCTTACAGTCAATCTTAACTGCAGGGTTATAACCTTTCTTTCTGTAGTTATCATGGACTAGGACTGTTTAGTGTATTATTAGGATATTAATAATTTTACTAACTATTAAGAGTTAGATAGACTTAATTTTCTAAGGGAAAGAGGTTGCTAAGCTAGTTCTTAAGAAGATGTATAGAGGTTATAATAAAGAATAAGGTTGAGATATAGAATGCATCTTTTATATAGGCTTTAAGCTAAAAGAAAGCCTAGACTAGTTAGAATTTCTAAGCCTTAAATAGCCCCTCTTATAGCATAAATAGCAGAGGGGTTATATAAGAGAGGTAAAAGAGCTTTAATTTCTATTATATACTAGGGGTAAATAGAGCTTCTTATATATTTATTAAGTATTATATCTTTACTTAAAAAGCTAGTTTAATTAAAATTACTTTATCTTTTAATATATCCTTTAATTAAAGTTTATTCTTATAAAAAAGCGCTTTAAGTAATTATATCTTTTATAGTAAAATATAAAATAAATATTAAAAGTATAATTATAGTACTTAATAGTATAAAGTAATTATAAAAACTTATATAGCTTTTTAAATTACTTTTAAAAAATTATAAATATTTCCTTTTAATTTTATAAATTAAAACTTTTCTTTTTTATCTTTTTATTAAAATAATAAGTTATTTCTTAACATAGCTTTAAGCTTTATAATTCTTATTATATAATAGTTTTAATTAATACTATCTTATATAATATAATTAATATTATTATATAATCTCTTTTAATATATTTTAATTTAACTTTAATTAATTTAATTTTAAGCTTATATTTATACTTAAAGTAAATTATCTTATAATAATAAGTCTTTTATTATTATACTTTAAAGTGCTAGTAAAAGTAAAGATATATACTTTATTAAAGTTAAATATACTTTATAAACTACTTTTGTACTTATAAAGAAGCTAAAGCCTATTTATTATTATATCTATTAATAGGTTTATATAAGTATTACTTATTTCTTTTACTTTTTTTTAAGCTTTAATTTAATAAGATAATTTTTATAATATAAATTACTAGAATTATAAAAAGAAAAGTTTAAAGCTTTATAATTATAATAATTATTTTATTACTTTTAATAAAGATTTACTTTTTATTATAATTTTTATTAATTATTATTATAATATTTTCTATTTTAATTATATTTATTTTTATATTACTAATAAGAATAAACTTAAATATTATAAAGTTAATTTTACTTATTATATATAATATTATACCTTTTATAAGTATAGTAAATATATATATAAGTTTATATATATATCTTATTATACTTAATTTTAATAAAGTAGTTAATTAAAAATAGTTTTAATATTATTAAGCTTATAGTTTAGATTTTAAAGAAAGCTTTTTTTAATAATAAGAAAGCTATAAGTTAATTACTTTTAAGCTTTTTTACCTTAATAGCTAATATATTTTTATAGTAAGTAATTTTTAATACTTATATTATTTTATATTTTATATTAAACTTTATATTTAATAAGATAATTACTAAATACTTTAGTAATTATAATAAAGCTATTAAGCCTTTTTATATTATAAGTAATATATTAAAAGCTAATATAACTACTAGTTTTAAGGCTAAAAGTAATTCTTAATTTAATAAAATTAATATTAAAAATAAAGCTTTTACTTATAAGGTTTTTTATACTTTTAACTTTTTAATTTAAGTATTATTAATTTAATTAATAGTAATTATTCTTAGTTAATAGATTATAATAATACCTTTAAGTAATAATATATTATATAGTTAATATCTTTTATTATATAAGTAAATGTAATTATATTTACCTTTATTAAATTACTGTTAATACTACTGTTTATTGCCTTAGTATTAATTATTATTTTATAAGGTAAATATACTTAATTAGGTAAATTCTATTTAATTAATTATAGCTTTATTTTACTTATTAAAGGACTCTTTAACTTTTAGTTATAAACTCTTTCTTATATATAGAATTTTTTTTATCTTATATAATTAACTTTATAGAATTTTCTAGGTAATTCTATTATATATAAACTCTAAATATTACTTATAAAAAGCCTACTTATAGGTTAGTAAAGATTATTATTATAAGTATAATAATACTTATAATTTAGTATTTAAGCTAAAGAGTATTTTTTAATTTATAAAGATACTATTTAACTTTATTTATAAATTAAGTATCTATTAAGTGTTATATTTTTCCTTAAAGCTACCTACTATAATAAGAGTTTTTAAGTAAGTAGTAGAAGATATTATACTTAAAGATAGTTAAGCTAAGTAGCTAATTATTTATTTAACTATTATAGCTAATTGCTTTTATTTATATAGCTTTTTTTTATATTACCTTATAAGTTACTTACTACTAAAAGGCTATAATATCTCTATTATAAACCCTTTAGTAGCATTTATAATAAGTAAGGGGAAGTTATATATACTATTAATAGATAGTAGTTACTAGCTGCTAATTACTTAGATTTAATATCTTAACTATAATTAAGATTAGCCTTATTAATTTAATATAATTAAGGTAAAGAACTTATAAATAACTTAAATTTAGCTAGTTTCTTAATAATTTTATAATTATTAAGATAACTTTAAGAGATAGATAGATTAAAAAAGGTTAAAGTTATAAGGGAGTTATAGACCCTATTAGTTAAGCTTTTTATAGCTTTTTAGCTAGTTAAGTAATATATTTATTTTAATTAAAGTTACTTAAAATACTATAGCCTAAAGGTAATTTTATTAATTAAGTTTATTAAGACTTTAATCTAGCTAAAGACTTTATTATTAATATTTTTATAGCTTATTAAAATACCTAAATCCTATTTATTAGTTATTAGTAAGTTAAAGCTATATAGTAATTATATTTACTTTATATTTTTATATTTTATAACTTTATAATTTTAATTTTTATTATATTTAAAAGGGCTTTAAAATACTTAAAATGCTATTTTAATAAGGCTTTTATAAGCCTATTTATAGGTATATCCTTTATAAGAAGATGTATAATTTTAAATAATTTCTTTTAATATTTTTATTTTAATTAAAGATTATAAATATTAATATAATATAAGTATATATCTATTTATATACTTTTTAATATAACTAAATGTATAGTTTATTAATTATTATAGTAAATATTTTAAAGTAACTTTAAATTAAAATATATTTTATTAAAAAGTTACTTTAAGGCTATTAATTCCTTTACTATTTATACTAATAAGAGCATCTTAGCCTTTATTATAAATATAATTATAATAGCTTAATAAAATACTTTTTAAATAATTAGCTTATTAAAAAGAGTAATTAAATAACCTTATAAAGATTTTTAAGTGCTTTTATTATTTATAAATAAGATATTACCTATTATATAAATATATACTTTATACTTAATTAAATAACTATTTTTATTAAATTTATAAGTATATATCTATTTTAAAGGTAGTATCTTTAATTATACTTTTAAGTATTAAATTTACCTTTATATATACTTTAAGTATACTTTAGCTACTTCCTTTTACTTTACTATATAAAATTAATTACTTAAAGGGTAGTTTTACCTCTTTTTATATAATATTAGTAGCTTAAGAAGGTTATTTTAATAAAGCTTCTTTTCTAGAGTTTATAGCTATAATATAATATAAATAGCTAGCTTAAATGCTTAATATATATATTAATAAGTATATATTATACTTATAAAGAAAAAGAAGACTATTTTAGTACTATTATCTAGCTTTTATAAGTCTTTATAATAATTAGTTATAAAAAAGCCTTAAAATGCCTTTTAATTATATATTTAAGTAATTAAATCCTTATATATTAAGCTTTAAATATTATATTTAATAGCTTATTAATTAAGTTACTATATAAGGTTACTATTCCTTATAGTAACTTATTAAATAGCTTATTAATTATAAATTAACTATTTAATTAAATTAAATAAAAGTAATAAAATAAGTAGTAATAAAGGCTTAAGTAGTAGTAAGCCTTTTAGGCTTTAATTATTATTAATACCTAGTTATAAAGCTTAATTACTTTTACTTATTAAAGTTTTTAATTACTACTTATAAAAGATCTTTAAGTTAAATATATAGCTATTTTTTAACTCTTAAAGAGATAAAGATAAAATATCCTTTTTATTATAACTAATTATAATAATTATATTACTTATTAATACTTCTAGTAATTATAATAATAGCTATAAGCTTTAAGGTACTTTTTACTTACTTTTAAGGGCTTTTAGCTTAATTTATAATTATATACTTAATAATTTACTTATCTTAGCTATTATAAAGCTTTTAAATATTATATAAGTATTTATAATAGTTTTATTATTTCTTTTAGCTTTAAGCTTACTTAGCTTTAGTATTACTTCTAGGGTCTAAAGTCTATTAGTAATTTAAATTAGTATATATTAGTTTTAATACTTAATTATACTTACTATAAAGCTTATATTACTTTTTTTAATTACTTTTACCTTTAAGTTTAAACCCTTAGAATTTATAATTTAAATAGGTTTATTTAATAAGTTAATCTTATTATTATCTTTTTTAATATTTAGGATTTATAATTTAAATACCCTTTTAAGAAGCTTTTTTAAGTATTTCTTATTACTTTAATAGAAAATATACTTATTAAACTTAATATTATAAGTAATTATTACCTTTTTAAGTTAAAAAATCTAAATCTAGTAAATATTATATATTATATAGCTTATTAAGTACTTAATATAGCCTTTAAAGCTTATTTTAAATACCTTTTTATACTTTTTAGCTTTTTTATTTTAATTTAATAAATATATATAATAGCTATAAGTATATACTTTACTTTAATTAAGTTTAAAGTCTACTATATACTCTTTTATTTATAATAATACTTTATATTTAAATTAATTTTATAATACTTTTATAAGTAACTGCTATCTTTTAATAGCCTTTAAGTTAATATTAAGTAAAAAAGTAAAAGTTTATATACTTTTTAGCTATAATAAATAAGGTAATTATACTTTATTAAGTATTATATTAGATTTTTTTAAGACTTCTTTTCTTATTTACTTAACTACTTTATTAAGTTTCTTTATATATAGTAATATAAACTTAACTTTTAAGCCTTTAAATTATACTTATTATAAGAAGTTAATGTTTTTTAATATATAGATTACTATAAGCTTATTATTACTATATTATTTATAAATAATAAAGTTAAATTGCCTTTTAATTTATTATTTAAATTAAAATATTATATTAAATATTATTAAGCTATTTTTACTTTTAAGTAAAATAGTATATAATTAACTATTATATTTATCTTTTATAATTAAAAGATAATATATACTATTATACTCTATTTTATACTTTTAAAGGTCTTAATAAACTTTTTAAAAGAGTTTTAAAAAGCAGTTTTCTAGCTAATAGTAGCTAATAATCTAAATTATATATATTTAAGTATAGATTTTATAGTTAATATATATTATACTATTAATTTATATATTTCTTATATAGTTTATAAGCTTTTAAAGTGCTTTTTTCTTTAAGTGCTTTATATAAAGGTACTATAAGGTCTTACTATTATTTTAGGCTTTCTAGGTATTTTATAAAAACCTTTAGGCTTATAATATAAAGAAATATATTATACTTATATTATTATATTAAAGAACTATTTTATTACTAACTAGTATTATATTTTTAAATACAAAATAGAATATAGTAAAGTAAGTAGAAATAGGCTTTAATTAAAGTATTAAAATATTATACTTATACTATAGTTATATAAGGATAATACTATTCTAAGGTATTTTCTATTATAATATATAGTTATACTTAAAATACTATACTTTTAATAAGTATAAAAAGGCTTTTAATATAATATTTATATAAAATCCCTTTATTATAATAATATTACTTAAAGTTAATAATTAAGTCTTTAAGCTTAAAAGGCTATTTATAATCTTATAAATTACTTTAATTTCTTTTTTAATAATTAAAAAGTATATATTACTTACTTTTATATAATCTTTATAAAAAGGTTTAAAGAAATCCTTTTTAAGTAAAGCTATACTATTTATAAGATATATAGCATTATAGGTATTTAGTAAGGTACTTTATATAAGTAAATAAAGGAGTTTTTTATAAGCTATATAAAGCTATATATTATACTTAACTTTAGCTAAAATATTAAGTAATAAAATAAAATTAATAAAATTACTAAAATAAGTAAAAAAACCTTAATTACCTTAAGATAATAAACTTACTTTACTACTATTTTATTTTATTTTTTTTTTTTTAGTTGCTGTCAGCCCTATATGAGGCTATCAAGCTTTTAACTTTTCAATTAAAGGCTTAAACAATAAGGCCCCTATAGTAAGCCAGAATTACAGAAGTCAAAATCAGAGAAGGTTTATCTGCCTCTGTGGCGCAATTGCTGCCTTAATCAAGCAGTATAAATACCGCTTACCCCTCAGCTTCCATTCCAGCGCAATAGGTAAAGAGAGGGAAACCTTACATACTCTTCAATCAACCCTTGCAACATACCGGGCCTGATATGCCCATCACAAAGTACGTTCCCTGACCTGAGTACCTGTTGGTTACAGTTGCTGACATCAATCATAGCCACCAACACGATGCCTGTACGCAAGAGCCTGGAGCCCGATCAGGGCTATTGCACAACCAACCACGATCTCATTGATGCGATTGAATCGGTACTAGGTCAGGCTAAGAGGAAAGATTGCTATGAGATCCGTATGATGGCTGCAGCCATTATGAAGAACTTCTCATCAAGAAGCCCGTCTAGCCTAGTCAAGATGGCTGTTTTTGACTGCACCCTGATTGACTTAATTAATTGTATGGACCCGGCCTGCCTAAGTCATTGTATTTATCCAGTTTAGCTAGCTAGGGAGCTATTTAGATTAAAGAAGCTAGAAAGGGCTATAAGGGAAGGCTTACCTCTTAATATAGAAGGGGCAGCTTTCCTTGCTGCATTAATAGGTAACTTAGCCTTATATGAAGAGTGGCTTAAGAATGTAATCATAGAGGCTAAATATGTATACTGCATACCCCTGCTTATACGCAATTAACAGACAGGCCATAGTCTAAGACCATAAGAGCAAAGGGACAGCGTGTCTGCGAACAGAGTTGGATGAAGGCGGGGTAATGGCGGGGTTCGAAGGTTTAAAGGAATTAGGTTGACTTTTGTATAAGTTAGTCGGCGAAAGTCAAATTGACCTGAAGTCGATGACGACTCTATCAATTGAATGCACGTGCCGAGGCACGTGACCAATCGACCTTGCCATCTGAGAACAGATAAAGTGAAATCAGTGAAGAAACAGTAGTTTGAACTGGGTTAATTATATTATATTTAATACTTTTATTAAAAATATAATATTTAAATATAAATAAATTAAATTATATAAAATTTAAATACTAGCTTATATATATAAAATTTAAGTTTTATATTAAATTTTATTAAATTTTATATTTTATATTATTAATTAATTAATTAATTAATTAAAATTTATTTAAAAAAAGTTTTTATTTTAAGTTTTAATAATATTTAAATTAATTATATTAAAGCTATTTAAAGATTATTAAAAATACTTATAATTTAAAAAAAATAAAAATAAAAAATTCTTTTTTTATTATATATATAAATTAATTGCTTTTAAATAAATATTAAAAAGTTAAAATATTTTTATAAAAATATATATAGTATAATTAATAAAGTTATATATAATAAAATAATATAATATAATACTTATTTTTAATATATTATAATATAAAGTATTATATATTATATTAAAAAATATAATTATTTTAAAATTAAGTTTTAAAGTTATATAATTATTACTTTAAATATTATAATTTAATTAAATAAATAGCTTTAATTTATAAATATAAAAAAGATATTTTTTTTAACTTTAATAAATTAAATACTTTTTTTATTATTATTTAATTAAAGTAATTATTATTAAAGCTTTAACTTAAAAAAAACTATTTTAAAATAAATTAAAAACTTTAAAATATATTATAAAATATATTATTATATAATTAATATTAATAATATTTTTAACTTATATACTTTTCTTTAATATTGTAATATTATAAATAAAAGCTTATTATATATTAATATTTCTTTTTTAAGTTTATACTTTAGCTTTAAAAGGTATTTAAGTATTTTTAATATTTATTATAATTTAAATATTATTTATCTTTTAAGTAGTAAAGTTTTATTAAATTAATTACTTTAATTATAACTTAAACTTAATTATATTTAAGTTAATAAAAAAGCTTTATTTACTTTTTATTTAAATTAAACTTTCTTTTTATAATATATATAAAATAATATTATAATTTAATTATTTAATATATAATAAGTTATTTAATTTATATATCTTTTAATTATAATTATTAATAATATTATAATTATATTATTATTTATTTTTTTAAGTTTATATATTAGCTTTAAAAGGTATTTAAGTATTTTTAAAGTTTATTATAATTTAAATATTACTTACCTTTTAAGTAGTAAAGCTTTATTAAGTTAATATTATTAAGTTAGCTACTTTAATTATAGCTTAAACCTAACTGCATTTAAGCTAGCTAGAGAGCCTTATTTGCTTTTTAGCTAGGCTAGATCTTCTTCTTATAACTTACTTTAAATATCTCTTAATCCCTATAGCTATACTTAAATTATTTAATATATAGTAAGTTATTTAATTTAACTTTTATATCTTTTAATTATAACTACTAATAACCTTATAGCTAAACTATTATAATACTTATTATTAAAAGAAGCTTATAATTTAATTCTAATAAGCTTAATTTTAATAAGTTTTATTTAATAAAAGGCTATAATATAAAGTATAAAATTAATTAAGTTCTTATTAATAAAAAAGATTATAATTAATTATATAATAAAGTAATAAAAGTTATATATATTTAAAAAGAAATAAATAATATTAATTATATAAAGCTAATAGCTTTTAATTATAAAATCCTTTTATTTATATATTACTTTTATAAGTAAAACCCTTTTATTAAAAAGGCTTTTTTTATTAAAAAGCTAAAAGAACTAAATAAGCTAAAAGGAAAATTACTTAAAAGGATATATATATATTATAAGAAGCTAGTATTTATTAATACCTTTTATAATAATATATATAATAAGTAGTTTAAGGCTATTTAGAATTAAATCTAGTAAGTACTAAAGAAGACTAAACTGCAGCTATTATAAGAACTAGGCTAGTTATAGTCTTAAATTATAAAAGTATAAAGATAAGAAAGATAGTATATTATAAAATTTAAAATAAGAAAGAGATAATTATAAGGTTTTAAATAGAAAATATATTAAGTTTTATATAGATTTAAAAGCTTAAAATTAAAAACTTAAAGTTATAATATTAATATTAATAGTAATAAAAAGTAGAATTAATTATATTATATAATATATAACTAGTTTATAATTATAAAGATTAGCTAAATATTAATATACTATTAATATAAATAGAGAATAATTATATTATTATAATACTTTAAAAAAGCTTATAATTAGCTTAAAATAATAAAATATATTAAATAAAATACTATTAAAAAGTAATTTTTCTTAAGTTTAAATTATTATTCTTTTATTAATATTACTTTATTTAAAGTTTTTAAATATAAAGTTACTTAATTATATACTTTAATATATATATTTAATTAATAAAAATTATTTTAACTTTTATTAACTAATTTATATAAAAGTTAACTTAATTTCTTTAATTTTAACTTTAATAAAACCTTTATAAAACCTTATTATTATTTTACATTTATTTAACTTTATTTATAAATATACTATCCTTATATTAATAGCAAGACTCTCTTTATAGTAATAACCCTTTTAGCTATATTAAGAAGTTACTCTTTATATACATTTAAGTTTAAGCTTATAAAGGCAGTAAGAAAGGCTATTTAGTTTAACTAAAGGAAATAACCTTCTTTTAAGCTTCTCTTTAAGTTCTTAAGATTTAATAGCTTATTATTAACTTAATTTAGCTTAATTAAGCTAAAATAGCTTATATAATAAATTAATTTAATTAAGTTATAATTAAAAATAGCTATTTTAATAAAGTTAAATTAGTACTTTAATAAGAAGTTCTTTTTAATAGTAACTACTATTATATAAATGTTTTTTAATTTTTTCTTATTAGCTACTTATAAGGTAGGCTTAATAGCTATATTAAAGTTATAGCTAGTTATATAATAAGCTTAATTATATAACTATAAGCTATTTTATATAGTAGGTATTATATTAATAGTTATAATTAATATTAACTTTTATAATACTAGCTTATTATAAAAGCTTTAATATTTAAGTTTTTATTTAAAAAGTTAAAATCTTAATAGCCTTATATAAGGCTAATAGTAATAATAAAAAAAAAGTAATTTTTATAATTAACTTATTTATTAATAAAAATAATTATATTAATTTATATAATATAATTATAAAAATTTATTTAATTTAATAATATAAAAATAATATTAATTATATTAAATAAATAGCTTTTAATTATAAAGTCTTTAAAGTTATATAGCTTTATTATAAGCTAATTAAAAAAGGCTTTTTTAATAGTAAAATTGTTAAGCTGTAAACAGCAAAACGCTCTCTGATTGGTCAGATTGAACCCACTGCGCGATTTCTGTAGTGTTGTACAAAGCGTAGATTAGTCACAACGAGCATTCCAGCTTTGATTGAAAGAGCCTTGTTTTCTTTATTTGAAGGTGGCGGTCAGTTTGACCTTATTAAGCTACAGAAATCGCGCAGTAGGTTCAATCTGACCAATCAGAGAGCGTTTTGCTGTTTATAGCTTAATATACCCCCCATTTAACTGCATATTATTTATGCAGTTAAATAAGTCCTAAATAGCTTTAATTTTACCTAATGTGCTTTTATAATAAAAAAGAAATAAATAGATAATAGGAAATTGTAATAGCATTATATTATTATTACCTTAAGTATATGCCCTCTTAATCTCATAAATGTAAGCATAATAGGCACAGTAAATCATAATAGAGAAGCACTGCATAGCCTTTAGGTCTTTGCTTTTTTAGCTATAAAAGCCTTCCTCTTATTCCTTTATAATCTCTTCTTCTTTTTTCTCCTTTAAGCTTTATAATTTTTATTATAGTATGTAATTATCTTACTAGCTCCTTGCCTTAAAATATCTATCCCTTTAATAGTATGCTTTTTATCCTGCTTATATGCTAATAATTTAATATAGCCTCCTGCTCTTAATAACCCTACTATTTATAAAGAGCATAATAATTACCTTTAGGCTACTGTTTTTTATGCTAGTTGCCCTATATGTAACTGCTCTGCTTTACTGCTTTATGCCTCTCATTTAAGTGCTATAACTTATACCTACAAGCCCTCTATTAATCTCTCTACTGTGCCTAATACCTAGCCTTCCTGCCTGCCTCTTAGTAGGTTATTTTAATCTTACTATAGCTATTTCCCTAGTAGTATGCATTTATGTAAGTAACTTAATGCTTATTAGGTTATATATAAGTTTAGTGCTTATTCTCTTCCTTTAAAAGGCAAAGCTATTATTATAAGTCTTACTTCTATTTCTTATTTATTATATATACTAATTAGAGGTAATATAGCTTAAGTCTAAACTTAAAGATAATATCTTTAAGCTTAATTATATTCTAACTAAGATTAAAAGCTCTATTAGTGCTATAACACTTTATAATAGTAAGGTTAAGCTTCCTTCTAATAATAATACTGCGCCTAAGACCCCTTACCCTGCTAAGAAGAAGAATTCCTCTGCTACAGTTACTCTAGTAAAAACCCCTAAGACTCCTAAGACCTTATATACTTTAAAGTATAAGCTTAAGTTCCCTAAAGGCAAAGAGTATATATTCCTATATATATAGTGCTTTAAGGGTACCTTATTAAGTAAGAGTTTATTATCCTATTATACTATAAAGAATAAGCCTAACTTAAAGTACTATTATTATTACTCTTATAGTAGTTATAAGGGTTATACTAGCCTATAAGTACTTTTATATTTCTTTTTAAGTATATTACTAACTTATTTAGTCTTTATTATTTGCTTCCTTTAGCTATTACTCTTTATAATATAATTGCTAATAGTATTTATTTTATAAGTTATTTATCTTTCTTTATCTATTTACTTTAAACTAATTATTTATATAAGAGATTACCTATACTAGGACTTATACTTTAGTTATATTTAAGCTTTTTAAGGCTTACTTTACCCTTTTTATTATCTTTAACTATTATATTTTTCCTTTTTAGGTCTTTAAGATTCCTTATTTTAATCTAGATATGCTTACTTCTAATAAGAGAAGCTTTTTTAGTATAATGGATTTTAAGGCTTTTAATATAATCTATAATAGCTTAGTAAGACTTAGTAATATTATCTCTATTAATAATAATAATAAAGTTAAAGATAAAGATAAAGATATTAATAATAATACTATTATTTAAGCTTTTTAAAACTATTTATTATACTTAAATAGAAGTATTTTAGCTATAGGAGATACTTTAAGCTCTTTACTCTTATTACTAGCTAGTTA
Source organism: Fusarium xylarioides (assembly GCA_013183765.1). Lineage (NCBI taxonomy): Eukaryota > Fungi > Ascomycota > Sordariomycetes > Hypocreales > Nectriaceae > Fusarium > Fusarium xylarioides. The sequence continues at coordinate 199,474 of SRZU01000075.1, forward strand.
AATAATTAAACTTTACTTTATTAAGACTTTTAACTATTTAAGCTATATAAGATTAAGTAATGCTTTAAAGTATTTAAATTACTACTATAATAAAGCTTTAGTTAATCTATCTACTAGTATCTCTGCTATAAGTAAGTAGGTAACCTAAAAGCTCCCTTTACCTTCTTCTTATTATAGCTATATATTCTAGATTTCTATATAGTGCAGTTAAGTGTTAATCTTAGTACTTAGCTTTATAATAAGATATATTATCTATTAATTATTATAGTAAATAGTATATAGCTTTATTAGGTAAAAGTGTAATTTATTAAGAAAGTGCTATAAACCTATTACTTTAGCTGCAGTATGCTTTAATGCAATTAGTTCTACCTCTATTATAGAGGTTAAGATTATACTTTAGTGTATTACTTTCTACATTATAGTACTACTAAAGAGGGTAATAAGATATCCTTATAATAATCTCCTTATTTCCTTATTATCTATAAATAAAGCATTTAATGCTATATAGAGTACTTAAGTTTTATTATAATTACCTCTATAAGTAATTATAAAATTATAAGTAATATAAAGATATTAAAGAGCTTAGTTTATAGACTTATAGTACTTTTTACTTAGATTTATAAGGTATTTAGAAAGCTAAGATACTATAAAAGCAATATCTAGCCTTACTATTACTGCAGTATATAATAAAGATTTAACCTTTTCTTAATATAACTTAATATAAGCTAGAGATACTTAGTCCTCTCTCTTAGAAAGCTTAGTAATAGGAATAGGAATAGTAAGGAACTAGTTATACTTATTAAGGTTATATTTAACTATATATTTCTCTAGATATAAGTTATAATAGAGGTAGATTTTCTTATTTAGCCTATCTCTAATAATTCTAATTCCTAAGAACTACTTAGCTTTCTCTTTATTTTAAAGCTTATATATCTCTTTTAGCGCTTTAATAATCTTATCTATAGCTTCTTTCTGCTTATAGTAATACAGAATAAGGATATTATCTATAAAGAATACTACTAGTATATCTTACATTTTTATATAAAATAAGCACTTCTCTTCCTTACTAGGTTTTAGATTAAGGCGTTTTAGAGTACTTAAGAATTCCTTAAACTATAAGATAGGTAAGTCTCTTAGTCTATATAGTGCTCTTTCTAGCTTTATAAGCTTTCTAGCTTATTTAAAGCTTTATAAGAAGTAGCATGTAACTAGAGGTTTATTTTTATTATATATTGCATTAATAAATGCATTTACTATATCTAGTTAGTAGATTTTAAGATTATACTTAGCTGCTAGAGTAACTATAATATAGAATAAATGCACTATAAGAGTTACTGCATATATACTTTAAATTGTATTTTCTAGTTATAGATCTCTATATATATAGATTTACACTTTACATTTATTTAAGTTTTTATTCTAGTTAAATTTATATATAAATACCTATTTTATAGGTATAAGCTTAGTTTATATATCTTACTATAATATTACTATCTAAGTCTTAAAGTCTATAAGCTTCTTTACTTTAGTATATACTATTATAAGAAATAGCTCTTTAAATATATAAATCTTTAGCTCTTTTTATATCTTTAGAGGTAGAAGGAGTGCATTCTAGTAAATCTTTATAGGCTCTAAGGTCTTATATATCTACTTAGGCTTTAGAGGATTAAGCTTTAAGTTTAACTTTATTATGCTCTTCCTATTAGCTTTCTTAGCCTTTTTAATTATACTAAGAAAAGTAGTAAAAGCTATAAAAACACTTCTAGGATATAATAGCTCTTCTTTATAATAATTAGTTAAAAAGAAAGCTGCTTTATTATTCTATTTATACCTTTATATCTTTATTTGTATTTTTAGGTCTTATTTTATACTCTTTCTTTCTTACTTAATATCTTATTATTAAGTATTATATCTTAATAGTTCTCCTATAAGTTATCTTTTCCCCCTAAGGTATCCTTAGCTTCTTTTTAATTATACTTTATAATTTACTATAAGCTCTAGCTATATTATTGCTTATATCTCTACATCTAGTAAAGCATTAGTTTATATCTTAACTAGTATTATAAAGTATATTTAATATCTTAGTAAAGCTAAGATTTCTATTTTAATTTAATTTAGTATTTTAAAGCCTTTAAGAGTTACTTTTATTAGTTTATTTAATATATACTTATTATTTAATAGCACTTTCTTTACTCTTTAAGAGTATTATATTTATACTCTTTAACTTTCTATTAAGCTTTTAAGGATATTTCTAATAATACTTTATTATCTTTAAGGTATAATACTCTCTTTTAATAAGCTTTTATTTATACTAATAGAGCTTTAAAGCTTTTAGTTTGCTATATTATTTTCTACTTTAAGAGAGGTTTTTTCTCCTTATATTATTATATTAAAGCTTAAAGGAGTTTAAGCTATACTACTACCTTCTAAGTATATATCTAATTCTAGGGTTACTTCTAGCATTTTAAGTCTAGTTAATTAAGGTTTAGTTAGATCTTTTACTATACTTTAAGTATCCTTTATACTTTCTGATTTTTATAGAATACTTATAAGTATAGTATTTACCTTTAAGCTTAACTTAATTAGTTATTTAACTAGTATATCTACTTAAGGAGCTCTTTTTATTTTAGTTTTATTTAAATAAGATTAATCTTTATAGACTACCTAGTTATTAAGCTTAATAATAAGCTCTTTTAACTAAGGCTTAATGCATTTATTATAGAAGATAGATTTATTAAACTATATATTTTGCATTATTATTATTCTCTTAAGGTAAAGGATTTAGATATAATATATATTACTTATAATATATTTTACTAAGTATTTAATATATACTTTTAGCTTAATCTTTATATTTCTCTTTTCTTTTTCTTCTTCCCTTTTCCTTTTTAAGAGGTATATATAGTAACTATATGTAAGCAGTAAACTTATACTTAGTTTAAGATCTGCATTTTCTTATCTTATTTATAATAATATATAGTATTTAAACTATTCTTTAAGTACTTTAATTAGTAATTTCTATCTAAGTCTATATAATAGGCTAATATTAAGTAAATAAGATGCTATTTTAGTGCTTTTAGGCTAGAGCTTCTCTAGTAGGTTAGCCTTATAAAGCATTAAAATAGATTTTATAGTAATTTACTTATTACTTTATTTAGTAGCTTTATTTACTTTATAAATATCTAGTAGTATAAGCTTTAGCTTAATGCCTTAAAAATTTACCTAGTATTAGAATTAGGTTAACTCCTTAACTGCAATTATAATATACTTATTATCTTAGTAGATTATATAAATTACTACTTTAAATTAATATTATATCTAGCATTTAAAGTAAAATAGAGTATTAAATACTATATTATACTGCTTTATATATAAAGCTTAAGTAAATATCTATTTACTATATTTATTCTTAATAACTAGTAACTATCTTAATCTATTATAGCCTTTTATATAATCTTAAAGATCTTAATATATATACTAAAAGGGTCTTAAAGTACTTCTTTTTAACTTTCTTCTTAAAATAACCTAAGTAATATGCATTTTAGCATAAATCTTATACTTAATCCTTAGGATTCCTTTAATCTTAATATTCTATATATATAGTATAGCCTTCTTAAGTATATCCTTTAATAAATATTTAAGTCTTAAATACTATATTATTATTATATCTTTTTTTAAGTTAAATTAATCTTATAAAGATCTTTAAGAAAGTATTTTTCTCTTACTAGAAATGCTTATTATAATCCTTACTTAGCTTATTAGTATTATATTATATAATAGCATTAATAGAGCTTTAAGATAGATATTAAGCTACTTATATTTAAGAAAAATTAAGTTATTAATAAGCTAAAGCTTATAAATAATAATATTCTTATTTACTAATTTATAATATATAATATAATCTTCTTTATATATTTAAAGTCTTAAATTATATATATAAGTAAAAGAAATAATATTAATATAAAATCCTTTAATTATATAAATATTACTAATTATTAAGTCTCTTCTATTAAGTATTCTCTTAAAAGTACACTTTCCTTTTCTAATAATCTTATTAAAGGTTATACTAGATTTTATAATCTAATCTATAGCTTTAAAAGTTCTTAGATTAAAGTAAGCTTTATTATTAACTAAATATATAAATGCTTCTAAATCCTAGATTATACTTTCTAAGAGTAAGTAAATAAAGGCCTTAAAAGCTAAAAAGATATATAGTAGTTCTTCCTTATACTATACATTTAGGTTTAAAAGAGCATTAGCATAGAAGTTATTAAGAACTTTAAGCATTATATTAGCTTAGAAACTGCTTAAAATATTACTATTATTATCTCTAGTGCTTTAATTATTACTATTAAGCTTAATACCTTTCTTTACTAGTTACTCTTTAAGTTCCTTTTACTTTAGCTTTATAACCTCTTTATAAATAGTTATATAGTGCTTTTTACCTAGATAGCTCTTCTACTTTAGGTATCTTTTACTAGAAAGTATATATATTCAGGGTTGCGAATTAGTCTGACTAGTGACTAATTAGTCAGTGACTAATTAGTCTAGTCAGGAATTTAGTCAGTAACTAATTAGTCTAGTCAGGAAAAAAATCTGACTATAGTCACTGACTAGACTAATTAGTTACTGACTAATTAGTCTAGTTAAAAAAAAAATCTGACTATAGTTAGACTAATTAGTCTAGTCTGACTAATTTAGTCAGATTAATAAATAATAGAAATATTAATAATATTACTATTATATATTAATTATTATTATATTATATATATTATA